>JARHVA010002984.1:1460000-1805000 GCA_037957365.1 Torreya grandis | reverse complement strand
AGATGTAGTGGAATCTCACAATTCCATGAAATAAATGGTTGAACTCTTGGATTTACCAGAACATTATAATTTTAGTATATTTAACAAGTACTTTGGAAGGGACAAGGTGTGTTAATACAAAGATTTTATGTGCTTTGGACTAGTGGAGTTCCCAGGTGATGGAAAATCACTTCAAAAAGAAAGAAGATTTGACATTCTCACCAAAATCTTAGTTAAATGACAAAATATTATTCAATACTAAATAAAAATCTCAAGAATTAAATTTAGGTACCATCGGGTGTTATATAAACTATTGATGGTTTGAATTGATTGATTAACACTTTCCATGCATAATAGTCACAACGTTTGATGTTCTACTTGGTGTGGGATTTGTCCTTGTAGAATAACCTCTAGAGACAATCAATTTTTTTCCTATTCTAGTGATAAAGTACCTCACCTAATCCCAATGCATAAAAGAAAGGTTTCATGGGAAAAGTGAAGATATAACATGAAAATAATATCATGGTGATGCACCAAGAAGGAAATGGTTGGCATTGGGATCATCCTCTACCTGAATACAAGATAGAGCTAAAGAAGATGTAAGATAGGTGGAAAAATTGTGTATGATAAAATGCAAGAGGTAAGATCTATCTTGAATCTAGGAATGGAGTTAGAATAGTAATAAGAAAACTAGTTAGTAGATAGAAAAGAACCACAAAATTTGTTATCAATTATAAAAAAGATACATAACTACAAGCCTACAAAGGATTTTATTTTATAAATAAGCAAAAGAATAGGTTATAACAACATGAAAACCATGCCTAGTTGGGGTCAAGAATGAGATAATAATAATAACCTTTACAAATGAGGAATCTTTGACCTTTATAGACTAAAAAAAGAGAAGAATTCAATTATCCATCTACCAAATATAGAAGTAAGATCTAATTTTATCATGTACTCTTTCCTCTATATATCTTTAATCATGCTTCTATAGATGCAGTGAAATATCAAATTGTAGCTTTGAGTATTTGCATCCTCATTATTATTTACCCAATCAGACCTAGATCTTTTTATTTCATCCCTTTTTATGTTTGAGTAATTAAGTAGTGTATCACATACCTTCCTTGCAATAATTTTATTCTAAAATTCACCCACTCCATGAAATAAGTAGCTTGATAGTCCATTGAATATGTAGTAGCCTTTTTAGGGTTTCCATACACATCTTGAAGCTTAACAGATCATTTGGCACATGAAAATCACTAACTCAAGTTGTTTGGAGTTGGTGGGAAGATTTAAAATTATCTTTGCATAGGAAGAATAAAGTAGCTCGAATAATCTTCTTGATGATTTATTACATAGGAGCAACACATCATATATGCTTAAAAATGACTACAATTGGAAATATCTAATAAAGATATGTACAATAACTTATAGACTAGAGCAATTAGATGCTTCAATTAAAATATTTAGTTGTTTGAAAAATGAAAAGTATCTTCATTTATTCTTCTTTGGTTTCTTTGATGTCTTGATCAAACGGATAGAGATCACCATTGGAGAGATGATCCAATGACATGAAATATTTATTGGAATCTAGTGTCATTCCTAATATATAAAAATAACTCATGTCATTGATATAAATATGATTGAATGATGTGAGATTTCTTCAACAAGCCTTTATAAATCTTCAAAAAGAAGTCATAATTTACGCATACCTCTTTGACTATTCAACTCCTTCCACGTACCCCGCTTGTGAATTATTACACTTTAAGATTGAATTATCTATAAATGAATACCTAAAACTGTGAGGGTATCCTTTTATTCTAATAGAGTAAGGCACATTTTTAGAATGACATCACTTGGATTTGTTTTTTTAAATCTCGTATTGTTAGAATGAAGATGATCTGATGATGTGTGATCCCCACTAAGTTTCTTCATTTACTCTAAGGAAAAAATAGTTTTGAGCTTTGAATTATCATAATTAGCTAAGGCAGATGACTAAAACAATGAACTTGAGCATGGAAATAAGTCTTAAGTACCTTAATTGATAGTATAATATCTCTTTGATGTGGAACTAGGCTTATTGAGCAAGGAGACATTGAGTGGTAGGAATCCTTTTAGAGGATATCTTGAGCTCTTTAATCCTATTGGAAGTTTTAAGCTATTTAAAATATTTTATGAAGCCTTTCCATAAGATTTTAACTTTATATTATTTAACTAATGCTAAAAATAAACCTAAATCTCAGTACTTTGATGAAAAGCATTAAGGTATAAAATATAGAAAAAAGGGTAGATTTTCCTCAACACAGGAATTTTGGTTTGGGTGATTTCTTACTATACTTACCTTAGTGTGAATTTTAAAGGATCTCCTTAATTTGATTCCTACTATATAATAAATATTATTCAAGGGGTAAGATACACTTAGTACACTTGAGAGGATGTTTCCAACTTTAGTTTCAAGATTCTAAAAAAAAATTGTGTCTCAATGTCATTAGCAGTATTGTATGGTAATGAAATTTAGGGACCTAGATTTTGTAGTATAAATTGGGATTAGTTTGATAAAGTTAATATTTTCATACTATCTAAAAAAAATTGGGTAAAATAGTTAGTTCCACATGCAATTATTTTGTTGAATTTTCCATCCATCCCCTTCATATTTTAATTTTTTCCATGCAGAGATATTTCTTAATAGATTAAGATGTATGTAAGCTACAACTATTGTGTATAATCAATACCCATTCAAATATCTTCAATCATATAAGTAAGTGCATGGATTTGATGGATAATTCTATGGATATCTTACCATAACATGTACATGTTATAAAATAATGTTTATGTGTTATTTGAATTTAGGATCAAAAAAATATGAACCATAATGTGTACATGTTATGTGTAGTATGCAAACACATTCACATTATACACATTATGCATAATGCATATGTATTATGTATAGTATACATAATGCGTACATTTTATGTATACTTCACATTACGCATACGTGTTATAGATTCTATAAATAAAAAAATACCCAAAACTAAGGCCATTCCCACTCTCACTTGTTTTGTTATTTTATTTGACCTTATCTACCCTAGACCACAATATCATTGTGCTTGGAGGAGGAGAAAACACATTACCATCACTCATTTCCTTGATGAATTGATAATGTCACCGCAAAGGGGAGGTAAGCAAGCAAAAATCAAACCTATTAACACTAATTTTTTGTAAAACAAATTATTTGCATTATTATATTATTAAAACAAAAAAAATTAATAATCCATCCAAGTTCAAGACAACTACTTGCTAACCCTCTACCTAACCTTCCTAACCCTCTTATCCATCCTATCATTCTTACAATTACACAAGACACCCTAGGCAATTAGTAGGATTTGGATGCACACATACTCAAGAGAAAAATAAAAATTGAACAAACAAATAGGAGAATGAGGGACCCCAATTTGACCAACACCCACCACACCTATTTGGCTAATACCCTAAAGTCAGTACTAGGCCAAGTTGACTCAATAATTAGTCAAATTAATAGATGGACATCATATAGGGATTACTATTCTAAAAAATTTTAGCACGTGAGTTGAAGGACAAATAAATATTTAAAGAACTAATTTGTTCCTTAATAATTGATCCAAAAATCAATCCACCTTTTATACTATCCAAAAAATAGTTCCCAATCCATTGATGCCAACATAATTTTCTTAGATATAATTTTTGGGACCGATGGTGGATGGTGTTTGATTACCCACCTTGTAACAACCATGAGGTTTCATTTTATTTTTTGAGGCAAGTTTATCCTCAATGAGATTCTCAACTATTTTGACTACTCATATTTTTAGGGTTGACAAAAAGGCTCCATGTAGGATAGAACTAGTGCACATCATGTGCCTAATCAACCTATAAGAGTCCTTACCCAAAATATACTTTATCCAAAGATATCCTCTGCAATGAAGGAGGTCATGGAGATTAACACTTTGCATGTGCATAGTGTGCTTACTAACACACTTATTTAGCATACAAGTAGGATTTTTGAGACTGATGTTGGAGAGGGTGGACATGAGGATAATCCACCTAGTGTGTATACTCAACCTCACCATTGCATATGTTGTGGTGCTATATGCACTAGACCTTAATATGATGATGGTGGTACTTCTAAGGGCCTAGATGGTATACTTTTGAGTGATGAGTTTTTGTCACGTATATTTAGTGTGCACATGTCGACTACACATATATAAGTATCTTATATATTTGACATGTTAAATTTCAATTATATTTGTATTTAAAATTTAACAATTAAATTACGTATAAATTGAATACTATATATGTAATTTTCTATATTTCAGAAGTAGATGGTGTCATCATCTTCATGGTCTACTATTGCATTTTCTAATCTTATCCAATCAATGTTTACATATTCACAGCTAGTTTATGGGCCATCTACTATTGCATCTATTGATGTTACTAGACTAATGTTTACATATACAAAGTTATTTTTTCATTAATATTATACTCCATGTACATGTATTTATTTATATAGATCTATGCTCAACTAACAATCATATTTTATTTGTTCAATTGATGACCATAGTTCTAGACTCCTCCATCTCTATGGGCTGAGACAAACACAAGAATTGTTGATACAATGTCATATGTGCAGACACTCATTGGTGTACATGTTAACTTGTAATTTTGAATTGAAAATATAGATTTTTTAATAATTTTACTCTAGACTTGGGTAAATATAACTTATGTGATTGTATTGTGTACACAAGGTTTTTTGATGACATCTGATAGTCCCATTCATATGCTTAGTAGGGAACCTTCTCATGTTTTCTCCACCTTTCACACACCTATTTGTGCACCTCAACCTATCACTGACCCTATTGAGTGTCAGAGATAGATTGAGTGTGACCATAAGATTATGGTAAGTGCATGTTTAAATTATTTTTGTACTAGTTTAAAATTAATTTATAAACTTGGTTGCATGTCTAGTATGTAAAGTTTATAATAATATTTGTATATGAATAGTTAAGATACAAGTGATATATGAGTGTATAGGGACCTAAAGTCAGACCTTTGAGGAATCCAAGGCATCTAAGGGATCTCCATCTACGAGCAGGGCATCCTATGGAGAGTCTTATTCGAGGACGGCAAAAAAAGGGAGACCATTTGATGATTAGGATGTATTAGATGATGTACTTGTTTGTATTCCTATATGGTAATATACATATTTTTGGCATTGTATACCTATATGACATTCACCTGACATTACATACTATGTTTTTAGATGGTGTAATTTTTTATATGACTATATGGAAATGTATGTGTTATTAGAATTGTATGCCTCTATGGAATTCACCCAACATTTTATTATGTTCTTATTTTGTATGACTTTATGGGTTTTACGGATACATGTGTGTGTGTGTGTGTGTGTGTGTGTGTGTGTGTGTGTGTGTGTGTGTGTGTGTGTGTGTGTGTGTGTGTGTGTGTGTGTGTGTGTGTGTGTGTGTGTGTGTGTGTTCAAATTTTTGGCAATCATATTAATGTGTATAATTTAGCTCACATTATTATCACAAATCTAAATTTGATGGTTGTATGGCCATATTTAAAAATGATCATCTTTAATATTTTCTTCATGTAATTATTAAAACTAACTTACAATCCTTCAATATGTGTTGCAATTAAAATTATATAGGAGAAAATATTATAATTTTGAGATACAGTCGTATATTAATGTGAAGTGCCCCTCATGATTGGGATACACCATTTATCACTATTATAATGTGGATAGATGCTTTGTATTCACCCTTGAAGAGTAAACTTCCTCCTTATCTTCTCATGCAAATGGGGGCGATTAATCATTAAATGATGTTGTGTTATCTCCTTATTCATAGAGTTTTTGCCCTTATTTTAGAGACTCTTCTTTGGCCCTTTGAAGTTGAGCAAGAATGTAATTTTTATGTCTATTTATGCCTTGTAATATTTGGGTGGTTATATCTCTTTTGTTTCTCTTCCTCAACTTTGTTTTCTCCCTCTCCACTGCACTCAGCTTGGCCATTTCTTCTCTTCTCGTCATATGCCACCATGAGAATGTTAAAAATCATACAACCTTTTTGATGAAATTGACTACTCTAACTTATGTTTCTTAAATAGATTAGATATTTGCTCCATATTCACCCTTGAAAAGATAAATTCCTCCTTACCTTCTCATGCAAATGGGGTCAATTAATCATGAAGTGATTTTGTGTTATCTCCTTCTTCATAGAGTTGTTGCCCTTATTTTAGAGACTCTTCTTTAGCCCTTTACAGTAGTGCAATATTTAATTATAATGTCTCCTAAGGTCTTGTAATATTTTGGTGATTATATATCTTTTCTTTTGCTTTCTCAACTTTGTTCTCTCCCTCTCCACTGCACTTAGTTTGACCATTTCTTCTCTTCTCATCATATACTCGCTCAACATACATATACACTCGTACTATCAAAGAATATCAATATAATTTATTTATAAAATCATCCTCATAACAAAGAAAGAGCATACAAAATTCATTGTTATTACAATGTTACGATGAGGATGTTGTCAAATATGGCAACCCTTCCCTATGACGTGTAAAATGAGAAAAACAAACATCTTCACATATGACTGCGGGTTGATATGTGTTTTTATAGTTGTGATAGTTCAACATCCCTAATTTCAATTATCTATGGCTCAAAAATTATGCTACCAACATGTCTAGGATGGTAGATAACATCCAAGACCAAGTTTTTAGCATCCAATCACACCTAGTCGAGAGACCCACTACCCATTCCAGTTTCAAGAATGCCCTTCCCAATATAATAAAATTACCATCTTTAGCCTAAATTTAGACACACATAAAATGAAAATAATAATTTATTAGCATGAACCAATATAACCCTCATGTGCATGTTGAAGCTCTCTAATTGTACCCCAAAGCACATCGATGGAACCTTTGAGATGAATCTGTGGCACACACTGCAGTAACAAATCCTAAAATGCAACTAACATTTTTTGCTTTAAGACCTCTAGGTGAAAGTCTATCACTTCATATATGTTTGGATTATAAAATGACACATAATCCCATGACCTCCAAATCCATCTGAATGCATGTCTTCACTATTATTTAGGAGCTTGGAAACACTGATAATAAATATTATCAAAGTTGAATGGGTAGTTTGTTATCTCTACCTTCAATGCTTTGTGGATTGGAACTGGCACTACCAATATGTCTAGGGTGGTGGATAACATCCAATACTAGGTTCTTGGCCTCCAATCACACCTATTCAAGAGACCCACTACCCATTCCAGCCTCAAGATCACCCTTCCCAATGTAAAAAAATTGTAATTTTTTGGCCTAACTTAAGATGCACGTAAAATAGTAACCATAAATTTGAAAAAAAACAACAGAACCCTCATAGTTATGTTGAATCCCTATAATTACATATTGAATCACATTGATGGAACCTTAAAGATAACTTTGGGCCATATGTTGTAATAATAGTTCTTGAAATGTAATTTTTTTGCAATGAAGAGACAAGTTCTTATCCTCCAACTAACATTTCTACCTTCAGGACCTCTAAGTGCAAGTCCACCAATTTTAACACATATAGATAGGCAAATGAAATGTGGTCCCATGACCACAACCTCCAATTCCACCTGGATGCATTTTTTCACTACTATTTAGGAGTGGAAACATTGACAACAAATGTCATTAAAAGGGTAATTTGATATCTCTACCTTCGGTGCTTCGTGGATCTAAACTAGCATTTCCAACATGTCTAAGGTGGTAGATAATGTCTGGACTAGGTTATTTACCTCTGATCATGCTTGATCAAGATACCCACTACGCATTCTTTCCTTAATAATACCCTTCCCAATACAATAAAATTGTAGTTTTTGGTCATAACTTCATAGCACGTAAAACATAAATTATAATCCATTTGGATGAACTAAAAGAACCCTTGTGTGCATGTTAAATCCCTCTAATTTTACCCTTGAGAATGTCAATAGAACCTTGGAGATGAATATGTGGCACATGTTGTAGTAAGGGGTCTTGAAATGTAACCTTTTTATAGTGAAGAGACAAGTTCTTGTCTTCTGACTAACATTTATACCTCTAAGACCTTCAAGTGAAATTTCATCACTTTAAACATGTCCAAATCCACCTATATGAGTGTTTTCACTAATGTTTAAGATTGTGTAAACACTAACAACAAATGCTGTCAAAGTTGAAGAGATAGTTTGTGATCTCTAGCTCCACTACTTCATGGCTCAAAACTGACACTGCCAAAATGTCTGGGGTGGCAGATAACATCTAAGACCAATATTTTTCTTCCCATCATGCCTAGTCTAGATACCCATTACCCATTTTTGCCTCAAGAATACCCTTTCTATAATAACTGAACAATTATATTAAGCTTCTCTTAGCTTCAAAAATATGAAATTATTGTTAGGAACCCATGGAAGCACAACTGATTACCATGCAACTAAACATGCGGAAATAACCAGAAGCAATAAGTAACTAGAATCAGAAACAACACAGAATATGAGAGACAATACCCAATTGTATTAATACTCTTCTAGAAGGAAATACAACAAAGAATATGCCACAATCTTCTTCCTTACACACCTCTAGGGCATAAACAATAAATCTCTTCAAGAGCTCACTCTCTCTCTTACAGTCCCAACACAGAACTCAAACATAGAGTTGGTGTTCACCTCCACCAGCCAGTAACAACACTTCCAGTCAACCAGTCAGTAACAATACTGCTAGTACACTGAGTATACCCACATACTCAAACCGAGTACACAACGTACTCCAAGTAGATCTCACCTGATCTTGCTCCCTGTTGTGTTGTTGTCACCTTGATCCTGCTGCCACCTACAGATCAACCTGGTTCTACACACCTGCAAACCTTAGACCTCGCACACACAAACACCTGCAGATCAATGATCTTACTTACCATGCAGATCTCCAAATGTGGCCTTACACACCTGGTGACCAAAATCCTACATACATGAAGAATCCTTTTGATTCTCTAAACCAACACCCATACTTGGCACTGTGGCACTAGGAGGAACACACCTTGCTCTCTTCCCTCTGAAGGAGCTAATTTTTGCTCTCTTACTCTCTAGCACAAATTACAATACATCCCATGAGTCTATTATATAGATCTCATGCAAACAATAATTAGACATCTAATTACAATAATAAGATCCACAGCTTCAAGTCTATAATTGGCCTTCTACATGTAAACAACCGGTTCGTTAACTAATTGTCCATGAACTGGCAGTTCTAGAACCGCATAGGCGACCGACATCGGTCCCTGTCTAGCTGGAGGTGATCGATGCTGGCCAATCCCTGACTGACATCAATTGCTCTTCTCACTATATATGACTGACGTCGACTGATCAGACTGACGTCAGTTTCTCTGCAACCCAACAACCTCTTAGCAACCTCCTTCCCTGTTTGCATCAGTGAAGCTTTTAGCTCCACAACCTAACAATCTCCCACTTGGAGATAAATAGTTGTATTGTACCTGTACCTATACCCCATCTAATCTATTTCCTAGCTTGTATCCCTCTTCAAGCTCAACCTTGAAGACCAACCACCACAAAACCTGTGGTGCACCTCCTGTCATCCAAGTAACCTGCCGCATCTGCATCTACAAACCCATGTAGAAAAGAACTTAACCCTGCATAGCATGTCGACCTACTATTGGTCCCTCTTAGATACCTGAGAATCCACTAAACTACCCTCCAGTGCTTCTTTCCTGGATCGGCTCCAAACTTTCTAACAACACCCACTACTTGGGCAAACTCAGGGAGTACACATGTACTCAACCTCATCATGTGATTGGGGACCCTATTCTGTGACCTATCCATCCATAGGTGTGCTGCCCGATTCTGCATCCTACACTACCTTCACACAATCATACTATGACAACATCAACTTGTGATCTCCCTGTCTCTAGGATAACTCATGCCAATGAATTTCACTGCTCCTAAATCCTTCATGGCAAACCACTGAACTAACCTTACCTTTAGCTCAGCAAAACCCTGTATGTCTGAACCTGCAACAAGCTCATCCTCCACATACAGTAATAGGATAATGTCATGACCATCATCCACTTGGTAAGACAAACACAATGGTTACACTAACACTGACTAAAGCCCTACTTTGTCATCCACTTGTCAAAAATTGTACCACTATCCTATAGCTTTCTCAAGACCATGTACCCTGGCCTTCCGTCTCATGTGTCCATTCTCTCTATTATTTAACCAAGGAATTCATTCATTTCTCAGTGCTTTCATACTGGCTGGAAACCCTACCAAATCTCCTGTTTGGTTCTGCATCTTATTCATGCCATACTCCCACTATTTTTTGGATCCTTCCTGCTTGATGGGGAATCAGGAACAACAAACAACTCTGATCCCACTTGTTAGGATCTTGCTCCTCAATAAGAGCACAATATGATTACCTTGTATAAGCAACTAAACATGCAGAATTAACCAGAAGCAATAAGTAACTAGAATTCACAAATAGCATAGAATATGAGAGACAATACACAAACTGTATTTATACTCATCCAGAAAGAAAATACAATAAAGAAGATGCCACTTCTTCTTCCACCTCTCAGAGGCTTCCCACACCTCAAGGGCTCCCAGTAATTCTCAATCAAGAGTTCACTCTCCTACCAAAAATGGTCCCAACACACAACTCAAACACAGAATTGGTGTTCACCTCCAACCAGTCAGTAATAACCCTGCCAATACACAAGTAAGCAAAGTACTTCAAGTATATCTCCCGTAAGCTTAAAACAACCTACAATTCAAATGATCTTACTTACACATGTAGATCTCCAAATGTGGCCTTGCACACCTGCTGACCAAGATCCTACAACTGGAAGAAATACTTTTCTTGCCTTCCTCTATTTGCTCATCTGTGGAACTAGAAGGAGCTACACTTGCTCAACTCTAACTAGCACACTGGCTATCTAGCACACTTTACAATACATGCCAATGGGTCTATAAATAGATCCCACACTTAAACAATAACTTAGACTTATAATTTACAATAATTAGACTCGCAACTCAAGACCAAAAATAGCCTTTACATGCAAACACTTGGTTCAACGAACTAACTATTCATGCAATGAACAGTTCTGGAACCGCACAGGCGACCGATGCCAGTCGACCTCCTATCGATGCTGGTTTCCCTTCTGCACTGTAGATGACTGACGTCGGTTACACTGTCGATGCTGGTATCCTTGGAACTCAGCAACCTCCTCCATGTCTGCATAGTTAAAGCTTTTAGCTCCACAACATAACAATCTCCCACTTGGAGATAAACAACTACAACTATACATGTACCTGTACATCATCTAGTTTGTTCCCTTGGATTTGTATCCCTCTTCAAGATCACTCTTGAAGACCAACCACCACAAATTTTGTGGTGCACCTCATGTCATCCAAGTAACCTGCCGCATCTGCATCTACAAACCCATGTAGAAAAGAACTTGACCCTGCATGCATGTTGACCTACTATTTATCCCTCTTAAATACCTGAGAATCCACTAAACTACCCTTCAATGCTTCTTTCCTAGATCGGCTCCAAACTTTCTAACAACACCCACTACTTAGGCAAACTCAGGGAGTACACATGTACTCAACCTCATCATGTGATTGGGAACCCTGTTCTATGACCTATCCATCCATAGGTGTGCTACCCGATTCTGCATCCTACACTACCTTCACACAATCATCATGTGACAACATCAACTTGTGATCTCCCTGTCTCTAGGATAACTCATGCCAAAGAATTTCACTGCTCCTAAATCCTTCATGGCAAACCACTGAACTAACCTTACCTTTAGCTCAGCAAAACCTTGTATATCGGAACCTACAATAAGCTCATCCTCCACATACAGTAATAGGATAATGTCGCGACCATCATCTACTTGGTAAGACAAACACAATGGTTACACTAACACTGACTAAAGCCCTGCTTTGTCATCCACTTGTCAAAACCTGTACCACTATCATACAGCTTTCTCAAGACCATGTACCCTGGCCTTCCATCTCACATGTCCATTCTCTCTATTCTTTAACCAAGGAATTCCTTTGTTTCTCAATGCTTTCATACTAGCTAGCAACCCTACCAAATCTCCTGTTTGGTTTTGCATCATATTCATGCCATATTCCCACTATAATTTGGATCCTTCCTGCTTGATGGGGAATCAAGAACAACAAACAGCTTTGATCCCACTTGTTAGGATCTTGCTCCTCAATAAGAGCACAATATGATTACCTTGTATAAGCAACTAAACATGTAGAATTAACCAGAAGCAATAAGTAACTAGAATTCACAAATAACACAGAATATGAGAGACAATACACAAACTGTATTAATACTCACCCAGAAAGAAAATACAATAAAGAAGATGCCACTTCTTCTTCCACCTCTCAGAGGCTTCCCACACCTCAAGGGCTCCCAGTAATTCTCAATCAAGAGTTCACTCTCCTACCAAAAATTGTCCCAACACACAACTCAAACACAAAATTGGTGTTCACCTCCAACTAGTCAGTAATAATCCTACCAATACACAAGTACTCAAAGTACTTCAAGTAGATCTCCCGTAAGCTTACAACAACCTGCAATTCAAATGATCTTAATTACACATGTAGATCTCCAAACGTGGCCTTGCACACCTGCTGACCAAGATCCTACAACTGGAAGAAATCCTTTTCTTGCCTTCCTCTATTTGCTCATCTGTGGAACTAGAAGGAGCTACACTTGCTCAACTCTAACTAGCACACTGGCTATCTATCACAGTTTACAATACATGCCAATGGGTCTATAAATAGATCCCACACTTAAACAATAACTTAGACTTCTAATTTACAATAATTAGACTCGCAACTCAAGACCAAAAATAGCCTTTACATGCAAACACTCGGTTCAATGAACTAACTGTTCGTGTAATGAACAGTTCTGGAACCGCATAGGCGACTAACATCGATCCATGTCTGTCTGGAGATTACTGACGCTGGCCGACATCCTGTCAATGCTGGTTGCCCTTCTACACTGTAGATGACTGACGTCAGTTACACTACCGACACCAGTATCCCTAGAACACAGCAACCTCCTCCATGTCTACATAGTTGAAGCTTTTACCTCCACAACCTAACAATCTCCCACTTGGAGATAAATAGCTGCAACTGTACCTATACCTATACATCATCTAGTTTGTTCCCCTGGCTTTGTATCCCTCTTCAAGATCACTCTTGAAGACCAACCACCACAAATCCTATGGTGCACCTTCTGTCATCCAAATCACCTTCCACATCCGCATCTACAAACCCATGTAGAAAATAACTTGACCCTGCATAGCATGTGCACATGCTGCTGGTCCCTCTAAGAATTCACTAAATTTCCATCTAATGCTTCTTTCCCAAATTGGCTCCAACTTTTTGACAGCTCCCACTACTTGGGAAATCTCAGGTCTAGTACATACCATGCACTTAACCTCATTATGTGAATCAAGACACTATTCATAGAACTGTCCAACCATCGGCGTGCTAACCGGTTTCACACAATCATCTGGAGACAAAATCAACCTGTGACCTTCCATGTCCCTAGAACACACTCATGCCAAAGAATCTTGCTGCTCCCAGATTCCTCATGACACACCTCTGAACTAGCTTTACCTTTAGTTCAACAACTCCCTGTATGTGTAACCCTGCAACAAGCACACAATACAGTAATAGGATAATGTAGCTAATATTATCCAACCTGGTAAAGAAAAACACAATGGTCAAACCTCCATTGTCCTACAACTTACACAAGACCATATACCTTGGCCTTTCGTCTCACGTGTCCATTCTCACTCTTCTTTATCCTGAACATCCATTCGTCTCTCAGTGCTTTCTTCCAGCTGGCAACTCCACCCAAAAACTCCCATTTGGTTCTTCTCCAAGGAATCACATCCTTCATCCATGCCAAGCTCCCACTATTTCCTGGATCTACCTGCTCTACTTCTTTAATAACTTCCTGGTTCTTGACCATCAGTGAGCAACAAGTAGTGTAAAGAAGGGAAATGATGAATTTGAGGCTTACTTACCCTTTAAGTCTTCCATATGGGCGCTTGAGACTCCTTGACATCTTGTTGTCTTCCCAAAATCCATCTCAGTGACCAATGCCGGTCACATCTCAGTCTGCATCCAACCGATGTCAGTTCCATGTAACTGCCTCATCACCAATGTCAGTTCCCTCTGACCGACGCCAGTGTTTATCTATCCAGAATCACTGACGTCGGGCTACACATAGCAGACATCAGTCCCTGTCTAGATGTCGATGCCAGTTTTCTAACTGACGTTAGTCTCTGTGTTTTACTTATGAGAAATGACCTTTACCTGCGAGCTCCTTTTGGATCAAACCCTTGTCCATATCAACCTTGCTCTGCTCAAAATTCTTCAGCCCCTTGCGTTGATCTCTATCTGTCACCTTCTCCTTGAAAACCAAGGCTTTCCTGTTCTTATCACTAACATCAGATTTCTCAAAAAACATCACTTTATTCTTCTGCATACAGAAATATCGATCCATGCTTTTCAAATCTGAAAGCATACCCTTTGACTCAAGAACATGTATCCCCTTCTTATTCATGTGACCAACCTATTAAGCCATATCTTCGAATCTACAGCTGAAGTAGATAAACTAGAAAGAGAATCAGTAATACAAGTAGATAGATAAAGCGTACCTACTTTCTTACCTCTTGCTACAACAAGTGCACCCTTGGTAACCTTCCAAGAGTCCACTGTGAGAGTTACTGTGCAACCCTCATCACCAAAATTTCCAACAGAAATCAAATTCCACTTCAGGATTGGGATATGCATGACCTCCTT
Organism: Torreya grandis; assembly: GCA_037957365.1. NCBI lineage: Eukaryota > Viridiplantae > Streptophyta > Pinopsida > Cupressales > Taxaceae > Torreya > Torreya grandis. The sequence continues at coordinate 1,790,094 of JARHVA010002984.1, read as the reverse complement.
CAACACCCATGTGTTCCCTGTCTGTAATTTCAGCTTCACTTTCCCTTTGCCAACCATCTGACAAGGCTTACCATCCCCTAAATAAATTTCTCCAAAGTCTCCCTGGACATACTCATAAAAAAATTTCCTATTTGGGGATGCATGAAAAGAGGCACCAGAATCTAAAACCCAAGATTCTACTTTATCTAAGGAACATACCAGAGCATCCTATGCAACATAATCTGCAACATCTACTTCTTCATGTCCTTCATGCTGATCTTCATCTGACCTACAATCTCTCTTTAAGTTCCCTTGCTTTCCACATTTCCAGCAGGTTATTCTGCCATACCTGGACTTGGATCTCCTGCCTATCTTGGACCATCTCCCATGCTCGATCTTCTTTGTTTGCCTTCCCCTACTTTCCACACTTAAATCATTTCCTGATGATTCACTTGTGCTTTTCTTGTGAATTTCTTCATTCAATATTACACTCACAACATCATCCACTTTTAAGATTTTTGAAGCAGACGCAGTATTACTAACTGTCATTACCAAACTCTCCCAACTTTCAAGTAATGAGCATAATATTAAGAGAGCCTTAATTTCATCATCAAAAACAATATTGACTGAACTTAACTGGTTTACCAAACCATAGAAATCACTAAGATGACTATGAACAGATCCACCTTCCAATATTTGCAAATTAAATAATTGCTTCATAAGAAATGCCTTATTCGAAGCTGAGGGTTTTTCATATAAATTTGCTAAAGATTCCATCAACTATACCGTTGTCTTAGCCTGAGATAAGTCAAAAATCATAGACGATACAAGGCTCAACCTTATAGATCCCAGAGCCTTCCGATCAAGAACCTCCCATTCTTCAACCTTCATATCCATGGGCTTGCATGCAACCCCACCCAACGGTAAGTACAAATATTTCTTATAAAAATAATCTTCAATCTACATCCTCCAAATTGATAGTTCTTGCCATTAAACTTATCCATTCATAGCTTACTTTCTTCTTCCATTGCTATACTCCCACTCAAACAGAAACCCCTGTGAGTAACCTGTAATCAACACACACTAACCAGATCTGAAACACTTGTTAGTAACCCAACCAAAAGCTCTGATACCAGCTGATGGGGAATCAAGAACAACAAACAGCTCTGATCCCACTTGTTAGGATCTTGCTCCTCAATAAGAGCACAATATGATTACCTTGTATAAGCAACTAAACATGCAGAATTAACCAAAATCAATAAGTAACTAGAATTCACAAATAGCATAGAATATGAGAGACAATACACAAACTGTATTAATACTCATCCAGAAAGAAAATATAATAAAGAAGATGCCACTTCTTCTTCCACCTCTCAGAGGCTTCCCACACCTAAAGGGCTCCCAGTAATTCTCAATCAAGAGTTCACTCTCCTACCAAAAATGGTCCCAACACACAACTCAAACACAGAATTGGTGTTCACCTCCAACCAGTCAGTAATAACCCTGCCAGTACACAAGTACTCAAAGTACTTCAAGTATATCTCCCATAAGTTTGCAACAACCTGCAACTCAAATGATCTTACTTACACATGTAGATCTCCAAACGTGACCTTGCATACCTGCTGACCAAGATCCTACAACTGGAAGAAATCCTTTTCTTGCCTTCCTCTGTTTGCTCATCTATGGAACTAGAAGGAGCTACACTTGCTCAACTCTAACTAGCACACTGGCTATCTAGCATACTTTTCAATACATGCCAATGGGTCTATAAATAGTTCCCACACTTAAACAATAACTTAGACTTCTAATTTACAATAATTAGACTCACAACTCAAGACCAAAAATAGCCTTTACATGCAAACACTCGGTTCAACGAACTAACTGTTCATGCAACGAACAGTTCTGGAACTACACAGGTGACCGACATCGGTCCTTGTCTTCCTGGAGATGACCGACGTTGGCCGACCTCCTACCGATACCGGTTTCCCTTCTGCACTGTAGATGACCAACGTCAGTTACACTGCCGACGCCAGTATCCCTGGAACTCAGTAACCTCCTCCATGTCTGCATAGTTGAAGCCTTTATCTCCACAACCTAACACTGCTCTGTAGTGAGCAATGAGTATAAAGAATAGGAACAACAAATTTGAGGCTTACTTACCCTTTTAGTCCTCCACATGGGTGTTTGAGACTCCTTGATAGCTTGTTGTCCGCCCAAAATCTATTTCAGTGACCGACCTCGGTCACCACACAGTCTGCATCCGACCGACGTCAGTTCCATGCGACTGTCCAGGTCACTAACACCGGTTATCCTTCCGATGCCAGTCTCCACTTGCCTGACACCACTGACTTCTCTGGTTTACACATGACCGACATCGGTACCTGTCTGTTCAATGTCGGTTGATCCCTGAACGATGCCGGTACCTATGTTCGCCTATGAGTGATGACTTTGTATCCGCGAGCTTTCTTTGAATCATACCCATGTCCAAACTACCCTGCTCAAAAGTATCCATCCCCATCCACTGATCTCTATCCATCATCTCCTCCAAGAACACCAAGGCTTTCCATTTCTTAAGTTTGTCAAATACATCAGACTTCCTTTTCCTGCAATAAATCCAATCCTTTCTTGTAGCATCCCACTGCTCACAAAAATCTCAGTCTATGCTCTCTGAAGCTGAACTCTTACCATATGACTTAAGAACATCCATTCCCTTCTCACTTATGTGACCAAGCCTACAAAACCACACCTGTGCAACAGAAGTGGAATCAGTAATACAAGCAAGTAGATAAAGAGTACCTGCTTTCTTACCACATGCTAATTCAAGTGAATCCTTGGTAACATTCCAAGAATCCATTGTGAGAGTTCTTGTGCATCTCTCATCACCCAACTTTCCTAAAGAAATTATCTGCATTTCTAAGATTGGGACCTGCATGACCTCCTTCAACACCCATGTGTTGGCCATCTGCAATTTCAGCCGCACTTCCCATTTGCCAATGCTATGACAAGGCTCACCAACCCCTCTAATTTGGGTTGCATGGAAAGAGGCAACATAATCTATAAACCAAGATTCTACTTTATCTAAGAAACATCCCAGAACATCCTGTACAACAACACCTGCAACATCTACTTCTTTAGTTCCTTCATGTTGATCTGCTACCGACCAACAATTTTTCTTTACCTGCTCTTTCTTTCCATAACACCGTAATTGACCATTCGTGCCTTTGAATTCCTCCATTCTTAGTGTACTTTCTTCTATCATTGCTATACTCCCACTCAATCAAAAACCCTTGAGAGTGACCTATAATCAAACACAAAACCTGCTCCCTGCAACCTTAGCTCTGATACCAACTGTTAGGAACCCATAGAAGCACAACTGATTACCATGCAACTAAACATGAAGAAATAACCAGAAGCAATAAGTAACTAGAATCAGAAACAACACAGAATATGAGAGATAATACCCAATTGTATTAATACTCTTCTAGAAGTAAATACAACAAATAAGATGCCACAATCTTCTTCCTTACACACCTCTAGGGATCCCACACCTCTAGGGCATAAACAGTAAATCTCTTCAAGAGCTCAATCTCTCTCTTACGGTCCCAACACACAACTCAAACATAGAGTTGGTGTTCACCTCCACTAGCTAGTAACAACACCACTAGTCAACCAGTCAGTAACAATACTGCCAGTACAACAAGTATACCCATATACTCAAACCGAGTACACAACGTACTCCAAGTAGATCTCACCTGATCTTGCTCCCTATTGTGTTGATGTCACCTTGATCCTACTACCACCTACAGATCAACCTAGTTCTGCACACCTGCAAACCTTAGACCTCGCACACACAAACACCTGCAGATCAATGATCTTACTTACCATGCAAATCTCCAAACGTGGCTTTGCACACCTGCTAACCAAGATCCTACATACATGAAGAATCCTTCTGATTCTCCAAACCAGCACCCATACTTGGCATTGTGGCACTAGGATGAACACACCTTGCTCTCTTCCCTCTGAAGGAGCTAATTTTTGCTCTCTTACTCTCTAGCACAAATTACAATATAGCCCATGAGTCTATTACATAGATCTCATGCAAACAATAATTAGACATCTAATTACAATAATTAGATCTACAACTTCAAGTCTATAATTGGCCTTCTACATGCAAACAACTAGTTCGTTAACTAATTGTCTATGAACTGACAGTTCTGGAACCGCACAGGCGACCGACGTTAGTCCCTGTCTGCCTGGAGGTGACCGACGCCAGCTGATCCTTGACCGACGTCGGTTGCTCTTCTCACTGTATATGACCGACGTCGGCTGATCAGACCGACATCAATTTTTTTGCAACCCAGCAACCTCCTTCCCTATTTGCATCAGTGAAGCTTTTAGCTCCACAACCTAACAATTATTTACTAACAATGTCAACCACATGAAGGTGGAAGCTTATTTGGCACCACTAACCTATAAAAACATTGTTTGTACGTAATTTAGAAATGAAATTTATATGTACTACCTAAAAAATAATAAATTTTTTTAAAATTAAATACATCTACATTTGAGAACCCAACATACCTTGAAATTTCAATCCAATGAACCACTAGGATGTACTCTAATCTTGATAGTAGTAAGAACAACTTCATGGTCTAGTTCACTAACTTTTCATATATTTTTGTTTAATTGCCTTCCATGATATTTGACCAATTGAATATGTGTCGATTGGAACTATAGGTCTACAACTCCATTCATCCACCCACTCTTGTGACTCACACTCATTCCAAACAAATTCCATGCATGCAGAACATAAACATGCCAAGTGTCACATATGAATAGTTTAAGAACCTATATTTGAGATATGAAATGAGTGGAACTCACTTGATCCTATTATGGTCATACAATCCTCATAATTTTCCAAGTGTTCTTCTTTCATCAACCATAAATATATATGAACAATAGAATTTTCTTAAACACTTTGTCCCATTCTCTCATTACACCATTCAACAATGGTTGTTACATCAATGAAAACAACACCATCTTCAAACTTTAACTCCTCTCTAGAAATAGATCTTTTTACACATGATATAGCACTATCATGTTCCAATTTTTCATGGTCAACCTTAATAAAACTCTAAATATGTTCTATGGCAGTGGTAACATGCATCCATCTCAACCATTGAAACATTCGTGTATTCTTGAATTATGATGTGTAATTATCTGACCAAATGTAATGTTGATTGAAAGTAATGTTTCTCTCAGTCAAATTTCCATAGAACATCTCAAAACAACCTTATACATTCTCTATGCAACATGATTGGTCATCGCTAACATATAAATGGTACTCCCTTAATATTTTTCTCTTTACTATCATGTGCATGCATGAATGTTATGTGCACATATATGGCAATCAATATGGAGTTGTAATATTGTAACTAAACTTCCATTTGTGATTTGAATGTGTAATTCTTAGCAAAGTCGACTACTAAAACAATATAACCAAGTGATAACGTGTCCTTTCTTAGCTTGAAATGTTCATCCAACCATTTATCTCTGTGTGTGTGCCTTGCATACTTATAAACAAATTCCTCCATTAATTTTTAAAAAAGTATCTATTTTGTAACAAGATCACACATTTATATTTTTAACATATTTTACTTGATAATTCATGGATTTTTATTTTCTTAAACCAACTAATTCATGTCCAGTTGCACTTGTACTCTCTTCATGGATACAATTTTTTTATTTTGGCAATCCACCAAAAATGCTGCAATTTTCATCCAAACATGTTTTGTTATAAAAGAACTGTCCATCTAGTCTTTCATAAAAAAATGGTCAGATTAAATTTCCTAGCTGATTTTGGTAGAACTTCTAAGCCACGCTCTTGCAAAATATTGTCAATATGTAAAGTCAACGTATATGGTAAAAAACATCATAGTGCATTGAGAATTTAACATGTTGCCTACAATAATAAGTGGTGCATGTGTGATTTATTTTTACATAAAAGGGTTTATCCATCTTAAAATATCTTTTAATAATAAAAATTTGTGGATATTTTTACAAAAAATTATAATCAAAACATGTTTAGGTTGTATACCACAAATATTTTAGATGTGGTTCACGGTTGCGAAAACTAACTTTTATTTTCACCACATCTCTTGTATTGGGTGAAACTATTGTATTGTCTTTCTAAAATTATGAAATTGAATATTTGGGAGCATTATTTATAGCCTTGTCCTTTCATTTATGTCTACCACAGAATGTAGAGAGCTCATTGCTATTATCACCATTAAGTCTTTGGTGTATGCCAATTGCTTTCATTAATGTTTTTTATTTATGTTCAATGCTTAGCTAGTTTTTGAATAAAGTATTTTTCCCTGTTTGACCACTTACTAAACAATTTATAATTGTAAATTGGGCAACATTACAATCCATGTTTCGAGATGCCATGCCTACAATATGATATGCATCATGTAGATTTTCAATAAAAAAAATTTTCACCATCCAGGTTAGATGTTATTATTCCTATGGTGTACATTGTAGGTCTCATCTTAATCAATTTAATTAATGAAATAAACAATTGACATTTTTGACTATCAAAATCTAATTTTCCAAATAAAAAATCTCAATTTTTTTAGCTAGTCTTCTTGAATGGCAGTCAGAAATTTTTTATGCATTGGCTTCAAATCATCAACTTCAATTAATTACTTGGATTTTCTATGCACAATCCTTGTAGGTGTTGTTAATGGAGGAATTTGTAGAGATAGTGTTTTAAAATCATTATTTTTACTACTAGTTTATGCATTGTTGCTTTCATTATTTAGTGTTTCCATAGTATTTTCTTCATTGTTACTTTCATCATTATGTGTTTTCATAAAATTTTCTTCATTTGGGAGTAAATCATCATCCATAGATTCATCATAAATAAAATAAAAAAATATATACTTTTAATGTGGAATTGTAATATAATTTAGACTTTTAGGTAAACATTTGTCATCCTTATTCAATTCATCATTGTCAATTTCATCATCATCTATGACATTTGGTTCATTAGAGACAGTGTTTGCAGCTTATTTTGAGAGAAATATTTGCATTCATACCTATTATTTTTCTCTCAACTCTTGTAATTTCTCTGGTGTTTTTTTGATTTAAATGTTTCCTCTCCTTGAATGAGAATCGTCACCCATGACTAGACAAAGAGCAATTTGATTCCTTTTAATGGTGGGGTCCCAAAAAACAATTTGATTCCTTTTGTATTTATCATGCAAAGTGTAGAATGATGTATGGAATGTATGTGGGATCATAATTCTCAAAATACCCTAAAAATAAATGTTGGACAAAGAGTTTTTATCTATTGTGCCAGTAGCACATACACATTATAGCATGTATGTGTTATAACTATTATATCTATATAGTCATATATCATATTGTTATGATATATAATTATATTATGTGATGCAATCTTGTGTTTTATTATTATGTTATATGATTATGTGATGCAATCCAAACTATGAAATATTATTATGTCATGTAATCCTATACAATTACCTTCATATTCGCATTTTTTGTGATACAATTTTAGGGTCGATTTAACCATATGTTGCATCATATACAATCGATTGAGCCATAATTTAAGTTCACGAGACTCAAATTGGCTCAAATCACATCTCTAATTACACTAATTGACGAATTGGATCAATTCATTACTAATTTAGCCTCAAATCACATCTTACTCTTGTCTAGTTAAGTTGAATGGGCTCAAATTGGCCTCAATTTCCTTCGTAATTGAATTGGTGGATTATTTGCTGTATTTTATTATGATATCTGCATCGATTAACCCCCAAATTACATCCTATATAGTCAAAATTAAGTTCACAATATTTCGTTGCATCAACTAATTGTAACCCTAAGCTATAATTTAGGTTCATGGGGCTCAATATGGCCCAAATTGTGTCTCTATTTACACAAATTGAATAATTAGATCAATTCATGACATAATCAGAGCTAATTTAGCCTTAAATCATGTTATAATCTTGTAATTAGGTTGAAGGGGCTCAAATTTACCCCAATTTCATTCATTATTGAATAGGTGGACTACTTGGTTTAGGTTTTATGATAGTGGGGTCAATTGAGCCCCAAATTACATCTTATATAGTCAAAACAAGGTTCACAAGGTTGAATTTCATCCAACTTGCATCACTAATTATAACAATCAACTAATTGACTCGATATGTGGGAAATATGAGCTAATTTAAAGCCCCAAATCACATCCTATACTTGTATTTAGGTTCAACAATTTCATATTGGTGCAAAATACCTCTTTATTTGCATTTTATATATAATTAAAGGGTCAATTAAGCCATATGTTGCATCCTATACAATCAATTGAGCAATAATTTTGGTTTACAAGCTTTAATTTGGCCCAAATAATGTCTCTAATTTCACTAATTGACTAATTATATCAATTCATGAATATTTTAGCCCCAAATCACATCATACTCTTGTAATTAGGTTTAAGGGGCTCAAATTGACCCCAATCTCCTTTGTGATTTAATTGGTGGACAATTTGCTTTATTTTGTTATGATACTAGGGTCAATTGACCCCCAAATTACATCTTGTATAATCAAAATTAGGTTCATAGGATTTAATTTTATCCAACTTGTATCAACTAATTGTAACCCTAAACCCTAAATCATAACCCATAATTTAGGTCCACATGGCTCAATTTGGCCCAAACCACATCTATAATTACTCCAATTGACTAATTGGATCAATTCATTATAGAATCGAAGCTAATTTAGCCCTAAATCATGTCTTGATCTTGTAATTAGGTTGAAAGGGCTCAAATTGACTTCAATTTCCTCCTTGATTGAATGAATCAACTATTTGGTTCATTATATGATGACATTAGGGTCAACCTCACTCAAAATCACACATATATAATTCAAACTATGTTTGAATGTGGCTCAATTTTTCTAAAATTGTGTTATTGTTTGAACCATTTAACTAATTGGCTCAATCTATGATGAAATCAAAGGCAATTTATCCTCAAATTGCATTATATAGTCACAATTAGGTTCAAGGGGCTTGTATTGACCCTAATTACCTCCACAATTGAACCAATTGACTATTTAATTAATTACATGATGACATTGGAGTTTATAGAGCCTCAAACCACATCCTATACATGTCAAACTTACATCTGTCATTTAACCAAATGATTTTTTGTTTCATTTTTTGATGAAATTAGAGTCAATTCAGGCCCAAATCACATTTTATAGTCACAATTAGATTAAAGGGGCTCAAATTACCCCTAATTATCTTCAAATTGAACCAATAGACTATTTGGTTTATTTTGTTATGATATTGGGGTCAAGAGCACTAAATTACAATCTTTACAATCAAAGTTAGGTTCATGAGGCTCAATTTCACTCAAACTACATCACTTATTGCACCAATTCACTCATTCACTACAAATGTCAGGAAAGTTGGGCTAATTTAGCTCCAAATCACATCATATAGTCAAAATTATGTGCAAGGGGTCCAAATTGGCTCTAATTACCTCCACCATTGAAACACTTGACTCTTTCATTCATTTTTTTAATGAAATTGAGCCTAGTTGAACCATAAATGATATTTTATATAGTCAAAATTATGTTTGTGGGCAAAACCACACCAAAATTACATTACTTTATCAATTATGTCCCTTTTTGTGGTAGTGTATATATTGACACACTCCACTTTAAAAGAAAAGAATAAAATTATGAATTCGAATAGATATAAACATAAACATAAATATGTATAAATAGATCTTTTTTTATTGCTTTTTCAATGTCAACATAATGTGTACACATTATTCTATGTTTGAATTCAAAAACCAAGCCTTTTGGCTTAGAAATGGCTTGGATTCCTGAGCCATAGGCTTAGACCTATCAACATACAGCCAAATCCAAGATCTTTAATAGAAAATAAGAAAAATAAACTTTCATTGCCAAATACACTATGAATTTCAATGAGCCAATTCATAAAATTATTACCACAATGACGAGCACACTCTCCTTTTTCCATATATATATATATATATATATATATATATATATATATATATATATATATATATATATATATATATATATATATATATATATATATATATATATATATATGACTCTTTTAAGGTTTCTATATATGTTGATTTCTACCTATGACTTTTTTGGGCCACTACATACCACCAATATACATGCCTATATATGTTTAAATACTTTTGTTTTCATTGATCTAAATATGAAAAAAAAATGGTCACAAACTAGGCCTAATTCTATACGTATTTAAAAAAAAAACATTTTTTATTTTTTCGGTAGTTATGGAGGTCATACATCCATCTATCCATTTTATTTTTATCAATTTTCAAGATCTATTTACTTGTAAAATTAATAAAAAATGTATGTATTCATTATGTGTGGGTGTGTGTCACAAACTAGATGATCTTATCTAAATTTCCACAAAAAGGTTTCGAAAATTACTAAACTTTATTATAAAAAGGTTGTACCATAAAGACAACTATCTACTCTATTTTCCTCAAATAAAGGAGTTCCTCTACAAATTTTAGATGTTTGATCTGCTTATACTTAACCATTTTTTTTAAAAAGATGGTGTTTTTAAAATTAGACTCAAAATGATACAATTCATATTCTTATACCATCTTCAAATTTTGAGTGTAGCCATCTCAAATTATGTATAGAAGTTAAGGTTTTTCAATTTTTAGGAAAAACATGTCCATAGGTAGGCCCCTTTTTGTCCACCATCTTCTTGCACTTACTCGTCTATGTAGTTATGTGAATAAAGGATCAAGAACACTCAGTATATGCTCAATGTATGCCTTTCCTAAATGGAATTGGTCTTGATATCAAATTTCTGCCTCTTAATAATTTTTCCATCAATGTCCCTACATGTTGAAAAGACATTCATAGAGGCATCAAGAATGAGAAATGCAAATCCTACCTAAAATCAATTTGGATATAACCATCAAAACCATTTCCAATAAATGGTCATCACTACATGGAGCAATACCTTCAAATATTACTCCTAAGTATACCAGGTTTTCTTTTGGTTTGAGATTTCATTTGGGTCAATTTTAGGGATACTCTCATCAGAATTGTATGGACTCAGAGCACTTTCTTCTATGGCATCAATGCATATGTAAAATTTTCAATAATGAACTAGAATCAAAAAATAATTTTTATTTATGTGTCCAATGTATTACAAGATCTATGACAGGTTTTATTGCTTCTTTAGAATAAATCAAGGCGCTTTATGACATTTTATTCATTATGAGGATCAAATATGTGTAACTCTATTCATCAAATATTTGACCTAACATAAAGTTGTCTTCCTTAAGAATTGTAAACATAACTCTTTATTTCGTGGTTCAATTTCATATTATTTTCTTTAACCTCAATCTTCTATGTCCTAAGACAACATAGTCACAAAAGTAAAGATCTATTTGGAAAACACAACACAATTAATGGCAGATAAGACCAACACCAAAATTATTTTAAAAAAAATTCAATCATTTTCTTTGATCGCCCAATTGAGAGAATGTTAAATCATGTTAAGATAATTTTAAATCACGAGGAATTGATAGCTTGTGAAAGCAAAAACTCTTGGATAACCTAATTTCCACCATCTCAATTTTTGTCCATGCTAAAATGTAGTTGGCAATGGACCGTAATGATAGTACTTAGTTGGAATGTAGGTGGAAATACATGTTAGGATGGTTTTATTTTTCTATGCTTTCACTTATACTCTGTTGGGACAAGATTTATTTACACCAAATTTATTTAAAATGGAGATAAATAAAATATTAAATTTTTAACATTATTATAGTGATGATGAGTTCATCTAACTTCCATGTTATATTAGGTTCTAATTACATTATTCTATTATAAATAGAATACAAAGTACATTCACACTACCTTCATATAAAAATAATTAACATATTTTTCAGGTACATTATATTTTTTAATTTATTATATATAGGAATGTGAAATCGATTATCATTTTGTATGTAGATGCTCTTCTTACTATAAGATCAAAGAAGGTTCTTTTGTCTTTTCAAATACTTATGTAATTCTCTCAAGACTTTAATGGCTTTTCCAAGATTATAAATGTTGGGTCATTTTCTTCCAAGAAATGTTTGAAATTCAGCAAACCCTGACCATAAACTATGCTTAAGAAAGTTTAGACCATGTTGGGGTTTTATAGTTTGTTTACAACTAATAACCATATTGAAATTGAAGTCTGTTAAACAATTTCTCAAATAGTCTTCCTTTCGATGACCATACCCTATGGTATTTTTCCATCATTATTAGTATCATATTATTGTTGGTAGAAACTATTAGAATCAAGGCTCTCAAGATTTTTACATTGGCATTAATATTGTTTGTGATCTTATATCTTCATGAGATTCAACTCCATAGCCAGTGTTTGTAGAATAAATATTGAATGCTTTTGTTGGGATTGTCTTCCATCTTTCAATTTCAAAAGCTTATGCTAGATGTTATGTTACATAAGTTGAGTTTGCAACCACCAATTGCTTTGTAAAAATATTGGTAGTGGAATTTTGATATACCTTTCAGATAATATTGTCCTACCTTATTATATAGAACTCTTATCCCCTTCTCTCATCTTTAAGCAAGCTTTGTAGTCAATGGAGTCCTAATTCTTTGCCTATGACTGAGGTTTTTGGCCTCAACATCATTTGGGAAGATAACTCTAAGTGTGAGTTAAAGATTGTACACTTTCTATGGTGTTTAACTTATGAAGACATTTATTTAAGAGAATGACTACACCATGTATGAATTGTTTACTATAAATGTCTTGCATGTTATAAGACAAAAAAATTCAAGCATCTCTTTTGGAAATACCTTCCCATCCAAGATGCTTAGAAATGGATAATTAATCTCTTTTCTTCCTTTAATCTTGAACCTATCCCCTAGAAGATTTATGTATCTGAGGATTACATATAATGGCCTAGATATTTTGCATTTATTTAGAATTTCTTCAGGTTTACTATTCTCTTTCAACTATAGAAATTTATGGATTCTGTTAGAATTAAAGAGAAACTTATATTTTGGCAATTCCATCTTTTATTGAAAAATTGTGCATGTGCTCACCCTAGCATTTCTTCAAATCTAAGCTCAAGAAGAGTTTTGTTTTTTTGAGTTTAAGCATTTACAAGACCTCAACCATGGGTGAGTGTGTCGAGTTAGGTTATGCCCAATATCCCACCACAAGATTTTCCTCTTCAAAGGCCTCGGTGATGGCATAATGCTCCCACAACCACTTATGTTAGGTGGACTTCTCACCTCCTCCATCTCAATGAGGTGGTAGGAGTTTACTAACTTTTTGTGGTAAAGCTTCCATTGTTGATGTGCCTTCTAGATGTGCTTCTCTATCACTAAAGGTGGTAAGGACTAGAATTTTGAATACTCTTTCACCTAGATTGAGAGTTGGTTCCTTTAAATAATGACGGATAAGATGGACAAGATAATTTGGGAGGCCCCAAATTCCTTGTCAATAGAGTTATTTGTTTGATACTCTCTCTATAAAATATGGTCTACCCATCCTCCTGATATTAAAACTTATACTTAGATTTGCTTTAATTTTTTATTACTACCATAAATGAATCTTTGATATTGAGTCTATTGCAAAAATTCAAGGCTCCATACCTGATGAGTATCTTCATAAGATTGGGGTCAATTCTCTTACTCCTTGGTGGAAAGATTGACATTGGCCTATGACCACTCCCTTCACTCGGTACTCTCTTCGGCTAGGGTATAATTTATTATCCCCCCCAGCATATTTCAGATGATATACTTAACCACATATGGAACCTCTGTTCTAGCTACAATGTGTGGACTACTCTCATTGAGCCTAAAAAAGCACATTTTCTTTGGGGTGGTATCTATTAGGGCTTCCCTGTGGGTGATCGGCTTAAACATATGGGGGTTTCAAATCCTATTTGACCAACATGCCATCAACCTGAGACTATTAAACACCTTTTTTCGTTTTGCACCCATGCTTAGTCTATGTGGTGCTAGATTCATACCCTCTTTCATCCATTTAGACTTGATTTTTTATGTGGAAGATGGCTCTCTTGGGGGACCCTGTTATACCTCCTACAAAATACAATAGATTTTGGCAAATTTTTCATGCTGATATTTTATTTTGAATCTGGAAAGCTAAGAACTATGCTTGCTTCAATCATGAAGAAATGGAACATAATTTTTCTGATACTAACAAAATTATTATTCTCTCCAATGTTTCTCTTCAAATTCAAATCCAGACTAACAAAGTTCACTTGTAACTTAATCACCTTTAGTGTTTTCCCCTTGTGCAGTGAGCCAAGAATCTCCAGATCTACCACATTTGCCTTCGCCTCCTCATGGATGAGGACATGGTACACATCGACAACATTTTAGGAATAGACACAGGAGTCTCTCTTTGTTGATCACCACCTCACTGGTCTTCCCAATGACGTGGTAGATTGAGTGGATCTTCCAGAAGTGGAGGTGATAACATGGGTTGGGGCCCTCCCCCCAGGATCATGGAGGTGATAATAGGGGTTTGTGCCCTCCCCTAAGATAAGTTTTTTCGGCTAGTTCTTACAATTTCTCATGATAGAAACAAGGATGAAATTAATGATGCTTAACAAAATGATGGTTTGGAGCCTTTATCTATGGATGATGACCCCCCTGCTCAAGGTGGATGGGGTGATAAGCCGCAAGGTCCGCCTTCTCCACCACCTCCTCTAGCCACCATGTTTGTTGTGGTAGCTTAAATATTCTCTTTATTGATATGTGCTCTTTTATTTACTTTCTTAGTTATTATGTACTATTGATTTGATGTTTTATTGAGTGATTATTATTGACTCTCTGATGGACTCTGCATTTTCAAGATTAATTATTCTCTATTTAACTTTGCTCGTGAGATATAACTTTTCCATCCATTTTTTATTTATATAAATAACATTGTACTTTATATTTATTTATGTTAATATAAATACACTTTTCAATCCAAAAATAGAATATATTTATATTTTAACTCTATACCATAAATGAATCTTGATATTTATATTTTAACTCTCGTTTAATGGGTCATGAATACTTTTCTAAAATCATGTCAAAATCGTGAAACAAAACTTGGGTTATAAAAACCATGAAGGCAATGTTGCAAGGGATGCCCATGTGTTTTAATAACAATATGGCGAGTTTAGTCACGTCTCTTGACGTGTATGTCAATTGCATATATGGAAGTTCTCTTTTACTTTTCCATTTGGTCATATGGTGTTGGGAAATCAACTGCATATGTTATATGACATGCCCGATCTAAAGTATTTGACTAATCGAAATAGTATTGTGTTCATAATATCTAATAACCAACATGTTGCATTATGATTGGAAGTTGTTTTTAATTTTCAATTATGGCTTAGTGATGTTGAACTAAATCCTATGTATTAGATTGTAATAGAAAAAGTATTATTTTGATGATATTTACATGTAAGAGTAATTATGTTGAGTAATTATATGTAAGAGTACTGATAAGTATTATTAAGATAAATGTAAGGAATATGAGGGTTTGTGTTTTTGGAGAGGAATTTAAATATAAGGGGTATATTAGAGAGGAGTTGGAGGCCTCAGAGATAGAATTAATCTACGAGAGTGGAGAGGATGAAGGTAATTGAAATTTAGAGTCAAATAGAAAAATCAAATCTAAGAAAACAATCCAGCCAAGTGTTAAGAGTAACGAGAAATACTAAATTGAAGGATATTATTAGATCTAAATCTAGATACTTAGATAGCTATTACTATTAATCATGTGTATGTTAATTGGAAGTGAGTTGTTTATTGTTGTTAGTTTTTGGTTGCTCCCTTGTTTGCTATCGGTTTGTTGTTGATCAACATTATTTTTATTTGCTTTTGTTGTTTTGGCTAGTGTTTAACATTTTGTTTTAAGGTTGGACCTATTGATGCTTATCTTTCACTTATTCCTTGTATAAGGGAAGGGGGCCTTTCAAAACTCTCATTTTACCTTTATAAAAAAAATACATGTAAGTGTATAGACACTTAAAATATGGTCACAATTGGATTAAATTAGATGTCGTTAGTGTGTTTGTCATAAATACTAAATCAAAGGATATTATTAGATCTAAATCTAGATACTTGGATAGCTATTACTATTAAGCATGTGTATGTTAACTAGAAGTGAGTTGTTTATTGTTGTTAGTTTTTGGTTACTCCCTTGTTTGCTATCGGTTTGTTGTTGATCAACATTATTTTT
Organism: Torreya grandis; assembly: GCA_037957365.1. Classification (NCBI taxonomy): domain Eukaryota; kingdom Viridiplantae; phylum Streptophyta; class Pinopsida; order Cupressales; family Taxaceae; genus Torreya; species Torreya grandis. The sequence continues at coordinate 1,773,773 of JARHVA010002984.1, read as the reverse complement.
ATTTGCTTTTGTTGTTTTGGCTAGTGTTTATCATTTTGTTTTAAGGTTGGACCTATTGATGCTTATCTTTCACTTATTCCTTGTATAAGGGAAGGGGGCCTTTCAAAACTCTCATTTTAACTTTATAAAAAAAATACATGTAAGTGTATAGACACTTAAAATATGGTCACAATTGGTTTAAATTAGATGTCGTTATTGTGTTTGTCAGAAATACTAAATTGAAGGATATTATTAGATCTAAATCCAGATACTTAGATAGCTATTACTATTAAGCATGTGTATGTTAACTGGAAGTGAGTTGTTTATTGTTGTTAGTTTTTGGTTACTCCCTTGTTTGCTATCGGTTTGTTGTTGATCAACATTATTTTTATTTGCTTTTGTTGTTTTGGCTAGTGTTTATCATTTTTTTTTAAGGTTGGACCTATTGATGCTTATCTTTCACTTATTCCTTGTATAAGGGAAGGGGGCCTTTCAAAACTCTCATTTTACCTTTATAAAAAAAATACATGTAAGTGTATAGACACTTAAAATATGGTCACAATTGGTTTAAATTAGATGTCGTTATTGTGTTTGTCAGAAATACTAAATTGAAGGATATTATTCGATCTAAATCCAGATACTTAGATAGCTATTACTATTAAGCATGTGTATGTTAACTGGAAGTGAGTTGTTTATTGTTGTTAGTTTTTTGTTACTCCCTTGTTTGCTATCGGTTTGTTGTTGATCAACATTATTTTTATTTTCTTTTGTTGTTTTGGCTAGTGTTTATCATTTTGTTTTAAGGTTGGACCTTTGATGCTTATCTTTCACTTATTCCTTATATACGGGAAGGGGGCCTTTCAAAACTCTCATTTTAGCTTTATTAAAAAAAATATGTGTAAGTGTATAGACACTTAAAATATGATCACAATTGGTTTAAATTAGATGTCTTTAGTCTGTTTGTCATGTTTTTTCGTGCCCATTTTTTTCTTTTGGTACCTTTCTCTCTCCTTTCTGTCTTTAGGTTTTTGGGTAGATGTCCAAAACAACCCTAGTGCTCTTGGGTCTTTCTCAAGTGCCTAGATGCTCATGGGTATGTTTGGAAGTGCCCATAACACTTATGGGCCCTCTTGTGGTCCCTTTTGGTTCTCACTAGGTTAAAGTGGACCCATCACCTATGTCCTATCTTTTACTATTTCTAGTCATTTTGATATCAATTTGACACTAATAGGGTCCTAATTTGTATTCAACTCTATGTGGGTTCAGATATAGAGTAAGTTGTAATAGCAACACAAGATGAGTCCAAAATTATCAAATGCCTACAGATGATGATTTTCTATGAGTCTAATGAACTCATCTGTAAAGGCAGAGTCAAACTATTTTCGCTCAAGACTATGCACCTACATCTGTAATTATTTTTCTATGTTTGATCACCTTTGGATGTGCTCATCTATAATCAGGTATTCTTTATCCTTTTTCCAAACTCTAGCTTTTACACGTTTGATTAAAAAACCTTGTAAAAATGTTAGTATTTTGGGTTGGACTGACCTCAGTCAAATCTTGGTACCCAACTAAGTTTCTCATATATTACCAATACTCTGAAAAGGGCTCAAACTGCATGCAGTTCTCCTTTTAATGTGAATGTTTACTGAGTCATATGGATGTAAGTCTAGATGTTATTTTGCCTAAGCCCTCCTTTGATTCAAACATGCAAAATAGAAATTAATCTTAGAAATTTTAAATTTGCAATGAACAATGAACTAAGAGTAGTGTGCACTTTGTATGTAACTTTATAATAATGAATGTTTGTCCTTAAATGCCTTCAAGGGGATTTCTATATATATGAGTTCTCAAGTTTGAATTTGGGGAACAAGTGGCACTTAAAATTCGACCCAAACATAATCAAATGTGTAGAATAAAATGGTGCAAAAAGAAACTTGTCCAAAAGAATCTGAAAAAGGCTTCAAAACACTTTCAAAAATTTCAAATGCCTACATATGATGATAACATCACTAAATTTTGGATTCATCTGTAAATCAAGAAAAACTCAACATTTAGTAAAAGACCAAGGAAACATGTGATATAGTAGAGAAGTTAGAAATAATAAAACAAAGTATTGCAATCAGATTATGCAAGGCATGAGAGCAGGGTAAGAGAAAGTTGGAAGAGGTTAAGAGAGATGGTTGGTGGAAAAGAATGGATGGATGCCATGGAGGTGATTGAAGAGATAATTGTGTGTGTGAAAACATTGGAAATCTACTCACAAAATTTCAAGAGATTTAAATATTTTTAGATTATTTTAATTTTTGTTTAATGGTATTGTTGGATAAATTTATCCGATATTCACAAATTAATTGATTTTAGTTAGAAAAAAAATCATTTTTTTTTAATATTTAATATTTTTTGATATAAATTTTATGATCTATAAAAATTTGACCAAAAAAAAAATATAAATACTAGTTAAACTCAAACAACACAGCCAAACTAGAGTTTCAAAAGATTTCTAGAATACGTTGCTTTTTAGTACTTCATAGATGAAAGCTTATATTTAACTTTGAATTTGTCTCGAGGCATCTAGAAATGAGAGTGATTGAAAGAATTTATTGTACCGTATGATTTTATCTTTGAAATAACTTGAGAGAATGTATTCATGGCACCTCTACAAGAGGGGTGACATGATAATTAATAATAGGGGACCACCAAAGATAATGTTGGTTGATAGAAAGACCATCTCAAAAACCTAAGCCATTCCATAACAAACAAGGTTTAAATTTTTTCCATGGTTTCTAGATACTTTTAATCACAAAGGACCCCACAATTTTCACAGGGGTTGTAAGAGTGAGAAGGTTAGTAAAACCTAAGCCTTTCCACATTGAAAATCCATAAAGGGTGACTTGAGAATAGAATGATGGATTAATTCATTCCATGATTCATTTCCTCAATGGCACAAAAAATATGTTTGACAAAAAGAGATAAGCCTTGACGAGAAATGTCAATCAATCCCATACCTCCTACCTCTTGGGGAAGATAATAGAATTCCCAGGCCACCCTACGGAACCCTTTGGCAGTGGATGGATTAGCCCAAATGAAATCACAGAGTAATTTTCCAAGATTTTGGACCAAATTTTTAGATGGAACCCAACATGAGGAGTAATACACATGGGTGGCCACAAGCACTTTGGAGAAAATTTTAAACTTACCAACCATCGATCAAGGTTTGGTGATCCAATACAAAAGTTTTTTTTAACCCTATCCACCACACACTGCCATAGGCTAGAAGGGGAGACCTAGAATGCAAAGGGAATTCCAAAGAACTTGAAATTTTCATCCTGATAGAGCCATTTCCACTCATAATGGTTCACCCAAGGAGGTTGAAGGAGGAAGGATTGTCTGTAACATTGATTTTTTTGCCATTAAATGGTAGAGCTAGAAGCACTTAATTAAAAAATATCCAGAGAGTGCATGGCATTGGAAACATTGACTCCATCCTCAATGAGGGTGAGAAAAGAGTCATCCGAAAAAATATGACTAAGAATTTGCAAATGTTCATTAATAGACAAGGAAATACCATGGACAAGTCCTTGAGATTGAGCATTAGCAAACAAATAACTAAAACCTTCAACAGTGAGAACATACAAAGCAGGTGCCAGCGGGCAACCTTGCCTAATGGATTTGAAAAGAATGAATTTCTCAAATTTTACTCAATTAATGGAAAGAAAGGTAGAGGCATCAAAAAAAAGCATTCGAAGGTTGATTACAAGAATCATGGGCCAAATCCTAAGGCTTGTAACATAGCCAAAATTAATGGCCACTCAATTCGATCATATGATTTTTCAAATTCAATTTTAATAAATATAGCCTTTTGATTAGAATGACAAGCCCATTACATACTCCCCCACACAACAATAACATAATCTAGTATGTACATGTCGTGAATGAATATGGTATGCTTGTGTTGAATGATCAAAGGTAAAGGTGAAGAATCTGAAGTGCTAATGCTTTGAAAATGATATTATAAGAGACATTGAGCAAAATGATTGGTCACCAACTACATATTAACTCAGGGTCTCCTTACTTCAGGATGAACTTAATGTGCCCTTTGGAACACGCAATGAACTTGATATAATATTCAAAACATAAAATAAGTCCCCAAATTACATCAAAATTAATGCAATGATTTTAATGTTTATTTGATAAATAACAAAAAAATTCTTCAAATTATATTTGTTATTGGTTTTGCTCTTTAATCTCATCCAAACAATCTTTTCAAAAGAAAAAAACATAATTTTTAAATGATTTTATTATTATCATGTATTATTTTTTACATTTATATGTTTTATTTTTTTTATAGGTAAATGAGCATTAACGGGTCCTTCGCCCTTCATTAATAACAAATGAGATTATAAAAAACCATGTCCATATCTGATAGTCATTGCAATAGAACAAAAAATGACCAAGTCCTCGAACCAACCAAACAAAAGGAACACGCAAAAGACCACCGGTAAAAAAACTATCCCAACAAAGAAGAGCTATAGACCCACACCTTGAGAAACAAGTCCCCAAAAATCCCAATTACAACAACTAAAGATTCAAGAAAGAACCAAACCCAAAAGGAAATCCCCCAAGAGAGAATCCACATCAAGGACCCACTACTAAATTTTTAGAGCCGCCACCACTACCCCCAACCACCATAGCACCACTCGACCCCATACCACTCAACTGCTACCCAACCAAGGCCATCAACTGGCCCCCTACAACACCAATTTTATCCATTGCCACCTCATCCATTATTACATCCCTTTGCATTCTACTAGCTCATCGCTCCACAAAGCAGCCTTGTATACCCGAGGCATGATATGTCACCTCCAAACAAGCCCTCAAGTGGCAAGAAGCAACCCATCAACATGTGACTGACCTACTACCAAACATCCCCAAGCCTTCCATGGCTGCCTACGGAGGAAACATGGGCATGGCATCACCATACAATCGTACTAGCAATTGAGACGCTGAGACCACCCTACTCGCATGCCAATGGTCCAGAGCTATGGCTAGGGAAGTGAAGGGTGCCTTAAAATCCTACACATCCAACACTAGAAGCAACCTCCCTATGGGAATTAGGTTTCTAAGGAAGCTCTGAAGACGCTACGTAAATTCTAACACACTATAAAAACATTCCTCTAGCTCGCAAAAAGTGGAGAGAGGAACTAACCCCAAAAAATATCTATTGGAGATTGGCAAGGGATTAGGCTCTCCTACCCTAAACTCAACCACCACATGTTTAAACCCAATTCTAAACCTCGAACAAACCAGCTTCACCATAATTTGCTTAGTCAGCGCCTTGTCTTCCAAAACAAGTAGGAGGTTCCCAATGAGCAATGGTGCCACCTCATAATTAAATTTAGCTCAAAAGGTTGTCCCCAAGTATACCAAACTCGACAATTCATGCACAGCCTCCATGGCCAACCCAAACTAAATCACAAATACCTTCTTCAAATGAGTGTCTGAGATGCTTCCCTCAAAATCCATTTACCATTTCTTATCAGTGGATTGTAACAAGGGCGTACTAAGATCAATTCATAATATTGGGTCAATGGCTAAGGCAAGACGACATGTGTAAAAAATGCATTCACCAACCTACCAAAAATCAATAGTCACCTTGCATGCCAAAAATGCAACTGGGATCGTCATCACAATGTACAAATGAACTTAGGCTGAGGCCCAACAGTCCACATAAAGCTAGAAATTGTGTGAGCCACCCTTTCACATGCATGGGTGACAAGACACCCATTCTTCAATTTGCCACCTCAACCTTGAATCCCACATGAGAAAACACCACACAATGCACCAAATTCAATGACAAACACCCCCCCATCGTAGCTTTCATCCTTGCATCCCACAAGTTGTCCACCACTAACTCCTCCTCTCGGGAACTACCTCTGCTCCCCAAAAAATCTATAGCCAAATTGGCCTCCCAGAATTATTGTTTAGCATCCCACTCCAAAAGGGGATCCAATAAATCCCAAGCTTGCCTCAAAATATTGTCAATGTTCCATGAGCTAGCCTTCTGATTACACAAAGCGTGAATCAACACCATCGATTCCCCATTGATGATAACCTTCTCAAAGCCACATTAAACTACTAATCCCAACCCAAGCACAAGGCCATGTGCCTCTGCCTCATTATTGGTACCATCCATTAGTTTTTGTGAGGTCACTCTAATCAAGGAGCCTACACAATCTCTAATTATATAACCCGCCCAAAAGGCACCTGGATTGCCTCTTACCATACTATCAAATTTTAATTTTAACATACCAAAAGTTAAGAGAACCACTCTAAATTATCCACCCATCTACAAACCTTATAAGAAACGACCGACCCATTAACAAGAAACATTCATATATTTTATTATACACTTTCTTTTATATCAATAATCTAACTTTTCAAAAATTTAACTTTCATTTTATTATACTTTACCAATTCCACCCTTATCTACATTCTAAAAGGAATTTCAATACTTTTAAAATAATCGTATTGGCATGTTTAACTACAAAATACTCTAAGAAAATTAATAATAAGTCATTAAAAGATAGTCCAAAATTAAAAGGCACTCTCTATAGTGGTCATCCACAACAGAGATATATTTTAATATTAAACGGACAAAAAAAAAGGTACTCTCTCCTCAAAAATATATTTTAATATTAAACGGACAAAATATTTACTAGTATGATAGATATTAATAAACATTAAATCTTATTTTATGAAAATTAAAAAAAAATAAAAAATAAAAAATAAAAATTAAAAGAGTGTTATTTTAATTAATATATTAAACGGGCAAAAGCTAATTGGGAAACTTGAAACAAGCGGCAATTATCTTTTCCATCCTTGGTGTGACTCTCACTAATATTTGGGAAGAATTTTTTAGTGAATTATATCTGGGAAGGTCACACTTTCACACTACAATAGGTATGCCTAGTACATAATCGTCAAACAATTTATATAATAATAAAACAAGAGATTCATCTATTTTGAATAAATAGATTTTAATTAAATTGTAACATAAATATTTATAGTATTAAACTGAATGTAATTAAATTTTCAATAAAAATTAAAATAACATTTTAAAAGGTTTAGATTGAATATTGAGAGATTTGGTAATATTTAGTGAAATGTAACAAAGAAAAATAAGGTTTTATGATACGACATTCAAAGGGAGAGAGAAAAAGAGTGGAGGGTGGATGTTAAAAGGACGATAAATATTACCTTAAGTTAGCAATTTCATCAATGATGCCTAAGTAAAACCAATAATACACAAGTACACAAAAGCCTTAGAAATATGTAATTCAGTGATTAATAAATGCTTATCTAAATTATTTTTGGGTGTCTACATAATACACGACTCTGATGTGTGTGTGTGGACATATCAAAGAAAAAGTAGATATGATATGGATACAAGATTTTGTACCTTTGAAAGTCTTAAAGCGAACTCGAATGTACTTAAAATTTTTGCAAGAACATTCCTTCTTTTTCTACACATATATAAATGAGTGCCAAAAATAATAATTTGTTAAAAATTAGAAAACTAAAAATGATATACCTAATTTAATTGAAGATGTGTGTAATGCCCCTATAATACCACCTACCTCTAAACATATGATAAATCATGATTATAATTTTAAGAAAAACATTTAGTGACAAAAATAAAGTTAAAATAGCGTTGTGAATGTTCACAAAAAAATGATAAAAAATATCCTAAATATGTCTCCCCACATATCTAAAATAAATATATTACGCACATCATGTGTAAGATAAGATATAAAACCAATAATATCTATCATAGAAAGATGTTATACTAGAAGCATGTATGTCATAAACTATTAAATATATCTTAAATACCTCTATTTGAAATACACCAAGAGATCAATCTCAAGGTTTTTATTTTGAGTTTTTCACATACCACATTGATTAATAATTCCATTACCTTCTCTACTAATTTCTAACTAGAGACACATGACATCAATCTAGCTACAACAATGTGTTAGATGTTTAACCTTATTTTTTTATTAAATAACCTAAATGAGTGTAAAATTATAAATATTTAGATTGTCCAATATGTGTCTAAATTACAAAAAACTAAATGTAAAATTAGATGTTTAATTACAACTTACTAAGTATAGAAATGACCAAGAAAAATAGGGTACTTAGCTTGTTATTGTTATGTTTGGGTATGAGATTATGTGTAGGTCGTAGAAAGGACTCAAATAGGATCAAGAGTCATTTAGATCTTGAAACTATCTAGACTTACCTGGATGGATCCAGTAGTAGCTAGCCACCTATGAAAAATTATAAGCATCATAAGTCTATATAAAACATCCCTATGAGATGTGCCCTACTAATTTGGCATAGATCATTGTGCCTACTTCTAAACCACATTTTTTGTGAAATATCAGGCACTCTTTACTATGTGCAAGTCCAAAATTATATCTATTTCACCTTAAAACCCTAGTGCCACTTTCAACATTAATAGAATGGAAAATATTAATTGAGTTGACCCTAACCACTCCCAACTGAGTGGATGAATATTTCCTACATTTCCAATACTCTGAAGAGCGTTCAAACACCACGTAGTTCTCCCTATTAGGCTTTTGTGTGCAATAGTGATCCTTTAATATGGATGCATCATGTGACTGTTATTTTGACACTTGACAATATGTAAACTTGACTTGGCTTAGGGGTTTCAAATTGGCTAGTACTTGCTCCTTTAAGTTATTTTTGACTTAGAAGCTTTAGGTCTATTCCTCTCAATGTACAGATGATCTATGTATTCTTGGAAGGGGATAGATAGATGCTTTCTAGATATGAGTAGGCTTAGGCCTAGTGTATATAAAAAATTTAGTCTTTGGGTAACTTGTTCTACCACCGACATGAAAAACATACAAGGTGGCCTATAGGAAAGATTTGAATTTAGTTAAATGATCATTGAAAGATGAATGAATAGATCAATTACAAGTGGAAAAATTTGGTAAACTAGATTCGTCTTAGTATTTACCAGAGACATCCATAAAGTAGGAAATACTGATATGATGATTGAGAGGAGGTATTATTATAATAATAAGCACATTAGACATAGCCTATGAAAATCGTGTAAGTGACTTATAGCAAATCGAGAAGGCCAGGCCCATAGAAGGTGAGTGGCCAGGAAAGAATGAGGGAAAAATTCATGTATGTAGGCAAAATTCATGTATAGAAAATATAGGTCAAGGCTGACATTTTCAAGTGTCTAATACTAGATTTATTTGTCTATAAATGCCTACCTTTCATTCTAGTATTGACAATGCTAAATTAAAAGGATAAATAAATTTTATACCTTAGTGTGTAACCATACTTTGTCATTGGGAGAAGGCTCTAAGTGTTTGGATTTATCCATGCAAACCTACAATGAAACATGTAACAATCAATATCCATATATGATATAAAATTTAAAGTAAAATAGTTCAATGCAACATTTAAAATATAAAAATTAGGGAATACACCTGTAAGTATATGAATTATGATACCCTCTGAATTATTTGAAACTAGAGTGATTATTCCCAAATGTGTGTGTCATTATGTAAAACATGGGTTGGGAAGATAAATGCCCCAACCCTCATGAAGAGGGAAAAGTGATTTGAGCAACATCTAGATCCTCAATCACACTCTATTTTAATTGATCTTGAGTTTACAATAGGTTCAATATGGAAGATTTTTAACCCATACTAGGTTTTTATGAAAAGGTGGAGTCCCATACTAATCTCGTATGGAAATCTAAATTAGCAAAATCAAATCGCAACAAATGGATTCTAGATTGAGAATGCTAATTTTAGTACCAACTTGAAAATATAAAATTAAATGCATGAACAACATCCATGCACCATAATTTGATCTAAATATAACAATCTAATATAAAATGCCATAATTCTACGTCACTTTACCCCCAAACTGATAATTTTGATAACCTGCAAATCATGTAACTATAAAATGTTTGTATATGTATTACTTGTGCCCCCAAAATTTGTCTCAATCTATATATATATGTATCTCATAACTTGAACCAATATGATAATTTGACCCAATATGAACCATTTAAATCATATAGTTTGTCCCAAAATATGAATATATATGTATAGACACTTGAATGTTTGTGACTAGCCCACTAGTGTGCTCCCCTTTTGAGGTGATGGATGTAACCTAAAAATTACTCATCTCAAAAGAAAAGAGTTATACACATCATTTATATAAAAAGATATAATCACTTAAATTGTGTGCTAACATGAGTAGAATATATCATCATAGGATGATTAGATCATCAAAACATATAGAAAACAAGTTTTCTAAGGCATATATAGTGTCATGTCAAGATAAGTATAACAATTAGGCATGCAGTAGTAATCATCATAGATATACACACTGTATAAGAAGAAAGACGGGAATATAATCGTGGCACCACATACAAGTAGAAAGATGCATGATTTGAATCATAACACCACAATCTAAATAGACAATCTTAGATATATCCAGGCATATGCAAACAATGTCATGGTCATGACGCACACAATAAAATCACACGGTGTAGAACTCATTCTCATAAAGAAAAAGAGTCCAACATAGTAAACTCAATAAAAATGCAATGTCACACAAGGAAATAACCACACACAATGAATAATCAATGCCACACAAGTCAAAATCTACATACAATGTAATACACACTCAAAGATCGCATAATGTAAAAGTGAAAAGTAAAGACATGTGAAGGGGTACAATGGTCACACAATGTAATAAACAATAGAAACAAGCATTCATAGAGCAAGCAAAGCTAGTTTATACAATCAATGTATGTAATCGTCACACTTTGTAAAATATAATATACATATAACATTCTAAGTAGTATAAGAAAGGGAAAGACATATACAATCAATCTAAGGTTGTTCAATATGATCAATAGAATGGTCATAGAAAGATGTAACATAAATTGATATATCAAAAAAATGCCCCCAATATAAGCACAAGTAGTTCATTGGATGTAAGAATGTCCCACATTTGATTACCTTTGTCATATGAAAATTATATGTTCTATAACTCACTCATATATACTGTGAAATGTATGTGCATATGAAAAAGGATATGTGATATACCAGAATGTAATAAAATGAAATATGTAAACTAACAATACATGTCATATATAAGCCCTGAATTTCTATTTCTTTTAAATATTTCAAATTTTTTTGGTATTTTTTAAATATGAATTATGTGAAATGAATAGGCCCAACAACACATCAGGGAAATTGCCTGTCAAATTCTGAGCAAGTTTTATGTCCTTGCAGAGTTTTTTAATGCTCCAAGGAAATTGTAGGCAAGTTTCTTGTCCTTTCATAGTTTTGCAATGCACGCAAGTTCTTAAAGTCCAGATATTACTCACTTTTATACATTCATATAATCCCATTCAATTATGTTTTTCAATTTGAAAGGTAGGTACCTACTCCACCAAGTGTTTAAATAGATTGATGAGCATATGAAAATGAGAAATAACTTCATGAGGTGTTAAATAGATAAATCTGCGTATGAAATATTAGGGAGGAAAAACAGTTTGTGGAGTGCAAAACAAAATGTTAAAAGAGTACATTATATTTAACAAGAATGCCAATTCTGATAACATTGTGTTTCTTCATGAAAATGCTTTATGTAATTCACCGTCTCCCTGTGGGGTAAATTGTTTGAGAGCGAAGCAAAAAATAATATAGAGTTAGGTGTGGATATGCTGTAGAATGTAGTGTTATTAAAGTTTGGTATGAGTCTAACTAGTATTTATAAATTGGCAGGGTTTATATTTTTCATGAATCACAAAATTTATATCAAAAAATATTAAAAAAATTGTGATAGGTTGTCCAAGAATTTGTGAATACTGGATAAAAGTCTGTATCAATTTTTTGTTGAAAGAATTTTCTTAAAATGTTTAGTACAATAATAACTCATTTTTGTTTGAGATGGCTGTGGATGAAAAAATAACTTTCTATTTATTATCTTTTATCAATTCCACCTTTACCTATATTGACATACTTTTAACATGCTTTTATTGGTACGTTTATCTACAATTAGGAACAATATTTGGTAAGAAAGTGACTTAACAAAGAAAATCAATAATAAGTTAAGTAATAACTTGTTTTTGTTTGAGATGGCTGTGGATGAAAAAATAACTTTCTATTTATTATCTTTTATCAATTCCACCTTCACCTATATTGACATACTTTTAACATGCTTTTATTGGTACGTTTATCTACAATTATGAACAATATTTGGTAAGAAAGTGACTTGACAAAGAAAATCAATAATAAATTAAGTAATAATTCGTTTTTGTTTGAGATGGTTGTGGATGAAAAAATAACTTTCTATTTATTATCTTTTATCAATTCCACCTTCACCTATATTGACATACTTTTAACATGCTTTTATTGGTACATTTATCTACAATTATGAACAATATTTGGTAAGAAAGCGACTTAACAAAGAAAATCAATAATAAGTTAATAAAACACAGTTTAAAATTATAAGACATTCTCTCTCTTTGTATTTTTATTTACAATTATGAACAATATTTGGTAAGAAAGTGATTCAACAAAGAAAATCAATAAAAAATTAACAAAACAAAATAGTCCAAAATTGTAAGACATTCTTTTTGTTCAAAGATATATTTTAATATTAAATAAACAAATATTTTATAATATGATATAACAAATATTAAATATTATTTTATGAATAATAAAATATTTAAATAAATTGAAAGAGATATTTTAATTGATACGTGTGATGATAAAATGTAATGTAGAACTATTCATCAAAATATAATTATCATGTGATGCTATCTTGAATAAATAGATTTCAATCAAATGGTATCATAAATATTTATAATACCAATTTAGATGTAAATAATTTTTCAATAAAAACAAAAATAGAGTTTTAAAATATATATTGAATATTGAAAGATTTGGAAACACTTATTGAAATGCGACAAAGAAATTCAAGATTTTATGATAAGACATTCAGAGGAAGAGAGAAAAGGAGTGGTGGGTGGATGTTGAGAAGAATGACCAATGTTACATTAAGGTAGCAATTTCAACAATATTACTTAAATAAAATCAATAATACATGAGAACATAAAACGCATAGAAGTATACAATTTAGTGACTAATAAATGCCTACCTAAGCTATTTTTTGGTGTGTGTGGACTTTGATGTGTGTGGACATATATCAAAGAAAAAGTATATATGGTATGGATGTAAGATTTTATATCCCTAAAACTCTTGAAGTGAAATTGAATGTCCCTATAAATCTCACAAAAATATTCTTTCTTTTTCTACACATGTATAGATGAGGGCCAAAAATAATAATTTGTTGGAATCTAAAAAACTAAAAATGATATACCTAATTTTACTGACGATGTTCATAATGCCCCTATAATATCACATGCCTCTAAACCTATGATAAATTATTATTACAATTTTGAGAACAACATTTAGTGACAAAAAAAATAAAAAAAAATAGTGTGAATGCATCACAAAAAAATGATAAACAATATCCTAAATATGTCCCGTGGTGAAAATATGTGGTGCATCTTAAGTACATGGCAATGATTGAAATATGAATTCCTTCATTTATAGGAGAGAATGTTGAGTTAAGTGCATGGAGTCTGGATCAATATAATGAGTGGAATTCATGCCCCCATTTGGTAGTTGGGATGAAGTTTTAAATCATATATCTATAAGAAATGGATTATGCACGTCATGTGTAAGATAAGATATGAAACCAATAATTTATATCATACAAATATGTCACCTTGGAAGCATGTATGTCATAAACTAGTATAAATATATTAAGTACGTCTGTTTAAAATATGCCAAGAGATCAATCTCAAGGTTTTTATTTTTAAATTTTCACATACCACATTGATTAATAATTCCATTGCCTTCTCTACCAATTTCCCACTAACTAGAGACAATTGGCATCAATCTAGCTACACCAATATGTTATATGTTTTACCTTATTTTTCATTTATGAACCTAAATAAGTGTAAAATTATAAATATTTAGATTGTCCAAGATGTGTCTAAATTAATTAAATTTAAATGTAAAAGCATATGTTTAATTACAACTTACTAATTATAGAAATAACCAAGAAGACTAGGGTACTTAGCTTTTTATTGTTATGTTTGGGTCTGAGACTATGTGTAGGTGGTAAAAGGGTTAAAACTCGATAAAGAGCCATTTAGATCTTAAAACTGACTATCTGTACATGCCTGGACATATCTGATAGTAGCTAGTCACCTGTGAAAAACTATAGGCATCATAAGTCTGTCAAAAACATCCCTGTGAGATGTGCCCAACTAATGCAACATAAATCAATGTGTTTAATTCTAAACCATTTTTTATGCAATATCAGATGCTCTTTGCTTTGTATAAATCCAAAATTATATCTCCTTCACCTTCAAACCTTAGCTCAACTTTTGACATTAAGAGAATTGGAAAGATTGGTTGAGTTTACCCCAACCACCCCCAACTGAGTGGATGAATAGTACCTACATTTCCAATACTCTGAAGAGGGATCAAACCCCAATTAGTTTTCCATATTATGTGTATGTGTACAATAGTGATCCTTTAATATGGAATAAACCTATGAATTTTCTTTTGAGACTTGACAATGTGTAAGCTTAACTTGGCTTAGGCGTTTCAAATTGGCTAGCACATACTCATTTGAGGTACTTTTGACTTGGAATAATTAAGGCTATTCCTCTCAATGTGCATATGATATATGTAATCATTGAAAGTGATAGATACATGTTTGTTAGATAAGAGTAGGCTTAAGCCTAGTGTGTATAAACAACTAACTCTTTGGGTAACTTGTTCTACCACCAACGTATAAAATGTGCAGGTTGGCCCATAGGAAAGACTTGAATTTAGGAAAATGATTGTTGTAAGATGAACAAATAGATCGAGTACAAGTGAAAAACTTTGGTAAACTAGAGTCATATGAGTATCGACCGAAGATGTCCATAAAATAGGAAATAGTGATATGATGATTGGGAGGCATTATTATTAGATTAATAATCAAATTATGAACAAACCATGAAATTCATGTAAGTGATTGATAGCAAATCAGGGAAGTCATGCCCATAGAAGGTGAGTGGCTAGGAAATAATGAGGAAAAAATTCATGTATGTAGGCACAATTCATGTATGAAAAACATAGGTCAAGACTAATATTTTCAAGAGTCTAATATTTAGTAAATTTATTTGTCTAAAAATTCCCCCTTTCACTCTAGTATTGACAATGCTAGAGTAAAATGATAAATAAATTGTGTAACCAAACTTTGTCTTTGAGAGAAGGCTCTAAGTGTCTAGATTTCTCCATGCAAATCTACAATGAAACATGAAAAAATCAATGTCCATATATGATATAAAATCTAAAGTAAAATATATCAATGAAATATTTTAAATTTAAAGAGAAAGGAATACACATGTAAGTATATGGATTATGCTAGCCTCTGAAGTATTTGAGACTAGAGTGATTATGCCCAAAGGTGAAATCCATTATGTAAAACATGGGTTGGGAAGATAAATTCCCAAACCACCATGAAGTATAAGTGCTTTGAGCAATGTATAACCTCATTCACACTCTAGTTTAATTTATATTGAACTTATAATAGGTTCAATGGTGTAACGCCATACTAGGTTTGTATACAAAGTTGGAGCTCCATGTTATGCTCTTGTGTAAATCTGAATAGCCTGAATCAAATCATTGCAAATGGATTTTAGATTCAAAATGATACCTTTACTACCAATTTGAAAATATAAAATTACATGCATGAACAACATCCATGCCCCATAATTTGATCTAAATGTATCAATCTAATTCAAGATGCCATAAATCTACATGTCACTCTATCCCCAAATTGATAATTCTAATAACCTACAAATCATGTATCTATAAAATGTATACATATGTATTACTTGTGCCTCCAAATTTATATTAATCTATATATATCTATATCATAACTTGAACCAATCTAACAATGTGACCCAATATGAACCATCTGAATCATATAATTTTTCCCAAAATGTAAATATTTATGGATAAAGACTTTAATATTTGTGACAAGCCCACTAGTATGCCCCACTTTTAAGTTGAGGGATGTAGCTTACAAATTACTCATCTAAAAATAAAATATTTAAATACATCATGTTATATAAAAATATATAATATCTTAAATCATGTGCTAACATGATTAGAATATGGCATCATAGCATGATTAGATCATTGGTCTAGACTTATCTTTCCATCTTTTATCGTATTCAAAAACTATAAAAAATGCCTTCAGCATGGATTGATGGTGTGACCCCATTTTTACAGGTGAATAATTCCAGATTGAATAATATTGGGGAAGGTCATGCTCATGCTCACATGGACAATTTTTTTTCACACTGTAATCATTTCACACCACAATAGGCAAGCTTGCTACATCATCGTCAAACAAGTTAAATATTAATAAAACAAGAGATTCATTTATCTTGAATAAATATATTTCAATCAAATTGTAACATAAATATTTATAATTCCAAATTAGATGTAAATAATTTTTCAATAAAAACAAAAATAGGGTTTTAAAATGTATCTTGAATATTGAAAGATTTGGGAACACTTATTAAAGTGTGACAAAGAAAATCAAGGCTTTATGATTAAAAAAATCTCAAAGGGGGAGAGAAAATGAGTGGTGAGTGGATGTTAAGAGGAAGGACAAATGTTACCTTAAGGTAGCAATTTCAACAATAATGCTTAAATAAAACCAATAATACACAAGTACACAAAAATGGTAGAAATATACAATTTAGTGACTAATAAATGCCTACTTGAGTTATTTTTGGGTGTCTACATAATGCACGAATTTGATGTGTGTCTAGACACATATCAAAGTAAAAGTATATATAGTATAGATATAAGATTTTGTGCCCTTGAAAATCTTGAAGCAAACTCAAATGTACCTATGAATCATCCAAAAACTTTCTTTATTTTTCTATGCATGGATGGATGAGTGCGAAAACTAATAATTTGTTAAAATCTATAAAAATAAAAATGATATACATAATTTTACTGAAGACGTGTGTAATGCCCCTATAATACCACACACCTCTAAACCTATGCTAAATCATGAATATAATTTTGAGTCCAATATCTAGTGACAAAAATAAATCTAAAATAACATTGTGAATACTTCACAAAAAAATGATAAACAATATCTTGAATGTGTCCCATGGTGAAAATATGTGGTGTGTCTTGAATATATAGAAAATATTGAAATCTGAATGCCCCCATTTTATAGGAGACAAAGTTGAGTTAAGTGCATGGATTCTGGATGAATATAATGAGTGGAATCTATACTCCCATTTGATAGTTTGGTTGAAGTTGTGAATCACATATATAAAAATAAATGGATTGCGCACGTCATGTGTAAGATAAGATATAAAAAAAATATTTCTATCATAGAAATATGTCATCTTTGAAGCATGTATATCAAAAACTATTACAAATAACTTAAATACATCTATTCTAAATACACCATGTGATATCAATCTCAAGGTTCTCATTTTGAATTTTTCACATAGCAAATTGATTAATAATTCCATTACCTTCTCTACCAATTTACCACTAAATAGAGACACATGATATCAATCTAGCTACACCAATGTGTTAGATGTTTTACCTTATTTTTTATTAATGAACCTAAATAAGTGTAAAATTATGAATATTCACATTGTCTAAGATGTGTCTAAATTAATCAAATATGAATGTAAAAGTATATGTTTAATTACAACTTAATAAGTATATAAATGACCAAGAAGACTAGGGTATTTAGCTTATTATTGTTATGTTTAGTTATGAGACTATGTGTAGGTGGCAAAAAGGACTACAATTAGATCTTGAGTCACTCTGATTCGGTAGTAGTTAGACACCTATGAAAAACTATAAGTATCATAAGTCTACCAAAAACTCCCTTTGAAATTTGCCTAACCATTCGATATAGATCATTGTGCCTAATTCTAAACCATTTTTTTGTACAATATCATATGCTCTTTTCTATGTTTAAGTCCAAAATTATATCTCCTTTACCTTAAAACCCTAGCTCTAGTTTTGACATTAAGGTAATGGAAAAGATCAGTTGAGTTGACCCTAACCACCCCCAATTGAGTGCATGAATGTTGCCTGCATTTCCAATACTAAAAATAGGGATCAAACCCCACATAGTTCTCCTAATGAGGTGTATGTGGGAAATATGAATCTTTAATATGTCCATGCAACCTATAAATTTTATTTCAACACTTGAAAATGTGTAAACTTGACTTAGCTTAGGTGTTTCAAATTGGCTCAGGCCTACTCTTTTGAGGTATTTTTTATTTGGAAGCTTTAGATCTATTCCTCTCAATGTATATATGATATGTGCCTTCTTTTTATGTGATAGATATATGCTTTCTAGATAGGATTAGGCTTAGGCCTAGTGTGTATAAATAAATAACTCTTGGGGTAACTTTTTCTACTACTCAAATGCAAAATGTATAGATTGACCCATAGAAAAGATTTGAAGTCAATAAAATGATCATTGTAATATGAACAAATATATCTAATACAAGTGGAAAATTTTGGTAAACTGGAGCCCTCTGAGTATTTACCAGAGACATCCATATAGTAGGAAACATTGATATGATGACTGGGAGGTAGTATGATTAGAATATTAAGCATATTAGGCACAAACTATGGAATTATTTGAAGTGACTGATAGTAAATTAGGAAGGTGAGGGCCATAGAAGGTGAGTGGCTTGGAAGGAATGAGAGAAAATTCACTTATGTCAGCATAATTTATGTATGGAAAATATAGGTCAAGGTTGACATTTTCAAGTGTCTAATACCATATTTATTTATATACAAATGCATCCCTTTCGTTATAGTATTGGAAATAATAGAGTAAAAGGATAAATAAAGTATGTACAAGTGACTACTTAGTGTGTAGCCACATTTCATCTTCGGTATAAGGCTCTGAGTGTCCAAATTTCTTCATACAAACCTAAGATGAAACATGCAACAATCAATTTTCTTACAAGATATAAAATCTAAATTAAAAAATATCAATGCAATATTTTAAATTTAAATACCAAAGAATACACCTTTAAGTATACAAATTGTGCTACCCTATAAAGTATTTGAAACTAGAGTAATTATGGTCGAAGGTGAGTGCCATTATGTAAAGCATGGGTTTGAAAAATAAATGCCCTAGCCCTCATGAAAGGAGAAGTTATTTTAGAAATGTATAACCTCAATCACACTCTTGTTTAAATGATCTTGAGCTTATAAGAGGTTCAATATGGAAGAGGTGGAACCCCATACTAGGTGTGCACATGCAGAGGTGGATCCCCACAGTAGGCTTGTATGTAAATTTGAATAGACTATTACTGAAAATGACATATAAAGTTACATTCATGAAAAACATCCATGCCCCATAAGTTGATCTAAATGTACCAATCAGATATAAAATTCCATAAATGTACATGTCACTCTACCCCCAAACTAATAATTTTGAAACCTATATATCATATAGCTATAAAATTTCTACATATGCATTGCTTATGCCCCAAAATATATCTCATAACTTGAACCAATCTGATAATTTGACCCAATATAAACCATATGAATTATATAGCTTGTTTCAAAATTTGAATATTTGTATATAGACTCGAATATTTGTGACAAGCCCACTAGTATGCTCCCCTTTTGAGGTGAAGGATGTAGACTAAAAATTACTCATCTCAAAATAAAAGACTTATATAGGCATCATGTTATTCAAAAATATATAATCATTTAAATCATGTGCCAACATAAGGATAATGTGTCATCATAGCATGATTAGATCATAAAAACATATATGAAATAAGTTTCTTAAGGCATACAAAGTGTCATGTCAAGATAGTTATAGAAATAGGGCATGTAGTAGTAATCATCAAATATATACATGTGTTGTATGATAAATGACATGGTAATATGCCTAATATAGATCATGGTACCATGCACAAGTAAAAATATGCATGCTATGAATCAGGACACCACAAGCTCAGTAGACAATCCTAGATGTATCCACACATATGCAAACAATGTCATGGCCATGACGTACACAATAGAAGAACATACCATAGAGCTCATGTCACAAAAAAAATCACACATAGTACAATCAATACACATGTAATGCCACACAAGGCAAGAGCCACACACAATAAACAATCAATGCCACACAAATCAAAATATGTATACAATGTAATACATACTCAAGGATCACATCATGCAAAATTGAAAAGTAAAGAAATGTGAAAGAATTTAATGTAACACACAATGGTCACACAATGTAATAAAAAAACATCAATAATCATGCATGGAGAAATCAAATATAGTCTATATAATAAATGTATGTACTCATATAACACTCTAATTAGTATAAGAAAGGAAAAGATGTGTATGATCAATCTAAGGTCGCTCAATATGATCAATATAATGGTCATATAAAAACGTAAAATGAATAGATATACTAAATATATGCCCCTAATGTAGGCATGTGTATCTCACTGGGTGTAGGAATTCTTGCATTTTAATGTCCATGTCATGAAAATTGTATGTCTTGTAACTCACTCATATATACAATGAAATTTATGTGTATATGAAAAAGGATATGTAATATACCATAATTCTATAAATTGAAATATGTATACTAGAAATACATGTCATGCATGGGTGTTGGTTTTTTTTTCTAATTTTTTTAATTTTTTAAATACGAACTATGTGAAATGTATAGGCCTAACAACACATCCAAGGGATGTGGATAGTCAAATGGTTGACTTGACAATAGTTCATTAAAATATAGATATTGAATCATGTCATAAACCCATATATCATCATCATAATTTTTATCATACCATTATTCATCTATTATCTTTAGCTTCCCCTTTACTCTTTCTTAAATTTTGAGCATACACACCACATGTTGTTCCATTATATATAAAGACGCATGTTCTATCTTAGTGAATACTAAATTTGGGCTTGTCCTTGGATCCTTGACTCTTTGATTATCATTATTTTCATCATGAAATATTTTGATTTTATTGTCCTCAAATTTGAAAGTAATTCACTTTTTTTCTTGCCTCCACTATTGCCTCCATTTGTTCTACCCATTATTGACAATGATTAGCTTGTGGTTGATCTCTTGTGCTTATCATAAATATCAGTGTGTCTAAAACCTTTGGGCCACAAGAACTTGGTAATGTAATATGTCCTATTGATACCTCACAATGTATGAGATGTTGTAATTCATGTGTATCCTGACTCAATTGTTGTATAAATGGAACTATGAATGTATATGGGTCTTCTTTTGTATTAATTTGAACTTATTTCCAACACTCATCCTTGATGTAAATGTAGATAGTCAAATTCCTTTCCTGGATGCTTTTAATTTATGTGTAGTCTACCTCTTTACTAAGTTGTATTAGGAACTACTAGAGGTGGCTCATTCTATATTTGTATTACATTAATGATCTATTCATTCTTAAATTTCTAAATATGTTGTTACAATGCTTCACAATTATTTGTGTCATATACAATTATTTTATAGAAATCACAGTATGATGTACCTTCTTAATGTGATAACCAATCTACTGCTCTATGTCTATTGGTAGGTAGAGGAATTAACTTTTTTTCAAGTAACATTTTTAATATGATGTTTAGTTTATCTTGAGTTCTTATTACTTGCAACACTATGGAATGATTTATGTCCATTAACTCCACATTATTGACTAAATTATACTATAGTGTTGGTATTTTACCTTTGATACACTGCATAATGTGAAGTTGTAATTTTACCTAATCATGCTTCATTTTACAAAAAAACACAAAAAAAAAAAAGCCTTAATTGTGCATTAAGCATATGAGTCTCCTATTTTGATCTAATATTAAAAAAATTATTTACATTTTTCACATCTTGATTGCCTTGAAGTATTGTCATTCCTTTGTCTATTTAGACTTTTCTTAAGCAAGATATTTTGATTTTTCAATATTATTTATATATGAATTGTCCCAATAATCTCTTGGCCTAATAGGTGAAAACATGTTATGATAAAAGTACTCATATAGGTCAATAGGTTTAAAATTTAATTTGGAAACATAATCATCTATATTTACTGGAATTTCATTATTATCATAGTCATTGTCACCATCTTCTATGTATTTATGATATGGATCCTCTGAATTGACCAATAGGGGAAGATCTAGTATTGTCTCTTTTTATTCAACATTAGATTGTGATTCCTTTACTGATTGAAACATTTGTAATTGGTTCCATATCATTTGATTTACTTGATTCTCCAACCTCATATGTATGGATTTTAATTGATGGGATAATATGTGATGGAGGCACTACGGAATAATGAATAAATTCTAATTTTGAACTACATTCATTATTAGGTTTCATCATTTTACAATATTTTAAGGGATTATTATCTATATGACATGCACATGTGTCAATTACGCATGATTTTCAAGCATATGTGTAGTTTAGATGGTACTACTTCCATAGCATGTAACGAGGGTCAACCTAAGAGAAATTTATAGTATAGATGATTAGGCATGACCTAAAATATGGTAGTCAATGTCTTGGGTCTTACTATCACATCCAATGATATTGCTCCAAGTACCTGGCATGGAAAATTATCAAATCCTCTTATGCTCTTATATGATATATAAATAGTATCCATATTGACACCTAATATTTGTAAGAATGTAATGTTGCATATATTCAGTATTGATCCATTACCTATAAAGACACATTTAAATTTCATATTTTTAATTTATACTTGGAGGAATAAAGGGAGATTTTATTCTATTGAAAATATTCCTTTTCAAATGAAATCATATCTTCACCACTCTTTAATGCATTCATAATGGAATAAAAATGTGCAGGCTTTGTATCATTTGGTAAAGTTGTAATGAGCATTGCATCATATGGAATTTCATTGTAGAAGGATGATCTATTTAGTAATTCAAGGATAGAAATCTTAGCTTGAGTATTTGTTAACTAATCAAAAATGTCATACCCTTTGCTTTGATTGGTTAGTCACATGGAAGGTAGAAAAGGAGGAAGAGGAACATTTTTACTACCTCCATTAGATGTCATGGATGGTGGGTATTTGACCTCTTCTTTTAGTGACAACATAGATTGCGGTATCCAATATAAGTCTTGGTTGAACAATGGAGGTGGGATGGCATCTATCATGACCTTGAGTTTTGGGGGGAGGAGGAACAAAGGGATTCATCCATGCCTTTGGATGTGTAGTAGTAATCGTAATCAATTTGGATTGAATATTTAACCAATATGAATTATGAAAGGCTAAATATTCCTCATGATTAATTTTAGAATTGGTATTATTGAATAATGAGTTGACCCTTTTGATTACATAGTTGTTAAATATATTGCATATTTCAAGAAAGTAACATGTAATGATTATAATCATAGCTTGAGTTAGAATTTAGAGACTGTGTATATCCATTATAGCCATGAATGATTTATTTGAATGAGGGAAAATCATAAATTAGGTTTGAAAATCAATCATAAATACAAAAATATAAAACTCTAAGGAAAAAGGAAGTAACCCTTAAGGAAATCCTAGGGTTTGACATGCTAAATATAAGAATCAATTTCACTAATATGTTTTACCTTGTTTATGAATAATAAACCTAAGCAAGTGTAAAATTAATAATATTCAAAAAAATTAAAATGTATCTAAATCAAGCAGATCTGAATGTAAAATAAGATGTTCAATTACACTATTAATTATAGAAATGACCAAGAAGACTAGGGTACTTAGCTTGTTATTTTTCTATTTGGGTCCGAGACTATGTGAAAGTGGAAGAAATGAATGAAACTAGATTAGGAGCTTCTCATATGTATAAATTGATTGTCTAGGTCTTCTTAGATGGATTTAGTAGTAGCTAGATGCATAATAACCACATGAAGGACACCCTTTCCTTACCAATTGATTCTTTTTGCAATGCAATTGTGTGGTTGTTAATAATTTGAATTATAGTTTCCCTCCTTACATATTAATGGAGTGATGATTATTCAAAGTTTAAAAATATTAATTAAAATAAAATTTCTCATATTATCATATGAATTCTATAAATTCTAAAATTACGTTTATTATTTTAAAAAAGAGTCATAGGCTTCTTATAGAGCCTATGAACCCTACCCTATAGGGCTTCTAGAGAGCCTACTCTTGGGCCCCAACCTAGTTAATAGGCATTGACCTACCTAGTGGAGTAATTTTCAAGAAAGGTATTTTAAAATTCATTTGTTGTAAGGAGTCACATGGGCTTGTAAGAGAGGGTATTGTCTTCTTTTAGTGGAAAATATTAAAATAATAAATAAATAAATAAATAAATAAAAGTAAAATAAAACAATAAAATATTATAAGTAAAGCTCTTTACAACTTGGTCAAACCAATGCAGGGTTTTGTAGTTTCATTGTTTTGCCAAGTAGTTGCCTCTATTGTTGTGTTTGTTTGGAGCCTCACCTCTCTCTTGCCAAACTCTTGCCTCTATGGATTATGATACTGCCAGGAGAGCTAACCAAGGAGTGAAGAAGAAGGAGAAGAAGAAGAAAATGAATATCAATGTTTAACAGGCAAGCAGTTCCTCACTCATAAATTAGATTTTTTTCTTTTTCCAGATTAATAGATGAGCTAAACAATCAAGAATAACTTCATTTTGTTTTAAATCAGATTCATTTTTCTAGTTGTGTTGTTAAGTTTATCATCAAAATGACCAAGATTTTGACTGAGTTTTTTGTTAGTCTTTAGTTATTTTGTCTCAATTCACACATACACACACACGTAGGCACACTCATGCACACAAGCATGCACACACTCATGCACGCACACACACACACACACACACACACACACACACACACACACACACACACACACACACACACACACACACACACACACACACACACACACACACACACACACACACACACACACACACACACACACACACACACACACACACACACATTGTTATTTTGATTTTTAAAATGTGTGTGTGTGTGTGTGTGTGTGTGTGTGTGTGTGTGTGTGTGTGTGTGTGTGTGTGTGTGTGTAGTGTTTGAAAAATAAAATATATATATTTTAATTATTGGGGGAGGGGTAGTTGGGTCGACCGTTGCTCCCTCACATGGTTGGGAGGGAGGGGCCGATCAACCGGCCATCCCCATCCCCTTTTGGTGAGGCCACCATGGTTGACGGCTATGGCCGTGGCTAGGCCTCATGACCCCGCCACCAGTAATCAACCATGGTTGGTCGGGTAGAGTTTCCCTACCCACAAACAAAATTAATAAAAATTTAATTAAATAAATTAAAATTTATTTTATTAAGTCTTTTTTTCTTATTATTTATTTTATAAATTAAAATATATAAATATATGGAATTATATATATATATATATATAATCTTGTTATTGTCCTATTTGGGTCCGAGACATTGGGAAAGTGAAAGAAATGAATGAAACTAGATTAGTAGTTTCTCATATGTATAAAGTGATTGTCTTGACCTTCTTAGATGGTTTCAGTAGTATCTAGATGTGTAATACATGCATGAAGGAAACTCTTTCCTTACCAATTGAATCTTTCTGCAATGCAATTATGTGGTTATTAAGAATTTGAATTATAGTTTCCCTCCTTGCATATTAATGGAGTGATGATTATTCAAAGTTTAAAAAGATTAATTAAATTAAAACTTCTCATATTATCATATGAACTCTCTAAATTCTAAAATTACCTTTATTATTTTAAAAAAGAGTCATAGGCTTCATATAGAGCCTATGAACCCTACCCTATACGGCTTCTAGAGAACCTATGCTTAAGTCCCAGCCTAGTCAGTAGGCATTGACCTACCTAGTGGAGTAATTTTTAAGAAAGGTATTTTAAAATTCATTTTTTGTAAGGTGTACATGGTCTTGTAAGAGAGGGTACTCTCTTCTTTTGGTGGAAAATATCAAAATAATAAATAAATAAATAAAATAATAAAATATTACAAGTAAATCTCTTTACAATTTGGTCAAACCAATGTAGGGTTTTGTAGTTTCATTATTTTTCCAAGTAGTTGCATCCATTGTGTTTGTTTGGAGCTTCACCTCTCTCTTTCCAAACTCTTTCCCCTATGGATGATGCTACTTCCAAAAGAGCCAACCAAGGAGTGAATAGGAAGGAGAAGAAGAAGAAAAAGAATATCAATGTTTAACAGGCAAGTGGTTCCTCCCTCATAAATTAGATTTTTTTCTTTTTTCAGATCAATAGATGAGCTAAACAATGAATAATAGCTTCATCTTGTTTTAAATCAGATTCATTTTTCTAGTTGTGTTATTAAGTTTTTCATCAAAATGACCAAGAGTTTGATTGAGTTTTTTTATAGTCTTTAGTTATTTCAACTATATATATATATATATATATATATATATATATATATGAAAATATATACATTATATATCTACTTTAATTGTTTATTTCAATTTCAAAAGAGAAAAAAAAGGAGGGTATAAATATATATAGTTTGAAAAATAATTAAAAAATAATAATAGTTTTAAATTTTAATTGTTGGGGGAGGGGTGGTTGGGAGGGAGGGGCCGGCCAATAGACCGTCCCCATCCCCTTTTGGAGAGGCCACCATGGTTGACGGCTATGGCCATGGTCGGGCCTCACGACCCTGTCACCAACCGTCAGACATGGCTAGCCAGATAGGGTTTCCTCACCAACAAAAATATAATTAAAAATAAATTAATTAAAAAAGTTAAAATTTGTTTTATTAAGTGTTTTTTTAACTACTATCTATTTTATTAATTAAAATATATAAACATATGGAATTATATATATATATATATATATATAATGGATTCATTTTTTTTAATGTGTGTTTTTGTGTGTGTGTGTGTGTGTGTGTGTGTGGTGTGTGTGTGTGTGTGAGAGAGAGAGAGGAGAGAGAGAGAGAGAGGAGAGAGAGAGAGAGAGAGAGAGAGAGAGAGAGAGAGAGAGAGAGAGAGAGAGAGAGAGAGAGAGAGAGAGAGAGAGAGAGAGAGAGAGAGAGTGTGTGTGTGTGTGTGTGTGTGTGTGTGTGTGTGAGTAAGAATGTGATTTAGGTCAAATTTATATGATTCTCGTTAATGTAAATTTATTATTTTTGTCCATAATAAAATGGGGCATATAATAAATAGATGTGATTTTTGTTATTGAAAATATGTGATCATATATTAAATCGAATAAGATTAGTCACCCTTGATTATAATTGGAGTTAAGATTTCATTTGGGTGTATGAATATTTTACGTGTATTGACGTAAAGTTGGGATTTCCATTTTAATATCGTAGACATGATATTTTGAAATGGAAATAGAATTAGTTCTTGCCTTAACAATTTTTTTATTGATTGATCCTTTGATTTGTAAATTGATAGGTTTGTAAGTAGAAACCGATAAGATTACCATGATTTTAATAGTGATAGCACACTCTATGGGAGCTTAGAAAGCTACCAGTTAAAATAATCTATGGATTGTCAGTTGTTTGATTGGACATAGTGCATTTATTTAGTAGTTCTTAACAGTAAGTTGTTATTGGTTGTTTTTCGTGGTTATTGTGAGTATAATAAAATTCTTTTTATTTAATGATTGGTGTTGGGTATGGCTACCAATAATTCTTGTGTCATTGATGTTATAGTGTAATGTTATATTCTTCTTGTAGGGTTATTTATGGATTTTTCATAGGCATGTTTATTTACTTGATTGATTCATTATTTAATTTATTTATTAATTTTAGGAAAAAGAATGGCATTTAAGGGAGGAGGAGTCACTTGTTCAACATTTTAGCTAACCCCTTGTTGTCCATATCATCATGTAAGAAAAGGAGATCCAACTCACTTGTTTACAAAGATATTATGTATTATAGTTATATTTTTGGTGTTGTAAATAGAGTTGTTGTTTCACATTAGTTTATCTAGTGATCGTGAGAAAGTTGTTATAACCCAAGTTATTGAGGATGTAGGATTGAATAGTTGTAATGAATTATACTATATTCTTAAATTATAATCGTGTTGGCACGATTGGATAGTGCATTAGTATAATTTTTTAATACCTCATATTGATATCGTTATAAAAATAAAGCTTCTCATGTTAAAAAAAATTGAGTTTTGTATTTATTGTAAGCTTGATTTTGGTTTGGATTAGTCTTAATATCCTTGAAAACTTTGTTACACTAGTAGTTTTTCTTTGGTGTCTTTTAACCTAAGAAGATAAGTTTCAAGATGCAAGGTTGTAATTAATGAATTATAGTATCACAACTAATTTGATCAAGATGGGATACTCACCCTTAATCATTGGTATGCTTTGGGATAAATAAATGTGGAGAGCGCTAATGTTAGACTTGAAACATGATCTAAAGTTTAATAAACAAATTTGAAATAATATAAAAAACTATCAGTATCTTATAATTGAATAATTCTAATAATTGACTATCCAAGGTAAAACAATTTTGTATGAGTAATCTATTAGTGAAAGGCACAAATATAAAAGTGGTGAAATTTGGGAGACTACATCATATCAAGTTGCTATAATGGGTAGATTTGGATCATAAAAATATTTTCGAAATTAGAAGGAACATCTTTGGAAGTTGAAGGTCTTTGAAAGTTGAAGGAATAGCATAATTGGCTTAAGCAGAAATCTGAAACTTCTAACTCTATCCTAATAGAATGATTGATCAACTTGTATCAATACACCTCATCTGATTACTCTTTGTTTAAAACATTCCTTAGGTTAATTGTAGAGATTAATCACTTGTTTATTTTAGTTTTTAGAATCCTGTCAAAAGCACCTCGTCAAAAGAAGCTAGAGTGATAGTATCTCAGATATGGGGGTTGATAGTATTTTATCTTATGTTTAAATTAACATAGGTAACTTGAAATAATCAAAACATGATTGTTTACTATTTTTAATAACTCTTTTCCAAATTAAATTTATTCAAAAAAAAAATTGTTCTAAATTTAGTCTGCGAAGTCGCTCTGGAAATGGGCTTAAATTAATAGAAAAACTAGAGTTTTCTAAAACTAAAAATTTTAGGCCCTATAATTATATCATGGGAATTATGATCTGTAACCATAAATTTTATACCCCATTCTGATGATTTTGTTTGGATCTATTTTTATAGGCTTTTGACAATTTTCTACACCTAATTTCTTTTTTCAACCTACAAAGTCGCTTCAAAATTGATTTGCCAAAAATAGATATAGGAGTCTTTGAGTAAAACCATTGGTTGATAATGTTTAATTTCACCTTTAAATTTATACAAGAACTCTATTTTAATTTTTTTGAATGTTATTACTATTTTTTAATAATCCAATTCCGAACTCTATTTATTTAGGAAATTGCCTAGTTGAACAATTTTTTACATTAAAACCTATTTAGCACGTCGAGTTATTTTAGCATTTAAATTTCTAGAGTGTATTTTTGTAGGTTTTTATTTGTATATTATAGCTAATCAAATATATATTAAATTTAAAAAATGATTTCCACCTCATGGAGGTATTTTTTTCCATCACCATTTTTTAAGCAATTTAACGAAATGGTAACTTGTTTTTGAGGTGAGCTAGTCAAGTTTGGTTGTACTGTGGTTGGGTATTTATTCTTGAACATGACTGGATAAGCTTGTATAGTTTACTATTTGGTGGTATGATGAGTGTATTTGAAGTTGGGATCATTAGGAGTTTGGTTTCTTACACAACTCAATACACACATTAGTATGGTTGTGTTAATGGTTGAGGTGTTTTATGGTACGGAGTTAGTGTTACATGAGAGAGAAAAAATTAGTAATGATTTTATGGGTTTTATTTGGGTGAAATTTTGGGCATTACAAGATGCATGTGGGAAACTAAAGGCATATAAAATATTTCAAAAACATCTTTGTGAGACGTATTGGAGTGTCCCACCATAGATCATAGCACCTACTTCTAAACCATTATTCTGTGTAATTACATACATTCACTGTTGTTTGAAAGTATATAATATTATATCCTTCACCTTAAAACTCTAACTCTAGTCTGCCTAAAAAATGTAAAATATAGGTTGAGAGGACCACAACCACCCTTCATTGAGTGGTTGAGCATTTCTTATGTTTCCAATAATTTGAAAAGGGCTCAAAGCATTCATAGTTATCTTGGTTATGTGTATGTGTGTAATAGTGATCCTTTAATATGGATGAAACTTTTAAAATGGATTTTTACAATTGAAAATGTGTAAACACGATGTGGTTTGGGTGCTTTAGAATTCATTAACACCTACTCCTTTAAGGGATTTTGATCTAGAATCTTTACAACTATTCTTCTCAAATTGTATATTATATAATTCCTCTTGGTAGGTGATAGGTAGATGCTTACTAAATAGGAAAAGGCTTAGACCTAGTGTGTATAAATAGCTAACTCTTTGAGTAAAATTTTCTACCATCAACAAGTGAAATGTATGAGCTAACCCATAAGAAAGATTTGAATTTAAGAAAATAACCATTTTAAGGTGCACAAAAATATCTAGTACAAGTGGATGGATTTGATAAACTAATTTCATTTTGATTATAAATAGAGACATCTAAAAATTTGGAAATAATGATAATAAGCAAATTAGACATAGACTAGGGAATTCATGTGAGTGATAACAAATCAAGAAGGCTAGGCCCATAAAAGGTGAATGGTTTGGAAGGAGTGAGGGAAAGATTCATGTATGTACGCATAATTCATGTTTGGAAAATATAGGTCAAGGCTAACATTTTCAAGTGTCTAATACTATATTTATGTGTCTACATTAGGCTCAAAATAATCTTTCTCAAAAAAGACAAGCTCCAAATTCCACTGTATGCTTAAGATATTACAGTTTTTCAATTTAGCTCCAAGAAAAAAGAGAAAACTTCTAAGTGACAGTCAAATAGACTTTTAAATTTAAGGCTGAAATTTCCCTATGATGGTCAAATGGACATCAAATTTAAGATCAAATATAATTTTGAACATGTTTATGTCATTGCATCCCACCCCTTGTTGCCAATGTAGAACATCTATTAGTGTAATAATTTGTCCCATTCGAGCCTATGATA
Organism: Torreya grandis; assembly: GCA_037957365.1. NCBI lineage: Eukaryota > Viridiplantae > Streptophyta > Pinopsida > Cupressales > Taxaceae > Torreya > Torreya grandis. Next base: position 1,742,512 of record JARHVA010002984.1, on the reverse strand, counting down.
TAATCGATATAATCTTAAAAATAATGTGTCTTGATAATAAAAATATAAGACGTTTAATGTGAAATATATGCCTTAATCTAGGGTGCTAGAGGAACCTAGTGGAAACCACACTTAGCAGGTTAAATGTGTTATTGCATAATCATATTATGAAGGACAAAGGATGAAAGATATATCAAAGTGTACTAAGACAAGGGAAAGAGCAAAGAAGAATAATAGAAACCATATTATACACTTTAATTATAAAGTTTAATTACGCAAAGTTTTGTACAAGATCTGAGAGGTCAAATGTGTCATTTATATGTACTTCCTAGTTTATTTATGTTTCACTAATTTATTACAAAAAATTTAAAAATTTAAAATATAAACAAAGGAAGTTGAATATATGGTTGAACCGTTACAATATTTGGTAATAAGTGATTCATAACTAATCATTAGTTCGTCATCTTATGATAACACTACTATAGTGTTGTTTGGTATAGTATTAATAGTGTAAGAGCTATGTGGCATCAGAAAATAAGAGTTAAGACTTCATATTATGCACATGTGTGGTTGGGATTATGTTGAATCTATTTGTGAAGACATAACATGCTACAAACTAAAAACTTGGTATTGTAAATCGATTTAAGGCTCATACCCTATTTGATTATTCATCCCTTATTTAAGAGCAAAGGCCCCCATTGTGTGAAATTATGATAAAATATGTGGAAAGAGGTTTTAAATATGCACCTATATAAACCATTTAACTAAGAAGTTTCTTGACCAATTTTAACGATCTCAAAGATAAGGATTTTTTTATTGATATGCCAATTTGACCTTGGGGTCAATTACTTGATCTGATTTTGTTGGTGTGTTGCAGTCAGGATTAGTTTACACTTTTCAAAGAGTCCTTGAAACCTATGAAGTATCCAACAAAGGTAAAAAATAATGTCATAGGATTTATCAAATAAATATTGGATGAAACTCAAGATAATAAGGAATATTAAGCTCAAAATCATTATCACCTACTTGCGTGTTATTGGTATAGTCCCAAATCAAAGAGGGAAAACATTGCAATAAATTTCATGTAATTATTTTCTTCTACAAAATCCACACTCAATCACTAAATAGAAGGTGAATTGATTTTATTATGATCATGGTGTTGCTTGTACTTATTATATTACTACTACATAATGGTCTACACTTGTTTCTGAAGGTGATGAATGTGCTCAATGAATTTAAAAAAAAATCCAACTTCCTTTTGAGTTGAATGAGTTGTTGTCATTGATGGTGGTATAAGATAATTTACATCAATGAATGTTGGAGCTTGGAAACCCAAACATACCTTAAAAATGCTATCTAATGTAGAGTTATGTAGAGATATATTGTATTTATGTTAAATGAAAGGAATATTTTCATCCCATGTGTACTACTTTTTTGAGTTGTGCATTCGTATAAGCTACACTATCATCATGCATACCACTTTCATCTACCCATCAATATGAGGATGGAATGTGGTAGACTTATTCAATTTTTTGTCAAACTCGACCAAAGTGATTCCAATAAATTTATAGAAGACCTTGTATCCCTATCATAGAAGATAGTTTCTATGATTATAAATTTCATCCAAATACTTTGAAAATGCAATTGAGGTGTTTCTAGAGCTGAGATTATTTTATTACAAGGTATGATAATTTCCATCTTTGAGAATCTATAAACCACTACATAAACAAAATTGTTACCATTTTTTTATCATTTTATTGGAAAAGTGCACAAGTTATATTGTCAAGATGTTATTGTATCCATAGGCTTTGTAATCCTGATATTTTCACAATTATTTGATTAGGAAAGCAAAGTGGTTAATAAATCATCAAGAATAAATCTAGGACCTCAGAGCTTTAAAACATGTCAAATGAACTAAAAATTGCATAAAGATTTGAGTAAAATTAATTAAAACCTCCTTTGTAGCTTGAATGTCATTTAAGATTTGGCTCATATATATCATCAAGTAGTCTTTGTCGATGCTAATGAATGAGTATCCATCTCTACCTTAGATTAATGATGCACAAAATGACTTGATGAATTGGGTAGCATTTTTTCACTTGAATGCTTTCTTGAATGTTGATAGGGATTCGTTAAAGGATTTGTGCACACTAAATTGTAGTGTAGAAGGTCATATTTATAAGGATCTCATATTGATAAGAACCCTCCATCTTGAAATAAATATGAGTGGTTGTGAATGAGCACATAGATCAAGGACATGGATCATTGATATGAGCCCTTCATCTCAATCACGATGATGTGTGGAGGATGATCTTTAAAAATCTCAGTGAGGGTTTAATATAATCCCTTCATCTTATTTCTAAGATGAAGGGTGAAGGATGTTCTTTGTAAATATCAAAGATGAATGAATGTGGCCCCTTTCTTCTTGTTTCCAAGATGAAGGGTGGAGCATCATCTCCAATAAAGCACATGGAACTTGAATGTAGTCCCTTTATCTTTTTTTCAAGTTGAAGGGTGGAGAATAATCCCATTTATTTGTTAATTATTTTGATAATTAGTGTGCTCACAAGGGAATATTCCTAGGATCTCAATATTCTCTTTTTTGCATGAAGATATTTCTTGGAGGGAAAAGATGAATTAATTAAATGAAATAAAATTATAATTATATTTGAAATAGAAATATAATTAGAATATTGATTAATTAAGTTAATCAAGGATCAATTTAATTAATACAAATGTATGGAATTTGATTAAAAGAATGATTAATTAAATTAATCAAAATCAATTTAATTAATATGATTTAGAAAATTTAATTAGAAGAATGTTTGATTAAATTAATCAAAGATCAATTTAATTAATACAAATCTGGAAAAATTAATTAGAATAATGGTTTAGAGGAGGAAAATTAGCCATTGTAATTAATTAAATAGTTCCAAAGACCTATTTGATTAATGTCAATGTAATGATTTGATTATTCGATTGAATTGGAGAAGGAAAATGTAATTGATCAGAGAAGGTAATATTAGTGAATTGATTAGATAATTAGGATATGAATAAATAAATTGATCAAATATCTAACAAATTGAAAAAGAATTGATTAGTGATCAGTGTGATAATTGATCAGAGAATTTGATAATTGATCAGAGACATGATAAGTGATCAGAGAAACTTGATAGTGTGATCAAATGTAATACACTAGGTTATCACACTTTGGGATGCCCCAAAGTGGATTTGAATGCTTACATTAAATGAATAGATGCTTTCAAACCAAATTGTGTGTAATTGCTTGAAATCATTCCATTATGATACTGTGACACGAAGGTGATAAAAATTGAGTGTCTATATTTTCCCCTATTTGAGAAGGTGGTTTGAGACACTAGATAAAGTAACATATTCTCAAATAATGAGAATTAGAAACAAGAAGAATGAAAAATTAGATGAAGAAATAATGGATGTTTAATTTTGTCATTCTCAACCGACAGGTGTGAGAGATTAAATGAAAACACAAGGATATGATTTGAATGAAATTATATGTGGATGATGTCCCCTCGAGAGGGTAGGCAGTGATGAAGGATGTGGATAGACTCTCAAAAAAGAGATGAAGAAGATAAAATATAAGAGAAGATTAACCCATATATGAGATTATGCCACTTGAGCTAATGTTTCATGCTTTGATTTTTTATGATGATGAACAAATTTTCCTCAAACAGATTGAAATCTACAAGATTGGAATGATAATGTTTCCCCAAATAGGGCAGATTTGACTTGTTTGAATTGAGAGAATGCCCATGATGTTTGTTAGTTTAATGATCAAATCACATAGATAAAGATGTATTTTATTGATGGCATTGACATGTGAACCATTTTGAATCATGATTTTATATTTCACATGACAATATGCATCATAATCTATGAAAAATTCTGATAACATTAGGTTGTCAAAATGTGTAACAATGTTGATCTTAGAATGCAAATATATACAAGTTAAAATAGGATATGGACAATACAATTTTTAAATGTATAACATAATGCACTCGAATCAATCTAATTTGGATACAAGTGTTAACCAATCAAAATCATGATATGAATAATCAAGACTTAAGTGAAAAACATAATACACTAAATTAAGGTAATCGGGTAACAAACTAATGCACCAAGAAGAAAACAGAAAATTAGTGAAAACTAGCTTGAATACATTTTCTCACATCCAAACACCTTGATTATAAATAACCAAGAGTCATGTGGGAATAAAAATGTAACAAACTAAGGCACCCAATAAAAATAGTACACATTCCATTCAAATAATTTGTGTGTGTGACAATAAGGTGTTACTCATGATGACCAATGGTATGATAAAACAAACATGATCTGAGGGGGAAAGAGAAGAATAAGAAGGAGGTGGTCGAGCTGACTCCAAGTGCACTAGGTAAATGAACGTTGCCTACATATTCCCATGGATATGTGATCCAATGGACTTCAGGCCAAATGTAGTTCTCCTAAAGAATTGGGATTGAATACAAATTGGTGACAAGTAAGGAAAATGATTATAAAAGACATGGGAATAGGGACTCACAAAATAGAAAGAGCATATAATTTAAATAATATTGAAAAAACTACAAGATTCATGCTCATAAAAGAAGTGATAAGGGATGGTCAAGCTAACCTCATAAAACTAAGTGTTGCCTACATAGTCTAGTTGGGACCTCAATCCATTATAGTTTGACAAAAATTTGATAAAAGACATTAATAAGAATGAACAAGACATGAAATGACTAATCAGAGACAGAATAAATAAACTCAGAAAATGGTGAGAGTGTGTAACTAATCTTAGATGGTAGATAAATTGTATCCTTAAGGAGATGCAAGCCACCAAATGAAATGTGTCAACTTGTGCCACCAAAATATGAATAACTAAAAATCTAAGTTGAAGCAATTAAAATGACAACTGATCAAATATGTCATCTATTAGAGATGGGACCATGTGGGAAAAGTCACCACTATTTAGTATTTTCTACTTTTTTGAATGTTTAGGGTTTTTTAGAATATCTGACTTTTTAGGGATTTTTGGGAATACCTAACTTTTTGGGTATTTTGTGGAATAAGATATACATTGAAGCATGTTGACTAAAGAATATATACAAACAAAGATAGGAAAATGAAAAATCCATAAACACCTATCAAAGGGGAAAGTAAATCATGGGTGAAACTTCCCAATATGTACAAGAGACTTGAACATGGATGGGATAATCAACTATGAATGATCATTTGGATACTGCTCAATAACAATAGGTGATAGGATTCAAATTTTTCTTCTATAACCATGAGCATTAGGACATGAAGGAGATGGATGGATGGATATGACCAAGAATTTTTAGGAAATCAAATAAATAATACCAATCTTAAGAACTGATAAACTTAGAACTTTCTTGAAGAAGAGTGCTAGAATGCCTCCAGGCCTGGGCAAATAGATAATAGAGTGATATATGGATCAAGATGCCCCTAAGTAGGAACATGTAAAATTTAGAATAAGGAAAATTAAGTATAAAACCACTTAAGGTGCATGATATTCATTGGCTCATTGAACTCATCACCCTCTAGTGTAGCCAACTTGTAGGCTCCTGAACCATATTTAGCTATGATATCAAAGGGACCTAGCCAATTTGGTTTGAATTTACCTTTCTTGTCCCAGTTAGCATTAGTATTTTATTGATTCTCTTTGAGTACTAGATCTCCAAGCTCAAACTCTCTAAAAATAACTGGCTTATTATAGCCTCGACATAACTGATTCTGATAATACTTGAGATGGTTAAGTGTTTTTAATATTTTCTCATCTAGTAAATCTAGCTTTACCAGTTGAGCAATTCAATAATCTTCTTATTCCAAGATATCCTGTAAAGAGATACGTAATTATGGTAATTCAATCTCAATGGGCAAAATAGCTTTAGAACCATAAACTAAAGAATATGGTGTGGCACTTGTAGATGTGTGAACATTGGTTTGATAAGCCCATAAGGTTGGGAAGATCTTTAAATGCCAATCACAACCATTTTTAGTAATAATCTTCTTCAAAATTTTGACTAATATTTTATTAGAAGCTTCAGCTTGGCCATTACCCTCAGGGTAATAAGGCATAGAAAATTTATGAGTGATATTGAACTCAGAATAAAGGTAAATAAGCTACCATTATCATAAATAATGGTAGATGGGATGTTGTAGCGATAGATGATATGGTTTAGAATGAACTTAGAAATATGCTTACCATTGATGTAAGTAAGAGGGATTTCCTCTACCCATTTTTTGAAATACTTGATAGCAGTGAGAATGTGTTTGTGGCCATCGAAATAAGTAGGGTTGATTTTACCAATGAGATTAAGTCCCCAAGTATAAAATGGCTGAGTTGTAACAAGTCACAATGCTTTTGCCAAAGCATGGATAAGATCACCATGTTTTTGATATACTAAACATTTTTTAACACAATTACATGCATCTACATCCATTTTAGGCCAATAATACCCAATTTAGAGAAGCTTCTTGGATATCAAAAACCTACCGGTATGTGCAACACAAAGCCCTTCGTGGATTTCCTTAATCGCTAGCTCATATTTTGTTATAGTAATACATCAAAGTAAAGTTTTTTTAGAACCTCATCGGTAAAGTATGTTACCTAAAAGATTATAATGATAAGTATTAGGTATGAAGGACTTGGTCTAATTTCAAGATAAATTAAGAGGAATAAGTTGATCTTGTAGATAGGAAAGAATAACATCATACCAAGGGGTATTGGAACCATCCATGACAGTAATGATTTTATACATTAGGAGAATATGTGCCAGTGTAATAAGGTTCTTGATGAGGAACTGATAGTCTTTAGCATTAGAATCTATTTCAATCATTGATCCAATGGTAGCCATACCATCAATAGATCTATTATTGACCATTGGAATTTGTTTAAACTAGATGAAATGAAAATGTTGTTTGAGTTCTTCAACCAGATTTTTATACAATATCAACTTATCATATTTTATTTGATATTGATTAGTAAATTGATTGATAATAAGCTAAGAATCCCCATACACATGTATATTTTGGATATTCCACTAAATATCTAGATGAAATCCAACTATCAAAGCTTCATATTCAATAATGTTGTTCATACATGGGAAACTGATCCAAAAAGCTTTTGGGATGAGATCACCCTAAGTCATGATAAGGAGTACACCAGCACCTGATCCATGCGATGTGTAAGAACCATCAAAATATAATTTCCATTCATTTTCTTCAATCAGACTCATAATGGATTCATCAAGAAAATACATAGTTGTTGGGGTGAAGTCCTATAATGGGGCTTCAGCCAATTGATCAGCTAATACTTGTCCTTTGATAGATTTTTGATGTGTGTATTTGATGTCAAATTCACTAAGCATCATGACCCATTTATCCATGAAACCAACATTTTTTTTAATAGTGAATACTTCAAAAGGTCAATTTTGGCAATCAACAATGTTTTATTATTGAGTATATAATGTTGAAGCTTTTGGGAAGAAAATACTAGTATAAGACATGCTTTTTCCATTTTATGATAGTTTTTCTCATAAGTGACTAATTTTTTTCTTAAATAATAGATAACTCTCTCATGGTCTTGATCATGATGTTGTGATAAGAGTACTCCCAAAGCATTGTCAGTAGCAGAAATGTATAGAAGAAAAGGCCTTCTCGACATGGGAGGAACAAGAATAAGAGTATGTACTAAATACTATGTTAATTTTTCAAAGGCCTCTTAGCATTATTTATTCCAAGAAAAGATAATCCCCTTTTTCAAAATATGATTAAAAGGGTGACAATGATCAACAAGTTGAGAAATAAAGTGCCTAATATCCTATATCTTGCCTTGTAGACTGCATAACCACTTCAAATTTGTAAGGGGCATTCTAATAATTAATCATACTTTAGCTGGGTCAACTTCAATACCTTGTCAAGAAATAATAAATCCCAATAATTTACCATATGTAACCCCAAAGACACATTTATTGGGGTTTAGACACAAAAGTATTCATGAAGTTGGTCAAAGATTTTTTGTAGTATTGTAGGATGTTTTGCACGAGTCTTAGATTTACCCAAAATGTCATCAACATAATCTTCCACAATATGATGCATTATATTGTGACATATGATAGTCATGTCCCATTGATAAGTTACACCCATGTTCTTTAAATCAAATGGCATGACTTGATAGCAAAATGTCCCACATAGGGTAGTGAAGGTTGTTTTATGTTGGTCCTTCTGAGTAATTTTGATCTAACTGTATCTTAAGAAACCATCCATTAGAGAAAGCATTTCATATCTAACTATGGAATCTACAATCATGTCTATATTGGGCAATGAGAAATCATCCTTGGGGAAAGATTTGTTGAGATCTTTGAAATTATTACAAATGTGAATGCCCACTGGTTTATTGCTAACTAGCACAACATTGGATATCCAATCTATATAAGGAATTGGCTTGATAAACCTAGTTTCTAGTAGTTTCTCTAGTTCGGCTTTGACCAATAGAGATATTTATGGATACATTTTATCTAGCCTTTATTTGATTGGCTTTGCATCTAGATGCATCACCAAGTTATGTACTACCAAGGATTGATCGAGTCCTAACATATCTAAATATGCCCAAGCAAATATGTCAATAAACTCTTAAAGGATTTCTATAATCAATTCACGTTCCTCTAGTGTGAGTGATGCACTAAGTTTAATCATCTTAGGATTATACAGAGTGCCAATATTTATTTTAGTGGTATCTTCCATGAGAAGTGTGGAACTATCCTCAAGAACTGTAGAAAGAGAAGGGAGGTGATCATCAACCTTTGATTGTGTGTCAATAGTGGGACCCATGTGAGAAGAATTTTTCGCCTCAGGGAGATCAAGTAATGACCAATGAGCCACCAAATGGGGATTAGTGAATACCTTTTGTGCCAATTTTTCATGGTCCTCAAATCTTATTTTTTCATTGTCCGATAAGCATGAACTCATAGATGCCTAGGCTTCCTATGAAGGAGAGTGATATTCTCCATTCAATGGCACCTGAGATAGGTTTTCACCAAAGAACACATCTTTCTTTACATTTTCCCTAATCTAAGAGCACCTTAGAAAGAATTTTAGTTAGACATCTCAATGTTCCATTTTTATTATGACTAAGGTAAATCAATTGCTCTCCAAAGTAGGTCATAGGGTCCAAAGTGTACACAAAGCCTTATTTGTGATCTCCCATATGAATGCCTTTACATAAGCCCATGTATTTAGCAATAAATTCCTCATTTTCAAATATATAAATGATAATATATTTGTCTTGTTGATCCCAATCAATGAGTTCAGGATAATTAAGGGTAAGGGGAATGATAGGATCAGGGGAGTGATTAGGATAATGAACAAGGACAAGGGGAATGGTAGGGATAATTAAAATAGTATATATAATATGATTGATAGTAACAGTTGTGATAGTATGATCAACGAGCAAAGTTGAGACTATTGAAACATTGGGAAAAATAAACAACATCAATATGTAATGGGTATCAAGAAGATTGGTGGTAGAAAGCTCCTCATAAATGTTATAAAAGGACTCTTTATCACTATTAGGAACCTCATATTTTGGTATATGTGGTGGTTTATTTGGAACATATTTGAGTACCATCTTGGATTTGAATTTGAGACCTTGAATTTTGGGATGTGTAGTAGGCATGATAGGGTCTACTCTACCTTGTTCCTTTATTCCTATCCCCTTTCCTTTATAAGCATTATGAACTATAATCTTGTTAGGCACATGATATTTCTATTTATGGAGTTTAGGAGATATGTCATCTGCATATAACTAGGACTCATCTTCTGGCCTAAAATCCTCTTGATTATATGTTGTGTCCAGAATGAATGGAAGGAATTCACTAAGACAAGGTGTTGCATTTTTTTATGCCATTACATCTTAGGTCTCCCATGTGATTTGGGAGATCTTGATAATTTAGCAATGTGAAAAGTATCATTGATTTGATATGTACCAAAACCTTTATCATGAATTCCCAAATGAGAAGAATCTAATGAATAAAATGGTGCATCTGAGGAAGAAGCAATGAGACTTTATACATTTAGATACTTGGAATTTGGTGCATCAGACATTACTTGCTTATAATTTTTGATGGGTTGAACCACACTAGGATGGTAAGTGTACTGATGACCTTCTGCTTCCAAGTGCTTACAATATTGATAAGGTCACATATATTTAGGAATAGTAACTTCCATTCCTTCATGAGGGAATTTTAGACATTAATGAAGTGTAGATGGTATGACCTTCATCTCATGGATCCAAGGATGACCCAAAATAATATTTTAAGGTAAGTCTAGATCAATGACATGACACAACATGCTATGGGTGACTGATATTACTTGAATAGGTAATTAAATAGTTCTCATTGATAGACACTTTGTGTTATCATACCCTTTGATAGTGATTATCTCATTTTTAAGATCTAATGATGTATATCCCAATCATTAAACAAGCTTGAGAGGAATAATATTGAGACTAACACCATTGTCTATTAATACTCTTTTTATCTTGTGTTGTTTGATTGGTACCTCAGTATACAATGAGTTGGTGTGAAAAGCCCCTAATAAAGATAAATCAATTTGATCAAATGTAAATCGAGGACTCTAAGATAAATACCCAACTAATGCCTAGAACTTATCTAGTGCAATATTGCTTGGTACTTGTGCTTGACTCAGTAGTTCATATAACATGTCCTTATGTAGTTGAGATGTACATAATAGATCCAAAATTAAAATTTGTGCTAGCATTTTAGTCAGTTGATCAATAAAATCATATGTCTTCTTACTAGGAGGCGTATGTTTCAATCTAGATTGCTTCTGACTAGGAGAAGAATGAGATGGTATATTAGGGCCTACCCTTTGAATTATAATTTTTGACCTTCGAGTTGTAACAACATAATCATGAGTCAGCTCAGAGTTTCTAGAGTGTGTGGTTGAATAGAGAGGTATAATAATAATTAATCGAGGACAATTATTCTGAGATGGATGATGTCCTAGGTAGAAGGGTTAGATCTAAGAATAGACAGGCATGATCCTAGGATAGATGAATTGTTGTGTTGATAGTTAATAGATCTTGCTAAGGGGTTAATAGTAATGATAGCAATGTGATGCTCTATAACATGTCCCACTATTTTTTAATCATAAGGAGTTAAATTATAATTTACATTGTTTAGTCTTGAACCCTGCCCTTGATTACAATGATTTTTAAATCCTTTGGTCGACTTTATCAAAGTGATGTTGAGGGAAGGGATCCTTATATATTCCCATATCTTCCCCTGTATTTGATGATGATGCATTATTCAATTGAATTTATCCTCTCTTAATCATATTCTCTATAATGCTTCAGAGTTAACCACATCGATGGATGCCATGTCCTTTGATTCTATGGTACTCACAATATTCATAATCTTTATACCAATCTAGTTTTGGGATGGACTCATCAAATGATCTGGTATTAGGCTATCTGATCATGTTTGATGCCATTAACTTGTGGAACACATTCTTGATGGGTTCTCCTAATTTGTAAAATGGACATCTATTGAATTTCTCTATTATGGGAGATTGTCTTTCTAATGCTTGTAACTGCTACTATGGTGCTCTTTCAATAGGTGGTGTTTGCACAGTCTACACATGCCTAGCCTCTATGACTCCATTACTAACCATATTTTTATTATGGTTGAAGGGTTTTGGTTTTTCCACTGCATTATTTGAATTAGATGTTTTTTCTTGATTATGAATTTAATTATGACTCTAATTTTTAGTTTGATTCTTATTAGCGTTTTAATTTTGATTAGAGGTTTGACTTTGGGATTGATTTGTAGAGTAAATCTTGATCACCCCTTTGCCAATTAATTTATTTTCAATTTGAAATCCTTTTGTGATGACATCATCAAGTTATCAAGGCATTATGGTCTTATATTTAGAGTCATATCTAAATTCAATTTGTGCATGAAGATATTCACCAATTCAATATCTGACAATATATGAGAACATCTACTAGCTACCACTTGCCATCTTTGGAGATAGGTGGCAGAACATTCCCCCATTTCTATTTAAGATCACATAAGTCGATTGTATTTAACTTATGTTCCATGTTGTATGACAAATGCTTGAATTTTTTAGATTGATCATCAAAATTTGGCATATAATTCTTAGGTAGATGTGTGAACCATTCCAGATCTGGTCCAGCTAGACTCTGTGAGAAGAGGTGAAGCAATATATCCATATCATAACATACTTATTGACATGTAATGAAGTACATGCTTAAATGATCTCTTGGATCACCCTTTCCCTTATATTTTTCAAATTTGGGAATGTCAAAATGCTTTAGAAAAGTTATCTAGAAGATACTAAGGTCAAATGGATAAGAATAGATATTATCCATTTTCTATTTCATGTTCTCACTACTAATTTGTAAGCTGGATATTATTTCTTTGATCACCTCTAATCCCTGAGTGAGAAGAGTGTTTTTTGAAATGGTTGGATTATGATAAGTTTGTGGATGATATTATGGATTATTATAATTGGGATCAACTCTATATCCATCATTACGTGGAGTGGGAATATTTTGATATTGGGTGTGAATATTTACTAGAATGGAAATACATCATAATTGTAGAAGACCAAGTAATTATTTTTATGGAAGGAATTGTTATTGACTAGAAGGAACATATTTTTATATAGCTGACACTTTTATAACTAGTAAAGGACCTTTATCCAGGGTAGACTATATGATTTGTGAAGTGGATAGGATAGTTTTTTGACTAATAGGATTTTGTTATGACTAACCTGAACTTTGAAGTGTTTTTTGAGGGACTTATTTAGATGGATTCACAAGAATAGATTTGATAGGTATTTGATTGGGATTAGGGAACATTTGTCTTTCTCCCACCATAGGTTGTGAAGACTTGATAGACACTTTCTCTTTAGGCATGATAGCTGATTTGACCAATGAGTTTGGAACACTTATGGGAACATTTTCTTGGTTTTTGACTACGAGTTTGGCAACTAACTTGAACATAAATGTTTTAAGGTTGCTTACTACTTGCTTAGCCTCTTATAATCTATCTATAAGATCAATTGAGGGTATAGACTCAATTTTCAACATCTATTTCCCCTTTCTAGATATCTTTAGATTTATCGATGTTTAAGGATAAACTCTTGGGCTATGGCAAGAAGAGTTGGTTTTAGATACCCATTCTTTTATGATAACATGATTAGGTTATGGTTTCTCTATTGATTCATGATGTCTATTATCAAAAAAGTAATTATAAGGGGGTTTAGTTCCCATATATATCAAATGCATCATATTATGCTCTCTATCAACATATAACTAGTGTTTAAATTGATCCTAGGGTATGTCATATGTGTGTGGCTCTTCCAAAGGGTCATATTCATATAATGATTGGGAAACTAGTACACCTCCTTGGTCTTGAGGATATAAATCCTCATTAACAGGTTCTTCATATGCCTCTTACATGAATGGATCAGTTTGACCTTGGACCCAACTATCTTCATATGTCATATTATAAGCCATACCACTACGTGTAAAATGTGGCATATTGAAGTTGATTTAAGAGAATAGACACTAATAAGGAAATATGTCTTGTGGGAGAAGACAAGGAGAGATTTTAGAAATGATAATACTTCAGAATGATCTGAATTAGAATAAACTTTTGATTTAGAAATATATATATATATATATATATACACAAAAAGCACAACAGTACTTGCTCGCACAAGAAGGTATGAAGTGTACACATTTTTTAATAAGAATGGGAGAGATAGAAGTGGGAAAGATGTGACTAAGAATACAGATAGAGTAATGTTACTATTTCACATGAGAAGTATGTATGAAAGGTAAACATTTTGATCAAACTAATTCAACATAAAATTTTGATAGAATGACACAAGCAGAGTAATAATATTATTTCACATAGAAGTTTCAACCAAGACCCAAGTTTTTGAAAAAAAATCACATAGATAGAGTAACAACTTATTGTATAAAGATAAATGACAACATTATGACAAGATGACCTCAAGCACATCAGCATCCTATTCTAGAAGAAAACTAACAATAAGTTGCTTTGTATCATTGGATTATATCAATATACTCCTTGAGAGGAATTAAGTTGTAATCTAATAAATTTAGATGCAAATGAAAAGTAGGGTTTTTTATGCCCCCTCTTCTCTCAATAATTAGTACGATAACATGTAACTTTGGGGTACTCACCCTACACCAATGATACTCTGCAACAAGTGGGCCTTTTAAAACTATAGGCTTCATGTGATCTAGGGAGATCTCTAGTGTGATTAACAATTATGAGATATAACATGAGACGTTGAATTCATACTGGTTAAATTAATTACAAGGTATATTATTTTTCATAGTGACTTAATCTATGTACTACTTAGTGAATTCCCTTGGTTATCTAGACCTAACTTGGGATTTTATTACGATTGGAGAGGCTAGATGCTTAGCCCCCTAGCAATCATAGTATGCATGCCTAATTTATATACCCCATCATAGAACAGGGTTAAAAATATTTCAAGAAATGAAACCTCAGGTCAAAACTTCCCTAAATAAATTGTGATTTGGCTATGAACTTCCCCTCACAATCCAAATGTGGAAAATAAATACTTTGAAATAACTTTAGGGTCATTTCTAGGTCACGCAAGTCACTTGAAGCTTGGGGAAATCATAAGCAGCTTTTCTTCATTTAGGAATCAACCAAACAAAGCTATAAACAAGGTGATTTTGATCACCATAGTTTCGTAAAATGTACATGGGGAGAGCATACAAGAAAATTTTGTTTTACTAAAAGATAAGCTTGCATAAAATAAAGAATAATAACTTTGAAATGCTCTTAAGAGCTCTAGGTTAAAATGTTTGTTCATTTTTTATACACCAATTTTAAATGTGATCAATTTATATATGTTTTAATATATACTCCCACCCATTTTGGAGCCTACAAGATAAAAAAAATTACTATTTTTTTTTTGTGGGTCATTGGCATGCGTAAAGCTTCAAACATAAATGTTAGAAAATCAAACACAAAATTTTTGATAAAAAGCAATATTTAGTATTTTGATCATAACTCATAAAATATACATCAGTTTTTCATGAAATTTTTATAGGTTTTTTAAAATATAAATAATCACACCTATGAAAAAATTAAAATAGAAAATAATAACAGATCAAAATTTATGAATAATTTATCAATCATTTTTTAAACAAAATAAAAAATAAAACATGATTGTTAGTAATTTGGCCATAACTCCTAAAATATAGATAAGTTTTAAAAAAAATTGAGATAATTTTTATAGAAAAATTCCTCAGATTTCTGAAAAAAATTATATTAAAAAAAATAATGGATAAAAATTTATGGTCATTTTACCAACCATTTTTAGTTAAACAGAAAATCTAATATAAAAGATGACAATTAGTAGTTTGGCCATAATTAATTAACTATACAAATATTTTCAATGAAATTTTGAGAGGAGTGTTATATGAAAAATAAAAACAAATATGAAAAAAATTATATTAAAATAATTGATGGATCAAAATTTATGATCAATTTATCAACGACCTCCAGTGAAAATCAGAAAAATAAATTTTAAGTAAAAAGCTTGCTAAGGAGGCTCACAAGCAATGTGTGGATTGCACGTCCCATCAGGAATGACATATGTATCCATGTGATTTTTAATCCCACTATTTTCACAATTGTTTTATGAGGCAATAAAATTAGTTATTAAATCATCAAGAATAAATGTAGGACCTCGGAACTTAAAAACATGTTAAATGAACTACAAATTGCATAAAGATTTGAACAAAAGCAATGCAAACCTCCTTTGTAGCTTGAATGTCATTTAATATATGAACCATATGTAGCATAAATTAGTATTTTTAATGATAATTAATGATTATCCATATCTACCTTAGCTTAATGATGCATAAAATGACTTATTGATGAATTGGGTAGTACTTCCTCACTTGAATGTTTGCTCGAATGTTGACAGGGCTTCGCTAAAGGATTTGTGCACACCAAATTTTAGTGTAAAAGGTCATATCTATAAAGATATCAGATTGATAACAAACCTCCATCTTGAAATCAAGATGAGTGGTTTTTAATGAGCCCTCAAATGAGTACATGGATCAACGACATGGATCATTAATATGAGCCCTTCATCTCAATCAAGATGATGGGTGGAGGATGATTTTTGTAGATATCAATAAGGGTTAAATATAATCCCTTAATCTTATTTATAAGATGAAGGGTGAAGGATGCTCTTTGTAAATATAAAATATGAATGAATTTGGGCCCTTCGTCTTGTTTCCAAGATGAAGGGTGGAACATCCTGCCCAAGAAAGCACATGGAACTTGAATGTAGGCCTTTTATCTTGTTTTCAGGTTTAAGGGTGGAGAATAATCCCATTTATTTTTTAATTATTTTGATAATTAGTGTGCTCATGAGGAAATATTCCTAGGATCTCAATATTCCCTTTTTGCATGAAGATATTTCTTGGAGGGAAAAGATGAATTAATTAAATGAAATGATATCATAATTCTATTTGTAATAGAAATATAATTAGAATAATGATTAATTATTTTAATAAAGGATCAATTTAATTAATAAAAATGTATGGAATTTGATTAAAATAATGTTTAATTAAATAAATCAAAGATCAATTTAATTAATACAATGTGTAAAATTTAATTAGAAGAATGTTTAATTAAATTAATCAAAGATCAATGTAAATAATACAAATGTGGAAAAAAAATTAGAATAATGATTTAGAGGAGGGAAATTAGCCATTGTAATTAATTAAATAGTTCCAAAAACTTATTTTATTAATGCCAATGTAATGATTTGATTATTTGATTGAATTGAATAAGGAAAATGTAATTGATCAAAGAAAGGAATACTATCGAATTGATTAGAGAATTAGGATTTGAATAAAGAAATTGATCAAAGATTTGACAAATTGATAAGTGATCAGCATGTGATAATTGATTAGAGAATTTGATAATTTATCAGAGACATGATAAGTGATCATAGAAACTTGATAAAGTGATCAGATGTAAACACTAGGTTGTCACACTTCAAGATGCCCCAAAGTGGATTTGAATGCTTACATTAAATGAATAGATGCCTTCAAACCAAATTGTGTGTAATTGATTGAAATCTCTCCATTATGTAACTATGACATGAAGGTGATAAAATTGGAGTGTCTATACTGACACTAACAATAGATACATAAATTCATTAAAACATATGGGCATGAAGTAGATATAGCATAAATATAGGAAAATACATTAAATACAAATCTATCTAGATGTTTAATAACATATTGAAACTGAATTGAAAGTGTGTAAATATTTAAAAAATCTATTTATGAGATGCATATATAATTTATGACTCACCAATATCGGTATAGAGGTTGAAAATATTAAGAAGTGGCTCATGAGATAGTGTAGAGAAGAACCCAAAAAAGTGCAGGGAATTCAATGATGCGACAAATATTAGAATCTTCTTAGAGGAAAACCAATATCAAAATACTTCAATAGAGGCAAGACAGTATCTAAATACTATGATAATGATGATCGGTCTTAATTCTAGTAGTCTAATCCCAATAATAGTAGA
This sequence comes from Torreya grandis, assembly GCA_037957365.1. Classification (NCBI taxonomy): domain Eukaryota; kingdom Viridiplantae; phylum Streptophyta; class Pinopsida; order Cupressales; family Taxaceae; genus Torreya; species Torreya grandis. The sequence continues at coordinate 1,724,803 of JARHVA010002984.1, read as the reverse complement.
ATAAGTCACATACAATCTGAAACTATATGAATCCCTTTGTCAGTGCCAATTAACTAAAAACCTCTCCCATATTTTTTTATTGATGCACATAAATACCATAATTATTTATCCTTTATCTCAAGATCTAATCCACTCTAATTGACCATGTAAATACATTAAAAATTATTTTCAATGCCTTGCCTTGGCCAACTCCTTATTACATTATAGGTTTGAAATCAACACTAAGAAAAAATAAGATCAGATGATATGATAGTCCTAACCCTTATCCATATGAGATTATATGAAAATAAGGAGTATATTTATATTAAATTTATCTAGTCCTTATTTTGGTACAAGTATGCAATAATAATTATTTAATAGATAGAAAATGCAGCAATAAAAGAGTAAAGGAAATACTTAGGTGTGATCCTTATAATTATGCAAGCATAGGATATGCTAGTGAGTTTTCAATGATGTATTAAGATGAATTTGTATATATAGACTTCTTGAATTCAATTTAAGGATGTATTGATGCCCAAAACAATCTTGTGGAAGTATAAAAAATGATAATTAAGGCATAACAAAACATGAAGACTAGGGAAAGTGCCCTGAGCTTCCATAATTGACATGAACACCATTGGATCATTATTACAATACATTGGATCTTTGTTTGTGGGTGCTGGGTCATATTGAATTATATGACAAGGTTAATGCTATATGAGGCCCAAAAAATTTGATCCACTACTTATATCCCAAATAAAACCATCACGATCATAACCATTTGCCTGGGGTCTAACCATTTGTCCATAAAATCTGGATCTGAGAAACTGCAAGCCATTGGAGTTGAACACCATAAGGCTTAATTTTGTTATTTCTTGTTAATTTTCCATCTCATTTTATTTTAGATGTTGATACACATCACTTTAATCATGCAGCCTTTGAATATGGACATGCGGGGGCTTCTGTGGCCTTTTAAAAATGTAGAGACTCTTTTTTTCTCCTTTCTTGGCCTTTAGCATTAATGGTTTTTGGAGGTTCAGTGCCTTTGGATTAAATATGCCAATCTAAGTTGTTTCTCCCCTTCCTATCATCCATGGGCTACACGTGGAAACCCTTCACAAGCTGAGAAGTCTCTGATATTTGCTTTGGATTTAAAGAGCATGGGGTGACACATGTATACCATCCATGTGCATCTTCTCTTGTTGCCTTGTGATTCAAAGTAAAAGGGAATTTACCCACATGTCAGTCTCATGCTAAATGGAGGCTTATCAAGACTCCTTTTCTTTTTGATGGAACATCGAAGTGACAAGTGGCTTTGATCCACGTGCTTAGAGCCTTGAAAACATTTTCCAAACTTCACCAAAAGTGGACCCCATAAGGCTTAGCACTTACCATTCAATCACTGTTGGGACTTCTATTTTGATAAAAGGAATGTCATTGCACCATGTGTCCATCATGCGTAAGCTGAAGGCTCCTTTTTATTCCTTTGAGCAAAAGCAGCGTCAAAACAACACATGGAAACCCCTCGCATATTTCTTCTATACTTAGGCTTTTCAGCCTCAAAAAATTTAGGATGTTGTTGGCTCATCCAAAAATAAATACGAGAGTCTCAAGAAAAATAAAACCATGTAGAAAATAATTATATGGTTTTGATGACTCACTAGGGGATCCGTGCCTGCATGAAAGAATCCTCAACTTTGATTGACTAAAAAGAAACCCAAAATTATGATTCCCATCACTGTTCCCTTAGATCTTTTGTAGTGACATCTGGTACCCATCCCATCCTACCTCTATTAGGTACTCCCGCTTCTGTAGAGATTGAAAAGCTCTATCTAGCTTGATGATCTCCTTATGAGAAAAAGATTGGAATCCTTACACCATGAAATATAATTGGTACTCCAGTTTGGTCATCAGAGCCAAAACTGACTCCACCTCATTGACATCCAAAGAGTCACTCAAAGACTAAAAATAGTCTGATCATTTTGTTTCTGGCCAATAGAATTTGTATCTGGTCTTCCATTAGGATAGTAGTGTCATTGGGTAAAGGGAAAGGGATCCCCAACTAAACTAAACCGTCAACTTGTCCTTCCATGCCATTTACCCCTTCCTTCAAGAGATTTAGTAGATTCTTGCATTTCAAAGCAGCCTTATTGTAGCTCATAATCTTACTGACCTTCCCTACGACTGTCCTTCTATCAGTGACTTCAGCTCCCTAAAGGGTCTCCTTTATTACATCATATAATTTTTTAATCAACACCTATGATTCAAGAACCTTAGCTGAGACTGACAACAAGATCTTCTCAACAGAGGACTCCACCCTTAAGCATAATATTTGTGCATCAGATATGAATTTGAGTATGGGTCTAAGTTGGGTGACATTGGTAGAAATTATTTGGCAGTAATAAACATAGAGCCCCCTCACCATTTTGACATTACCTATTGCCTTAAGTTATTGGGATAACTTTTGGGCCATCTAGGTGACTTTATCCTCTGTTGCCTTGCACCTAACCTACAAGTTAGTATTTTCTTTCTTTGCAACACTTAGCTTCTACTAAAGATGTGATGCCTCTACTACCTTGTCACTAATATGTTTCTCCAAGAGCTTCTTCTCTTGCTCTAACAAGTTGGTTGATGCCTTGACTGAATCAAGCTCTTTTTGGAGCACATCTATTTTTTATTCTAAATTCCTCAAGACTTCCTTGAATATCAATCCTTTCAAATCCCCATTGAGTTGGGAAATTTCTTTGTATTTAGCCTTAAGCTCTAGGCTTAGATGACTTACTATGTTTTATGCTTGAGCTAAGCCTGATTTTACCTTCTTGAGCTGATTAGAGGTTTTCAAATAATTTGTGGCAACCATAGTAGTAGTCTCACTCATTATCTCTACTTTGTTCTATAGCCTAAACTGTGTCATGTCTATTACCACCGCACTCATCATATAATCTTTGGGCCATATTTGCTCGAGTGGCTTACTCACATTAGGAACCATGTGAGCAATGGTGAGAGAATGCTACTTGTGGTCATAAAAATACTGCATTTGCTCAGTGGCCACAGACTTCATCTTCTTAAGTTTATGTTTTTCCTTTCTTTCTTCTCTTGCCTTCCTTGCCAAGTTAGACTGAGCAGGGAATTGTGGAAGAGAGGCCAAAATAACACCCACAAAAAAAGACCCATGGGGTAAACCATAAGGTACACTGATAGATTGTTGGTGTTGATCTTGTGAGGGAGATAGGCTTGTCAAGACCCTAGGAAAAAATGTTGGCAAACTCAACTGTTGGGAGGCTAGAGTGAAGGGAATGTCAGGTGGCATTAATGATTGAGTAGGTATAGCCAAGAAGGCTAAGGGTGCCAATCCATGTGATGGGTTTGGCATTAACAAAGTCTAGGTTGAAATTAGAATTGGAGATGAGGCAAGTTGTGTCTCTTTCTCTTTGTCTCCCTCCTGAAACATTACTCTTCACTTCTTTTTCTCAGGGCTCTTTGAGGCATCCTCTTCTATGGTTGGGGTTGTCACTAGTTGAGATGAGTGTGATACTTCTTGTTCAAAAGATGTTGTCTGAGTAGCATCTAAAGGGGCTGCCATTGCAAGGGCTTTTGTGGGTGATTGGGTCATCTTTTGCTTCTCCACTTCATTGAGTGGAAGTGGCCAATCCCAAGTGGTGCGTGCCATCGTAAATGCTTCTACATATTAAGGTTCCATTTGGGGCTCTAGAATATCATTGAGATCCAAAATAGAAACTAAAGAGGTATGAGATTCATCCGAGAGGGTCTCCCTTTTGGTATCTGATGATACAACCTCAAAATTTTAGGATAACTCATCGATCTCTTGACTATACCTCCAGTATGTAGCTATTTTCTCTTGACTCCAGTCCATCCTGACTAAAGCCTATCTCAAACCCTTAGTCATGGCTTTTCATGGGTCAAAAATATGAGTGGGTTGATAAAAAGACTTCCATGGGGTAGCTAAGAAGTCCTATAGCTCCACATATAAGTCAGGTTTATCTCTCCTCAGGGACCTTCTATCTTTAAAAAACTTTCTGCTCTCATGCCTAAAAGGAGTATGGACCTTGCTCTTGGCAAGCCAAGAGGTCATGAAGCCATCTGGGTCATATTTCCATAAATCTAGAATTAAAACTAACCCATAAGTGGCCAACTTTCTACTAAGGATAATTTTTCTTGCCTCCTTACGATAATAATGCCACATCTGGATAGCAAGATGTCATGGAAGGCCTTCTTCCTTCCTATTCCAAACTTAGAGTCAATAACTTATAACTGTTGCACCACTTCCAATCCTACTACCCTATTAGTAAAAACTTTAGGAATCATAAAAGGCTCCTCCCCAAAACCATAGACTTTGATGAAAGAATGACTGGCCCCAAAAAAGTAATCATAGGGGTGGCAGGGATAGAATAAGATGGCCCTAATTGAGTAATTCATTCTATCATTTATCCCTTTTGGATCCAACTCCCCCATCAATGGTGCCATAAATCATTTAGAAAACTCATAAGTGTCTCATGTTTCTGACAACAAGTGAGTCCATACAGACATAGGGATAACCTTGTAGGGATCAACTACTTCTAAGTCCCATGGAGTCAAATTCATATGATGCTAGAAAAATTAGGTATTTTGATATAGAATGAGGTGGAACATATATGAGGAATACCTGAAGGTGGGATGAACATTGAAATTAGTCAACTATTAGCTCATGGTGTAGCAATGTGTTCTATAAAATCAAACTTGTATGCTTGTGTCCTAGAAATGGTCCTTAGATGAAAAATGGTTGCCAGTTGCCAATCATGTAACATTTAGTCATTATGCTTATTGTCGATAGTATCTTCTTTTCTTGTAAGGAAAATGACTCGGGTATTGCCTAGTCTTTATGAGATTAACCCTATCAATCACCCAAGACTTTAATTCATCTCCTTGGATATGGAGTACAGTTTCATCAAATTCTATTTCCTTTGTTGGAATTTCAAAATCTTGTGTAAGGTATTGACATAAGCCCCTTCCTCTTACTAATTTAGTGGGCTTAAATTTGATATAATACTCTAATATCTTAGTTATCCAATTGACTCTCTTTTGAGTGATTTTTCCCTCAATTATGTATTCCCTAACACTTTAATGTGTTACGAATAATTTAATCTTGTTGCTGGTAACTATGTGTCTGAATTTTTTGAGTCCTTTAACAATAGCATAAGCTTACCTCTCAGCAAAATTATACCTTAATTCATAGTCTCTGAGAGTCCTAGAGAAGAAGACAATTAGATGTTCTCTTTGTTCCATGTCCTTTTGGGTTAGTACTGATGCTACGCTATGTTCTCCTCCATAGACATACATGATGAAATATTTTAATAAATTAGGGTTGCATAGGACTAGGGCAGATGTAATTGCCCTTTTTACACTCTCAAAACCTTTTCGCCCCTCAACCATCCATTTAAAACTGAGATCCTTATTTAGAATTAGGGTGATGGGTCTAACCACTCCAACAAATTCTGAGATGAATTTACTCACAAAGTTAATCTTGCCAAGGAAAGATTGTACTACTTTTTTATTTATTGGTAGGGATAAATCTAGTATTGCCTTGATCCTTTCTAGATCTATCGAGATCCCTTCTTTTGAGACAATGAGTCTGAGTAATTTCCCTTGAGGTACTCCAAACACATATTTCTTTGGGCTCAAATAGATCCCATATTCCTGGCACTTTTGAAAAATAGCCTCCAATTGATCAAAATGATCTTCAGTCAACTTAGTAAAGACAATGAGATCATCAAGATAAATCAAATTAAATCTATTTATTAATTCCCCAAAAGTGGTGTCCATAGCTCTTTGGAATGTAGCCCCTATATTCAAGAGTCCGAATGGCATTTTAGAATAAGTGAACGTTCACTTTGTGGTGAAAGTGGTCTTATGTTGATCTTCTTTTACTAACCATATCTGATTATAACCCGAGAATCCATCTAATAAGGAAAACTTCTCTATTCCTATCGTAGTCTATAAGATCTACTCCATTGAGGGTAGGGGGTAGTGGTCCTTAAGAGAGGCTTTATTGAGATCCCTAAAGTCTACATAGAGTCTAATCTCTCAATTATTTTTCCTCACTGGGACCAAGTTGGAAACCCAAGTGGATTGCTTGATAGGGAAGATAATCCTTGACTCTAGTAATTTTTTGAGTTCTTCTACCATGAGAGACTCTATCCTTGGATTGAATGCTCTTTTATTTTGGTGAATAGGCTTTGATATTTTAATTAGGTCAATAGTATGTTGGACAATATCTTTCTTATAACCATGGAGATCCTTGTATGTCCATGCCATTACCTTATCGTATTTGTGACATAAAGCCATCAATCTTTCCTTTTCCTTTTGAGTGGTCACCTTCCCAACTTTCAATTTACTCTCGATTGAGACCTCGAGTTCAGTTAGTCTTCTTTACTTGACATGAACATTCCTTTGTCCATTTTTGCATCATCAAGATCAAACAAGCTTACTAGTGTTATCAACCCTTTTGGGAGCTTATTGGACTGTAATTGTATGATTTGATCACCATATGCCACTTCAATTTTAGGTTGTAATTGGTCCATGAACTCTCCTAACTTTTTTAGAAATAAAATGTTCTATTTATCATTCTTCAAGACTTGCCAATTATCCACATTATCTGGGATAGCAGGTCAGATGACCACTTTAACAGCGTCCTTATTGGTTAGCAGATCCTTGGTTGGATCAAACTGGGATCTAATTTGGACCATTCTATCTACTTCCATGTTCTGAGTCCTTGGAATGACTTTGATGTTAAAATCATCAACACTTTCAATCAAGTCTCAAACTTTATGGTGGTAAGACCTCATCTTTGGTTTTTTTGCTATAGCAGTTTCCCTTATCTATTTGACCACTAGCTCAGAGTCCCTGAAGACTCTTAAATTCTTTATCCCTTCCTTTTTGGCAAGGATTAATCCATTCACCAGTGTTTCATATTCTGCTTCATTATTAGTGCAACTGAATTGAAAATGCAATGCCCTAAGGATATTCTTTGCTTTTGGGGAAGTAAGGCATATACCTACCCCTGAGCCATTTTTACTTCTTGCTCCATCAAAATTTAGAGTCCATGTTAAATAATTCTCTATGGGGATTTTTTTTTCTTTGTCTCACCTTCCATTAAGTCAAGAATTTTGGGATTCTCATCATAGATGACATAGGCTCCTAGGCTAGTAGAGTCAAAGTTTCCAAAAGGATCATCCAATGTCAACGCTTGTAAATAGTTCTCACCTTCATGCTCACCAACCTCTTATATTGATTTATCTATACAATTTCTTTCTTCTCTTGAGATCATCATGTGGGAGGCTGCGAACTTTGATCCCATTTAGTCCATAATGTGTTCTTTGCATAAGGGTTATGATAACAGTTTCATCTTAGAACCATACTTGGTTCTTAGAATCAGATGTGACCAATCAAGGGACATATATCCTCCAATTTTTGCTATAAATTATTTGGATAAGCATAATCCAAAGATAGGAGGGATGTTTATAACCACTATATCTTGCAAAATAGTCACATTTGGGAAAGAATAGAGTTGTAATGAAAGTCCCTTTGATGATCCTGATAGTTTGTACTGACTTCCCATCAAGTTGCATGACTCCTTTAGTCAATGACTCATATTTGATTTTTAAGGCATCAATTATTAACTTGGACATGGCTGTAGTGCTTGCACCTGAGTCTATCATAGAGTTATGAAGCAAATATTTACCCACTATAAGAGTCATATAGAAGGGTTTAGGTTTAATCTTCCTTACTTTTTTGGCATTTATTAGGACTGTTGATTGTTGTGGCAGAGGTATTTTTGGTTGCTCTTTTCCCCCTTTTGATGGAGCTTCCTTTGTGGTACCAAATTTTTGGTTACTATGGTCCTTTATTGCTTCCTACAATAGTTCCTTTTGTTCAAGAATGGCTAACATATCCCATAATGAGGCATTAATAGGATCTTTCTTCAGTTGTTCAACTACATTAATGGGTCCCAGTGGTTATAATTTAGAGTATTGGGGATACCTTGTTCTTTTAGCTACCATACTAGGGATCCCTTGATTTTAGGAAGTCCTTAGAATTTATTGCCTTATCTGAGGAACCTGAGGGACTAGAGATATAGGACTTCTTCTTGATTTTACATAAGAATTAGGGACAATGTTTGTAGGCTCAATCATCTACCTCTTTGATCACATATAGTAATTTGATTTAACTGGGTTCTTGGAATTCAAATATTCATTAATGAATACAGACTCTTCATCCTCAATCCATGAGAACAATAGATGTTTGAGGGCAATGTCTCCTTCTTGGTCAAGTGACATATCCTACATCTGAGCCACTATAACCACATTCTAGACTCTAGGGGATTGATATGGTGCAGCTAAATTAATTTCATAACTTCTTAATCTCCTTTGTTATGCCACTCTTTATTATAGATTTACCATAAGACAATCTCTTGGCATGTGAGATTCATTACAAGGAAAACACCATTCATTTGTATCTGTTACCACATTATTCTGACCAAGAACCAATTCTCTTCCCAAACTTGGTAGAGTTGTCTGAAATAGTGAGCGTATAGGGATAATCTAGTTAGGTAGTTGTGAAGAAGTTCACCTTTGAGTCCCTTAGTACCGATTCAGTTGGTAAGGGGCTCTATTTCCTTAGAAACCCAATAAGGAGGATGTTGGTGTGAAGCTTAGTTCATCTTAATATTAATAATTTCATTTGAGAACATTCTAAGGATGTTTCTAACATCATTCATCTCTGATAAGGTAGATAATGTAGTTGTGACTGGTGTTCCCTAAGATGAAGGAAAGGTATATAGAGAAGTACTACCTAGGAACTGCTAGGAGGTCCTTCTTGAGCTTGGAGGGATAATTACGAGATCATCAGCATAGGAGGCCTTTGGGGTAATTTCTTGGCATCTATCAGATTATTTTTTGCTTTTATAGTGAGTTCATAAGCATCGAGAAGAGTCTGCCCTCCTAATGATAGAATCATGATGGAAATATCAAAAATAAAAGATTTGAGATAGAAAATAATTACCATACCTATAGGCGTTTGAGTTGAGATTGGGATCCTTTTCCATGTCTTTTGAAATCTGGTGTTGAAATCATTCATTACTTCTTGGGGGGCTCTCTTAATAGTGATTAATTATTGTAAGAGATGATCTATCTCTTTTTTCATTGAATGTATCACATAAAGTAGTTACCAATCAGTCCCATAATAGAATTTGGTGCTAAATATCTATATCAATCAAGAGTTATCCCCTTTAAGGAGGCGACAAGTAGTCTCAAGGCTATATTATGTTGTGTAATAAAGTGGACAGTACATATATCAGCCACGTCTTGAAGATGCTCTGATAGGGTTTTGAAATCCTCTCCAATGAATTTTGGTAATGATTTTAGAGAATTAGCTAGAACGGGATCCCATGTATTGGGAAGCATAGGTATAATAATTTTAATTCTACCATTCCAATCGATAAAGTTTCTAAGTGGAGCCTGAATAGCCATTTGTCCTCCAAAAATAACTTGTTGAGTCAGCCTCCTTCTTGAAGTAGTTGTCAAAGGTGGTGCTAAGAGTCCTAGTTTTACCATAGATTGAGATCTTGTAATTAGCCCACGATTATCTCTACTTGAAGGATGTCTACTCGTACACTTCTAAATGAAATTTGATTCTATCCCACCAGGCGTGCCAGTAAAATTGTTGATGTTTAATTTTGAAACTAATCACCAAAGTCATGGGAAATTTCAAATATGTGGGGCTTGACCCTCAAAAAACCTCCATATTTTAAATAATTTGGATCTTCTCTTGGGTTTTGGTGTAAAGGGGAAGAAAATAACACATAAAATAATTATCTAAACTACTAAGGTGATACACCAAGGTTGGATTCCTTTACTGACAGAGCATAGTGAACCGTACTAACAGACTTTACTAAAGATAATTAAAGAGTGTAAGGCATGATAAATAATTCTATTAATGACTTATAGACTAACCAATGGCTCATAAGAGAAACAAGTAACTTAGATCAGCTTCTAGTCTAACAACACTCTATTAGTTTCAAAAAAATTTCTTGAAAAGATTAAAGAGTATACAACATGATTAATAATCTCAGTATTTATGTGAGACTGATAAAATACATATGATATAAAATGAGAAGCAATGATAAAAATCTAAATATATTTCATATAACATCACTCTCTCTTCATATACTAACAAATTACATAAGGTAGAATGCACATAATACAATATTCAATTTCCAAAGAGAAGCAACTGCTATCGCAGTCAAATGTTTTCAAAACTAAATCCTAAAACTCTATAGTAGTCTAGCTACTAAAAATATATATTCATCCCCTTTTAAACTCCCCTTTGATCCACTACTTATATCCCAAATAAAACTATCATGATCGTAACCATTTGCCTGGGGTATAACCATTTGTCTGTAAAATCTAGATCTGAGAAACTGTAAGTCATTAGAGTTGAACAACTTGAGGCTTACTTCTATTTCTTGTTAATTATCCATCTCATTCCATTTTATATGTTGATCCATGTCACTTTAATCATGTAGCCTCTGAACATGGACATATGAGGGCTTCCACAGCCTTTTAGAAATGCAGAGATTCTTTTTTGCTCCTTTCTTGGCCTTTAGCGTTAACGATTTTTGGAGGTTCAACACCTTTGGATCAAAGATCCCAATTTGAGTCATTTATCTCCTTCCTACCATCCATGGGATACATGTGGAAACCCTTCACAAGTTAGGATGTCTCTGATATTTGCTTTGGCTTTAAGGAGCATGTTGATGACACGTGTATACCATCCACCTACATCTTCTCCTACTACCTTGCGATTCAAAGCAAAAGGGCATTTACCCATGTGTTAGTCTCGTGCTAAATGGAAGTTTTTCGAGACTCCTTTTCCTTTTGATGGAGCACCGAGGTGACAAGTGGCTTTGATCCATGTGCTTCGAGCCTCAAAAACTTTTTTGAAACTTCACTAAAAGTAGACCCCATAAGGCTTAACACTTACCATTCGATCACTATTGGGACTTCTATTTTGATAAAAGGAATTTTGTTTCACCACGTGTCCATCATGTGCAAGATGAATGCTCCTTTTCATTACTTTGAGAAAAATTAGCATCAAAACAACACATGGAAACCCCTCACATGTTTCTTCTATACTTAGGCTTTTCGGCCTCAAAACTTTTAGGACACTATTGGCTCATCCAAAAAGAAATACAAGAGTTTCAAGAAAAACAAAACCATGTAGAAAATAATTCTACAAGTCCATAAATAGGGTGGATAGTATGTATTATATAATTCATCATCAGAGGAACAAAGGAGGTCAGGCATGTCCTTTGTTGTCTAGTGTTAATAATAGAAAATTAAAATTAGATGCTACAACAATATGATTGGAAAAACGCTTGGAATTATTCATTTTTATTTTTTACCTTATTAGAGGTCTTTGATTTGATCCTTTTGACCCATTTTCTTATTATAGATACCTAAAATAAGACACTTTGTGTCAATTTTAGCTATCTTACTATTTAACCATAAATTTAGATATGTGTGGATATTTAGAGTTAAGGGGGTTAGATTAACTTTTATACTAGGATGGTAAAATAATCTAATGACCAAGGCAATTAATAAAAAAATTAGATAAATAATATTCTAAATTTATATAATTGAGATTGCTAAAAATAATAAAGTATATATATTACAATAAATTGAAAACAAATGATACTTGGTTTATTGTGCACATGTAGGGCTGGGCAAGAATATGTTGGAAGTGGATTGGAAGATGACCCTGGAACAATCATCAAATTTTAAGAATATTATTTATGTGGCCTTAGACACTTACATCAAATCTAAACATTTAAATTATGAAATTAATTATAATGATCTAGCAAGTGGCATATGCTAAATATAACAAGTACAAAAAAGGGATGAATACTTATATTTTTTGGTTGAAAGTCTAACTGTGACTATATTCTAGAAGTGGAAATCAAATTAAAGTAGACTTATGATGTGTACATTTTAGGGACTGTATCTATGTCTATAGAACTATATCTATGGTTGTGCAGGGTCGATTATGTTGATCTAGATCAATATCTATTATCAATACTGACATGTGTGGAAATGAGGTATTGTGGCCATACGATCAACATCACCTATCTCTAAATCTAATATATATATGATGTTGAACCTTGATGATTCATGAAACTCCATAAATAAGACTCATTTACCTTGAAACTCTAGGTATGCTTATGAGGGATATAAACCTACAAAAATTAGGAAATTGTAATGCGATGAGCTCACCTCAGTCACCCTCATTTTATGATTCACCATTACCTACATATCTGATATTCTGAGGATGGAAATCAAGCCACACATAGTTCTCCCACTTAATGTGATTGTGTAATTATGTTTTTTCATTATATTTATGTAGCTAATGATTTGGATTTTGATACTTGATAATGTTTACTTTGACTTGGATTTAGTGTGTTTTAGATTTGGGTTGTGGATACTCTTAGTGGTATAATAATAATATTATAATAATAAAGTAGACTTGCTTAGTGTACACTAGTGTATATATATGTACCAGATAAGTCCCAAGTCCCTTTTGAATGAGACTTTGATTTGTATATATATGAATCCAACTAAATAATTTCCCATGCCAATGACACACTAGGTAGATGGGTTGACTCTAAGGAAAGGTTTACTTTTAAAAATTAATTATTATTAGGAGAGGGTTAGTTTCAACCAGATTAGATTAGTATCGACTAGTAACATTAACTAAAATTGACATGTGTACAAATGGACTAAACTGAAAGTTTAAAGATGTTTGTGCAAGATATTTAGTAGGTTTGAAATAAACAATGAGTTTGACATATGTTTCTAACATCATAACAAAATATATAATTCATAAGATAGCATGTAAGTGTGAGAAAATGGAAAATTAGGACTGTGTTTGTGCGCTCAAGTCATGTGTGGTAAATGTGTGTCAAGTTTTTCATTGTCAAGTATCAAATCCCATATTTTAGTATCTGCATTGGGATTCAAGGATCTTTGTATATTTTGAATTAGAAGGAGATGGAGAAGCCAATCTTGTTAGAGTTTAGTTAGATCTCTCAAATGTAATATCCACAAGATTTTTGGTTTAATTTTACAATGCATAACAATTGTTATCTCTATGCCCATATAATAATGATAGTTAAAAAATATTCTTGCCCCAACTCATGTTAGGCAATTTGTGGGGTGATGGTGACTAAAAGGTAACATGATCAATTTATTATCAAGGATTTTTCATAAAATAACGCTTGGTATATATTTGATGATGTGTCAAATTGGATTAGTTGATTCACATTTGAAGGACTAAGACTCATGTGAGTTTTTATTGTATGAATTATCTCATTTGGAGCTTCTTTCTAATCAATGTCCTTATTTGTAACTTTCTATTTATTAATTTACTTATTTTTAACCTCCTTCTAAGGTGAAAATTTATTTTATGAGTTGAAGGTGTTGACTTCTAAGAACTAGAAAAATTAAATGTACAAGTACATGCACACATATCACCATCCAATTTATCCTTATGTGATTTAAATTCTAAAGTTAAAGTAGCAACTTGGCTTTGAAGCTCACTTACGGCATGTGTCATAGATACTATATGACTAGTAGGAATGGTGATGGTTTATGAAAGTTTTTTTATTGGTTTCATCTCACCATCTATCTTAAACATTGATATTCTAGCCTCGTCACATGTATTTCTACCATTGCATTGCTTAGAATCTCATTACATATTAACAAATATATCATTATATTGAGAATAATTATTGTAAGGTATAACATCATGAGAGTCAACGTGTATATATTGTCTATCCATTTCTTTATTTTATTCTCTCTCTTTAGTGGAAGCCTAGTAGCATCAAGAAGTGTGTTAGTTAATACATTATTATTTTCTTCTTTTTTTATTGTATTTCAAGTGGAAGGGTCTAAAGAAGAAGGAGAATTGATTTTTTTAATTACAACATTGCTCTTATTCTGCTTCGCTATAACTATACAAAGATATATCACTTGCATACCAATCTACCACATCATCATAATTATAGTCAACATAACCATTCATTCAATCACACAAACATGCTCCTTATCTACATAATCACTATTATTAGGTACACACACATGATCATCTACATCCACATTTGTCCACTCATTGGCATAACTATTAGACATAATATGGGTAGATAATAAGGTATCCATAGGATGAGATCTATTAGGGTTTTTTGGATGCACACTCATAGAAAAATTTCCAACCTTTAAGATGACTACCTCTAGGAATACTATAAACAAAAGACCAACTCCTAGGATAAGGGTGAATACAAAACTCTAGGGTTTTAATGATTGAAAATAAATTTTTGAAATCCTAGGAGAAGAGACAAATAAAGGGAAGATCAAAAATCAAAAACTGAAAAATTAGGTTTTAATGTATAATTATGAAACCATAAGAAGAACAAACCCTGCGGTAAGAAAGACCTAGGGTTTGAATTATTCGAAAGAATGACTAGGTTCAACATAATGTTCTTACATATTTTAGTATCTAAACAAGCCAAAACTATGAATATTCAGATTGCATAAGATAATACATAAAGTATGTAGATTTGAATAAAAAATTAGATGATTTATTGCACTTATTATTTATAGAAATGACAAGAGAATAAGGTACTTGGTCTATTATTTTGTGATGCTCAAGCTAGATGTGCACAGTCATCAGAAACAGCCTAAAATGGCTCTATAATCACTCAACTCAAGAAACATAGTATCAAAATATGCTAGGATGCTATCAGTTAGGCTCACGATGCGACAATGAGATGTGCGCATTGTCTGTTGGAATTGTCTATGTGTTTTTGTCAGTCTATTCTACCACAAAATGTTGTCCCCATCTATAGATATTTATTTTCAGTGATTTTGTACCTTCAATCATATGTAGAGATTTAGATTTTTGCCCTTTTTTGCCTTGAAACCCTAGCTCCCCTTTTGACACTTGTTTGACCTAGAAAAAAGAGTATAAATATAGGTTAGATAGCCCGAGCCATGCCCTTCTAATTGGTTTAGCGTTTCTTAAATTTTAATATTTTAAAACGGGTTCAAACCACATATAATTCTCCCATCTATGTGTATGTGTGCTTAATAGTGATTTGCTAAGAAGCAATGCAACTCTTTGGATTTCAACATTTGACAATATGTAACTTTGACATTGTTTTAGGTGTTTAGACTTGGCTTAAGAACTGTTCCTTTGAGGGGTTTTCAAATTTGAATGCTTTATAATAGTTCCTCAAGGATGTGCAACTAATTTTGAAAGTAGTGACCGAGTGAGAGCTAGCCCCAGAATAGCCTTAGGATTTATGTATATATAAAAGACTCTTTGGGTAATTTCCATCCATAACTGACTTGTGAAACATATGGACCAACCTAAAATAAAGATTTGAATTTGAAAAATAGTTGTTTGGAGAATGTGGAATACTGTAAATAACGCAAATATCGCTGGTAATTAAAAATATCTGTGTATTCAAAACAATCTAAAAAGAAAACCATAATTTAAGAGATGATAAAAATTTACTTAAAATAATAATCATTGAAATATGTACTTAAATAAAACCTATATATAAATAATGACAAATTGATAAAGCCAAACCTATAAATAAATGAATCGTAAAAAAAAGTATGAACAAAAATCACGCTTTTATTTAAAATGAAATTTTATTCATATTAATTGTACAAGCATTATTGTACAATTATATTTATTAAAAATATCCCAACTTTAAAAGTTTACTTTCTCTATGCCCATTACGACTTTGATAGGCATAGGGGAAAAAATTAATAATTTAATACATAGATTTTAAATTAATAATTGTAAAGGGATTTTGATGCATAACCGATAATTTTGTGTGTCCACAATTTCTTCTTAGTATTAACGACTTCATTAAATTTTTTTCCGGAATAATTCACGGACTAGCGTGCACCACATCAGATACTTTTATTTTAAATTTTACTAATACAAGTAAAGTTGAATATCAACTTTAATTTTTAATATAATAAATGTATTTTTATTTATTCACTGAATTAATTAAAATATAACTTTTTCAATATTTAAAGAAAATAATTTTATATTTCAAATAAAAATAATAATAAAATAAAATATAAAATACAAAAATTAAGTTGTTAAGATAATCTAAATACTCTTTAAAATACTTCCTATCTCATTATAAAATTGCATTTGAAAAAGAACATATAAAATTTGTGAGGATTATGTTTTAAATTATTTATTAAACGTATTTTTTATAACTTTTTAATTTCATCATCAATGATTAAATTATGAGAATATCATATGCACTTTTTCAAAATTTTTTTATTTTTTTTTAATAATGGTTAATACTTTTGATCGACCTTATAAACCGGAAGTAGTAGTTTTTATAGAAACCAGAGCTGGACCTAAGTCACAATGAGGGGCTCAGTGCCCCAAACTACAAGGTGATAACACCAACCAACACACCTACCATAATGAAGGATAAAATGAAATAAAAAATCTCACACCACAACATCAAACCAAAGAAAGCAAACTAACAAAACAACTATAAAAAAAACACTAAATAAAACACATGCCCCTAAAAAGTTTGAGTACCTATAACATTCTCGTACTAAATAAGTTGCCACCTATCAGCAAACTCATAACAACTAAACAACCAATTAACAACCATAAAATAAATTCTAAAACCAATAAAGGGCATTAAACAAGCCCCAAAAATATTCATCCATTAAGTGGGTATAATTCTTCTCCTGGAGAGGAGTTCCTCCATCATCCTCTGAGAACCATCTCTAATCAAATCTTATGCATCCATTCTCACCCTTTCCACCTTCGATTTACAACCTTTGCATTTGGTCAAGACACCTACATCAACCTTGGGTTCCTCACCATTGGATCTTGAAGGCATTGGTAAGCTAGGAAGAGATAATTGATCTCCCATTAAACCATGGTCTGCATTCCATCTTTGGGACCATCAAAATCTAAGAGAGGGGAGTTCAAATCCTCCTGAGGACTGGATTTATCCTCTTCTACCATCTTCTCAAGAGAATATCCTAGAGTGATAGGAGAAGGGGCAAAGGGAGGACCAAGACACTGGGCAAGGAACACGTCATGGTTATTCCAAATAAAATCAATATCGGGTTGACCCTCTTTAATCTTCCAGATACATTATCAGCCAGTAGAGATTTGAAATAACAATTAGTTGCACAATGACCCAAATGATTGCATTGAAATTACCTAAAAAGTAGACCTTCATAGTTGAAGAAATACATCCAAGATCCTTGGGAAGATTCCACTTTAACAAAGTGAAAAAGAGGTTTGGATAAATCAATGATAACATAAACCCTCACAATTATGCTTCCCCTATAACTCTCATCCAATTTAACAAAGGAGCCCACCTTAGTGTTTAACATTTTGCTATGTTCCTCATTGCAAAAATTGAAGGGTATATTATACTACCTAAGCCACAAAGGAGCAATAGAAATAATCATCTTCTTTGGATAAAAAATGAGGACCAAGGGCAAAATAAAAATAGAAATATTCTCATTATTTTTTTATAATAATATTCCTGTAAAGTTCAATAAAAAATTAAAATTAAAATATTTACATGCATATTAAAAAATATAATTTAATTACAAATGGAATGACAATCTCAATCTTTGTTGTGTCCCATCATTTGGACTTAAATAATATTTGTTGTGTCCCATCATTAGAACTTAAAGTGTTAGAACATAAATAATGTAGTAAAAATATGTTAGTATGAGGTATTGTGTGAAGAATATTTTTTACATTTACACTCAAATAAATTTTGAAGAAACATTAGATTCAATCAATAATAAGGTTAATTATTTTAATTTTTAAAATTATATAACCACAATATATATATCGGATAAACTTAATAAAGTTAATTATTTTTATTTTTTAAACTATATAACCACAACATATATATCAGATAAACTTTCTTTGTAAAATATAATAAATACTAATATTTTAATAGTTTAAACTTTCGATATGATTGTAAATAACTCATAAAAATATTTCTAATTAAATTTATAAAAAAAAATAGGTATTATATAACTTGACATTTTCTCATATTAAATTTAACCAAATGTATATTTATTATTCTTATTAATTTATATTTACCATAAATTTATAATAAATATTTATAATAAATAAATATATTCAAATTATAATTTTATTTATTAAAGAATAAAATTAGATATTTTTTTTATATCATTTAGTATTAGACTTTTTTTATGAGAAAATAGTTTTACATAATTACATTTATTAATATACATTAAAAATATATATAATTAGACAAAATAGTAAAAACAAATTTAATTGTATACATAATATATTTTTATTGAAATAAATGACTATAAAAGATTTAAAAATAATATTTTATTTCATATGAATCTAGAGACAATCATTAGATTTAGATGGTATATGACAAGTTAAGACATCGAAGCAAAACAAACCCAGAAAATGTATGGCAATCAAAGTCTATGCTTAGGGTTGTCTATGAATTCTATGAAGAGTAGGGCCATTCCCAAAAGCGTGAGATCATACCTAGTAGATGAAAAATATGGAGAAAAAGATTTGATGACACCAAATTTGTAATCCTTAGGGCTCTAACAACCTCACTTTCTTTCATGAAATTCTACGTGGAACTTTGAAAAATTGATCTCCTTACTTGAAACTTCAATACGGCAACCACATCTTGGGTATATATTACGAGGCCTGTGTTATCACTAGATTAATTCTTATCAAGACCCTATAATTTATACAATTTTGAGAACACCCAAATATAAAGCATGTTCAAGCATGAAATCCAATGATTAAGTATCTACTGAACTATATAACCTTTTGTGTTAGAATGGATACATAATAGAGTGGTGCATACTTCAAATCTACTTGTATTCTTACATTTATGCTTAAATGCTTGAATTAATTACTTTGATAAATTCACAAAACATATCTTGTATATGTAGTAATGATTGTATTGATGTTCTAAATGTACTAATACACTTATGTATTTATAGACTTCTCAAATTCAACTTAGGACTTTATTGGTGTGCAAGCCAATATAAAAAAGGTAGGAAATCTGACAAGAAAAAACTCACAATCCATGAAATACCCAGAAATAAGGATCATAAGGGATGACCCCATAACCATATAGTGTATGTTTCTAGGGAAAGTCTCATAAACCTAGGGAAACAATAGGGTAGATGAGAAAAAGGAAATGAGGGGGACTAACTTTGACGGCCATATGACCATATTTATGTTTTTTAGTTGTAAAATACTAATTTTTTTGGTAGATTGTATCTGATGCAAGATAAAATTTTGGACATACCATAAAAAAATCTATAACATATTAGTATATATATATATATATATATATATATATATATATATATATATATATATATATATATATATATATATATATATATATATATATATTTACTATTTATTTTTATAGTATGAACTATACTAACATTTGAAGAGAAATTTTAAATAGATAACATTCATCAAAAAAATCATGATAGACAAGGTCAACCATCAAGTTTATTTTGTGGATGGCATGACAAACACATTTTATCATTATTAACATTAATTAAATTATAACCCTTTCAATATTTAACTACAAGATACATATGTTTTAAATAAGAACATGCAAGAGAAAAATGATATAAAACACAAAATACAATAATTAACTTGTTAATATATTTCCCCTAACAATTCATGGTTGCTAAGTAAAACAATGGGTAGAAATAGTGACTTTGCTTCCACTTCTGAAATTGAAGTTGAAGAAAAAAAGAAAATTGTGTAACATAATAAATGTGAAACCAAAGACATAAAAATATTTATAAGATAATACAATAAATTTTGGAATAATGACCTTGAAAAGGATTAAATTTGAATTCCTAAATACCTTTCAAATGCCTCCCACATCAACATAAAAATACACTTAAAAAGAAATTAAAATTAAATTTTAAAGTTTTTAAAAATATTGTGTTCCTATTTTTAGTTCGATATTTCAGATCACCAATTTTGATCCAATATCAAAAAAAAGAGACTTAATAATGAATACAATTGATGATTCAAAATATCAATCTAAAAATAGACAAAATATTTCAAAAAAAAAAACTTTAAAATTCCCCATTAATTAAAAAGGGTGTATAAAATTAATCATTTTTAATAGAAGGATAATATTTTAAGTTTCCCATTAAATACCATTTTGACAAAAAAAATTAACTTTTTAAATTTTATCTCCAATGATTAAATTATGAGACTATGACGAACACTTCTTTAAAGTTTCTATTAAAACCATAATAAATTTAAATTTTGTTTTGTTTTGTAGAAAACATCGCAGGAGAGATGCCACATTCGAGTGAGACCCAAGGAGGTAGGGATATCTCTTCCATCAAAACCACCCAAGACTCACATCTAACCTACCCCTTTGATATAATCAAAGAACATTCCTATCCAAAATAAAATTAGTTACTAGGTCGTGCATGTATTGGCCAAAAAAACTAAAAAGATGGATAACTTAATGCCCATACAAAAATCATGGTCAAAAGAGAAAAACTAACAAGCATCCAATCAAGACCATAATTTAAATCAATCTCTATTACCACAAAAATAAATGGAGAGGAAGCAAAAACCAACTAAAAAAAACCAAACAATAACTGCACCCCACAAAAGAAGAAAGGAGATGCCAGAGAAGCATAAACTAATTAAGACTTGAGCACTCAACACTATTATTATCTAGGATGAGCATTCATAAGACCTAATTTATAAGCTTAGATGGATACCATAAAGGAGGAAGACCATATCCCTTCACATCAAATTCATCAAGAACCCAATTATCAAACACATCAACTACTTTATTGCATTTCTAAGGAGTTTACAAATAGATAACCCTGTCAAAATTCCTTTGAAGACTTTAGATTTTGTGAAAAAATCTTTGAATTCTCCAATCCTTAGAGATATTAAGATCAAGCTCCAATATCATTTGAATCCAAAACGTAGAATCAACAATCAACTGGATGTTCTTCCACCTCACTTTCCAGGCTACCATCAAATGCTCCATAATGGCTTGCCCTTTAACATAATTATTATTAGTAGTGCCACTTTTGGTAGAGAAAAATAAAGCAATAGAATTAAAATAATCTCGACCAAATCCTCTAATTATTTCATAATCAATATTCCTCCTCGAAGTTCCATTTATATGTATCATGTTGAAACCAAGGATGGGGAGGAAAGGGTGATTATTATTAGTGGAATCAACCTAGGAATGAAAGGGAAAAGAAACAATGTGTAATGCATGAAGAGTAAGCATCCATCATTAGGAAGGAACTCTAGGATGTTTCATCATGTGCATCACCTATTCTCTAATATTGTTAAAGGTGCACTACCAAATTCAAATAGTATCAGTGACTTCATGTTTGAAAATTATAGCATTTCATTCTTTTCATGTGTTCCACAATAAGAGAGAAAATCTAGTCCAAATAATCTGATTGGAGAAGGCATCAAATTAGAAAATATGACTCTAATTTTATAGGGGTTAAATAAGAGAGGAAAGACCAAATTGAAGAATGCCCAAGATATCCATAAGGTGTTGTCATAGATTAGTAGTTACGGGACATGATAAGAATAAATAAGGAATAGTTTCCTCATGATTCCGGCATAGCTCACATCTGAAGGGACCATTCAATCCCCTTTTCATAAGTTGGTCTCCTGAGAGAACTATGCCATGAAAGAGTAACTAGATTAAAAAAATTTATTTAGGCCATAGAATATGACTCCAAAGTTGCTTAAAGATCATATTGAGAGGTTGATCAGTAGGATGACAAAGAGAGTGATAACCATCAACCACAGTATATCCCCCATTATGGTGACCTCCCTAAGTCAAGATGTCATCATCATCTGAGCAAGAGGGGTCTCTCGCCTTAAGATAATGGAAAATTTGGTGTCTATAATCCATCAAAATCTGACTCAACCAAACTTCAAGGGCATTCCATTCCCTGTTAATCACCCAATCTCTATTAAATCTTCTAGAATATTTAAAATCCATAACCCAATCTTCTTGATGAAGTTGTTCCACTAACCCCTAGAAGTGGGGATATTATTCAACTAGAGGGGGATAACCATCCTAATAGTCAGTCTAAAAGTGGGCCTTTTTACCATTACTGATTATCCAAAAAAACTTTTTCTTGTTCATAGCTTCACCAATTTTAAGAACTACCAAAATAGGAGAGTCACGAGAGGGGAGAGAAAATTGAACAATTTTATCAAGATTTTTACTAGCAACATATTTAGCCCTTAAGGTTTGTGCCCAAATTTGTGAGGGAGAATGGAGAAGATGCAAATAAATATTCTCAACTAAATCTTGACCATTTAGCTGGGTTAAGTGAAAACCCAAACCTTCATCTTGCTTATGGAGAGAAAGCATAATCCATTTCACCAAATATCATTTTTAATAAGTTGAGGCCCTCTACATAAAAACTTTTGAAAAATTTGATCAATTTATTTGAATATGGCCTTAGGAACATGGAAGATCAATGAAAAATAAATAGGAATAGCTTTTATAAATCCTTTAATCAAGGTAATCCAACACCCCATAGAGAGCCATTTATGGGTCCACTTAGAAATTTTGGTTTTTAGCTTGTCCACCAACCAACCCTGATCAAATAATCTACCTTCCTTTAGGGGACTGCTAAGGTCGCTAACCGATAGAAAAGCTCTTCAAAAATGAAACTTATTAAGAATCATATCTTCTTGTCTATGAGACGTATTATTTTTTTTTGGATTTATTCTCACTGATAAGCTGCCCTATTGCAACACTAAAAAGTTTTGATTTCTTATTCAAATTTAAGGCCTATTGAGTTGAGGCTTTACCCATTAGGGATGAATCATCCTTATAAATGCATCATTGGTTTAAGATCACGTGCAAGAGTAATGCCTTCAATAGTTCTATCTCTTATACCTTTGACAATTATTCTTCCCAAACTCTTTGCAAGAATGATTAAAAAAAGGAGAAAGAGGGTATCCTTATCAAATGCCTCTGGAAGCTCCAAAAGGCCTAGTGGGAGTGCCATTTGTGATCCAGTAATTTGACATAGAGGGGAGGTTAGTCTTGTGTTAGTCTTATACAATAAATGAAATGAAAACACTAAGATCCTAACACCTCTAGCCTAGACACTAAGGAGAGATTAGTAACACAAATTAAATGAAAGCACAACAAAAACATAAAAGACACAACTCTTTTACCTTCTTTGAGAGCTCCAAATGGCTTTGTTTAATGGCTTGCTTAGCTTGTGCATCAAGAAGTATTTGAAAATTGAGGTTGTTTGGCTCCTTCTCTCCTTGGCACCTTGGATTTGATGTTGCTTAGATTAAGATTTTGGCATGGTAATACTACATTCATGAATTCTATGGAGCAAATCCTACATAATAACTATACAATATCCAAGCTTAGAAATGAAGAGGTATGGCCTTGTATTTATAGTCTTAAGAATTAACTCTCATCCAAGGTGAGTTAAGGCTAAATTTAGTCTTGGAATGGGTTCAAACTAAACCTAAGTGAGTCAAATCTAACTCTAGTTGAGTTAATAGTTGTCAATTAATTATGATTTTCAATTATTAGGCATGGATCTCAAAATTAGATATTTTAGGATATTTTCAAAGAGCTTGACAACACATAAAGGCAATGATGAAAGGATAGGATATTTTGAATTTTTGAATTTCCTTTTTTAGATATTCATTAATTTTAAATGGATAATTCAACTAGATGTTTAATCTTGTTTAACTTGTTAATTAATTTTGATTCACCTTTTAGCTCTTTCAATATTTGATTTAAGTGTGCAAATGCCCCACTTAATAGGTCCATCGGCTAAATAGATAGTTATGATGCCGCAAGGTGATTAGGGATGAATCTATGAAAGGCTATTGTTGCATATGATAAAATACCCTAATTAGGGATGTCTCAATATGATTCTGAGCTTTGATGAATGATTTACTAGTAAATTTAGGATGTTAAAATATTCCTAGGATTAACTTATAATGGTTAGTAGGAATCAGTCTAAAGTCTGGTCGGAAGCCAATTGTGGCCAATTTTAGGTGTCTACAGTTTTCCCCTATTTGGTAAGGCATTGCAAGTTATAGGCATAGTAACATATTCTCAAAGAATTAAAAGGTCCTATATGCCTACGACTTCAATAAAAGTAAATGAACTGTAGATGCCCCCTTGAGGGAGTAATTGATAAAAAGGGTCAATGATCGATCCCTCTAAAGAAGGAAATGATGGGACTAAAAGGATAAAATGAGATGGAAATGACTGATTTGCCCATAGGTGGTTATAATTAGTGTCATATGAAGCTACCCTAGTTAAGCAAACAAATAAGATGATTTTCCCATAGGTGGTTATAATCATCAAAGATTGATTTGCCCAAATTGGAACAAATGGTTATATGTACTAAATCCATACTCATGGAGTAAGAGTAAGTTGATATATAGGAGAAAGATCAATTTGGGTAACCTCTAGGTATGTAGATGCACATCCTAACCAACAAAGATTAAAATTATTTCATGATTTAATTACTCTGCATGTGGGGAATGATTTGGTTAGATCAAGAATTATTCAAGTGCTAAGGAGAAGTATAGTCACCACATTTCTTGTAAGAATTTTGGAACTAATTTTTTTTGTAGCGCGTGATGGTATGAATCATGATAGAACACCATGATAACTTAGCTGAAATATGCATAAGGACTAACATGCAATCCAATAAACAATAAAAAATAATGCACCAATGATAAAAACCATGATGATAATGTTGACCATATGAATATGGATGGATTCAAGAATAATGCACAAGGAATCACCCAATGAATGCACATAGATTAAGTCAAGGCACAACAAGAAAACAAATAAATAGACAAACAAACAAACAAACAAATAAAACACCAAGAAAAGAAATAATAAAACAAAACAAAGAGAATGAAATGAAATAAAAATAAACAATGGTTAATCACAATGTTAGCAAAAATAGAGAAATAATAAGATGACAAAAATTGTCCTTTAGGTTATAGGAAATAACAAAACAAATAAAAAAAATTAGGGGAATATAAGAAAAGGAAGGGGGTGGTTGAGATGACTCCAGATGCACTAGGCAAGTGAATGTTATTTACATAATTCCATGGTTCGATGTCTAACATAAACTTCAGGCCAAATGTAGTTCTATCAGGGGATGGGATAGAAGAAAATGATGAGAAAGAAAACATGATTGATGTTATAGAGTAATATGGGAATGAACTCACAAAATGGCAAGAGCATGGGATGTGAGGCCAATAAAGATGGGGAAACTAGATGACAAGTGTTTTCTTGTGAAATAGCTAAGGTATCCCATAATCCTTAAGGAAAATAAGTGGTTGATGTTTAAGATTTTATAGATATATTTTGGAATGTTTTTAAATTTTTTGGAGCATCTCAACTCGATGAAGGATTATGAGATACTAAACGGTATATGCTCAAAAAATGGTGAGAGTGTTCAAAATTGAAAATTGATCACAAAATGGTGAGTGTGGCAAAGGGGTAACTGAGCTAACCTCAATGTGAATTGAGCATTGCCTACATATTCCCAGGATGAGACCTCAAGTCACTGTAGTTCTGCCTTATAGTGGAGGAAACTGACTAGTTTAGCAGCAAGTTCTCAAAATAGACAAAGTATGCAAATGGCATAGTATGATAGGCATGGAAAGGTGGCATTTCAAGGAATTAAAAAGGTACTATTCCTAATTTTTCCATAGGTGGTTATAATTAGGAAACAATGACATAGGTCAATGATACTAATTTACCCATAGGTGGTTGTAATTAGTAACACAATAGTGGCACTCTGATTTGCCCAAAGGTGGTTATAATAAATAGTACATGAATGGAATGAAATAAGAAATTAAGGGTACAACTGCCAAACCAATATCATACTACTCCAAAATATGTCCTCTATCTAGAATGTGGAAACAACTACTAAAACTTGATCTGAATCTTCTCACTGAAAGTGCCCATGGAACCAATTGAATGAAACCAAGGTCAAAGGGGTTGGGTAGGGAGGTTTAAAACAACTTTGGTTGAAGGGAAAGGTATGGTAGAATGGTATAAATAATAATATTGATATTATGGTATAATGGAAAAGTGGCTCATAGACAATACTACAAGTCCCTCAAGTGAAGTAACATTTGAGGTGTATAATATTCATCAACTCATCAAGTTTATCCCCATTTGGTGTAGTGAGTTTGTATGCTCTGGAGCCATAATATACAATAATGATATATGGGCCTATCTAATTAGGTTTAAAATTTCCCTTGTGTTTCTTCTTGGCCATGGTATTTTATTGGTTTTCTTTGATAATAAGATCGCCAAGTTCAAATTATCTATGTTTAACCCATCGATTATAGTGGCCATGAAGTCTATTCTAGTATGCTTGCAGGCTATTGACTATGGCCATGCATTTTTCATCAAGCAACTCCATCTCTTACAGGTGAGCTACTTGGTAAGATTTATTATCTAGAACATTTTCTAGTGAAATGTGTAAAGAAGGTGACTTGACCTCAATAAGAAGAATGGCCTCAGTACCATAAACTAGGGAATATGGAGTGGCTCCTATTGGGGTACAATAATTAGTGAAGTATGCCTAGAGGGCATGAAATATTTGAAGTGAAAATCATGGCCAACATTATTGATAATATTTTTAATGATTTTGACCATGGTTTTGTTAGATGCTTCTTCTTGGCCATTACCTTGTGGGTAATATGTGGTAGAAAAATGTTGAGTAATGTTGTACTAGGCACATAGTGATTTGACATCTTTATTTTTAAATGATCAAACATTATCATATATAATGTCAGATGGGATACCATAGCAGAAAATGATATGGTTGAAGATGAATTTGTAAATTTTCTTTCCAATCATGTAAGTGAAGGGTATAAATTCAACCCACTTAGTGAAATATTCAGTAGCAGTAAGGATGTGTTTATGACCATCATATGAGATTGGGTTAATCTTCCAAATGAGATCGAGGCCCCATGTAGTAAATGGCCATGGTGTAAGCATTAGTTTTAGTCTTTTGGATAGGGTATGAATCAGATTGACATGCCTTTGACATTTGTTTCACCTTTTAACATACACGGTTACATCTGCATCCATAGTTAGCCAATAATACCTGGTACATAGGAGATTTTTGGCTAGGATGACCTTGCTTGTGTGGGATCCACATACTCCTTCATAAACTTCCCATAATTATAATTTTGATGCTATCAAAGTTAAATAATGAAGTAGAGCTCCATCAAAGTTATGGTAGTAAAGGGTTGGTCCACATAGGGTATATCGTGAGGCATGATGGGTAAAGACCTTAATTTTTTTATGGGATAGGTCTGGTGGCATAATATGGTCATGAAGGTAGGTGAAAAGGTTTGAATGCCATATAGAGTTGGGACCAAAAATATCACATATTAGTGTGATGGTTGAAGGTTCATGAACAGGCGCTAAAATATTTTCAATGAGAAATTGATATTTTTTGCCTTATTTGGATAACAAATCAAAGAGCCAATGGTGGCCATGGCATATGCTATTATATTATTGGCCCTTGGTATGTGTTCAAATTGTACATTGGTAATTTGATTTTTGAGAGTATCAATCATGGCCTTGTATGGCACCAACTTGTCATCCTTGATCTGAAACTGGTATATAACCTGATTGATGATTAATTAAGAATCACTGTGAACCTTGAGATGTTAAATATTTCATTATACAGCCTATTGGTGCCTTGTAATAAGTGATTCATATTCAACCATGTTGTTAGTAAAAGGAAATTTGATGCAAAATGATTTAGGGATTAGATCCCCCTATGGTGTAATAAACAATAGGCCTACCCTCGATCTCTATGTTGTAAATGATCCATCAAAATATAGTTTTTAGTGTTTCTCTTCAAGAGGTGTTTCAATGATGGTCATGATGGAATCGTATGAGAACTAAAAATTTATAGTATATGTATCTGCAAAGGGAGCTTCAATAAGCTGATCTGCAAGAACTTGTCCTTTGATAGCCTTTTGATTGATGTATTTGATATCGAACTTGATGAGAAGCATGATCCATTTGGCCATGCAACCTTGTCAAGTTATCTTCGATAGTAGATACTTGAGTGGATCTACTTTTGAAATAACTATGGTCTTGTTGTTTAACATGTAATGTCAAAATTTTCGATCTATAAAGACCATAGCTAAAAAAAAAATTTAAATAGGTGTATGTGTTCGTAGACAATTAGTGTATAACTTAGATAGTACATGACATGTTCTTTTACATTATCATCATGCTAAGCTAGAAGTGCCCATATGTATTTATCTATGGATGATAGGTAAAATAAGAATGACTTTTCTGGCATAGGTGAAAACAAAATAGGTAGATTTACAAGATACTCTTTTAAATGTTGAAAATCTTTCTAGAATTCTTCATCAAAATAAAACATGACACCTTTATTTAAGAAGTGTGTAAATAGATGGAATTTATCAACCAACTAAGAAATGAAGTGTCTGATAGACTGAATCTTTCCCTAGAAACTTTAGAGCTGCTTAAAATCAGAGGGTGGTGGAATCTTGATAATGGCTTGTAATTTAATTGGATCGACTTCAATTCCTCTATGATACATAATGAAGCCAATCAATTTACCTAAAGTAACTCCAAAAACACACTTTTTAGGATTGACTTTGACCTTGTATTCACATAGTCTCTCAAATATATTTCATAGTGTTTCTAGATGATTGGCTCTAGTCTTTGATTTACCTAGTATGTTGTCAACATAGTATTCAAAAATGTCACACATCATATCATGAAAGATGATAGTAATGGATATTTGGTATGTGGTCCCAACATTTTTTAGACCAAATGGCATGACCTGATAATAAAACATTCCCCATAGAATGGTGAACATTGTTTTATGTTGGTCTTTTGGTGTAATCTAGATATGGTTGTATTTTGAAAATCTATCCGTTAGTTGATACCCCACTATGGAGTTAACTATCATGTCAATGTTTGCTAGAGGAAAGTCATCCTTGGGGCAAGCCTTGTTTATATCTCTAAAATTAGTATAGATTTTGATTCCTTTTGGCTTCTTGCTAATAGGCACAACATTAGAGATCCACTCTAAATAGTTGATCAATTGAATACATCTCACTTCTAATAGTTTTTACAACACTTTATTTACTAATACAATAATATGAGGATGCATCTTACATAATTTATACTTCACGAGTTTGGCATTAGCATTTACAACAAGGTGGTGTAGAACCAAGGTGGGGTCCAAACTTGGCATGTTTGAGTAGGCCCAAGAAAATATGTTAACAAATTCCCTCAAAAGGGCTATAAAAATTTCCCATTCCTCTTTAGTGAGGAATGCACCTAATTTGATCTACTTCAAATCATCTAGAGTCCCAATGTTGACTTCTATAGTGTCCTCCATAATAAGAATTGAATCATCTTATAGAATGGTTGGAAGTGATTAGAATTGGCCTACAATGATAAAGTCCTCTATTTGGTCTGGCTCTTTTAGGTCCCCTAGGAAAGATTAATTAGAATCTCCCAATGGTAGGGATGGCCATGTTACAAACACTATTATAAACTCTAGGATGATTTTGTTAAAGGCATGTTGTTCTTTTGCATTAAACTTGAACCCAAAATCAAGTTCATCATTGGTGGTCTCCTGAGCTATGTTTGAGAAAGGTTGAACACTCCCATCTAATAGCACCTAAAATAGGTTTTCACTAGAAAATTGGCCTTTCTCTTTAATTTTACCTTGGTCCAAAAGTGCCTCAAAGAGGTTTTCACTTTGGGACCTCAATGTTTTATTTATTTATTTTTGGATAAGGGTGTTCACCCATTCTCCAAAATAGGTTTTAGGATCCAGTTTGATTGAGAACCCTTGTTTATGGTCTCCCAACAAAACATTATCTCTTAGGTGTAGAAAATCACAAAAGGCCTCATCATTCCCAAACTCATCTACAGGCATTGTGGATTCTTTTTGGTCCCAAGCTATAAGCTGAGGGTGATAAAGAGGAAGTGGATTGTGTCGATGAATTGGGATAAGAGTAAAAATGGTATGGATGTTAAATAGATTGATATTGGCCAAGTCTTCATAAGGGATGTGATTGGACTCTGCCTCATTGTTGACACCATAATCACTAATTATTGGCATTGAAACATGAATACGATACATGGGGTCACCCCTAGGTAGTTTAAATCTAAGACCATAGGTTCCTTTGTACTAAGTCATGGATATTGGCTCAAGTGTTACTTGTTGATTTAGACCAAGACCTCCTCTTTCATAGGCATGTTTCTCCATGATTCTATTAGGAATAGGATACTTAGCATTTTTATAAAAAATCACCAGTTTGTCATTATATAACTAGGATTCATCATCTGCAAGTGGGTCTTGTTCTTGGCCAATAGCTAGTGTGAAAATGATAGGAATTGGACTATGCATTTTGACTTTTCCCTTTCTTTGCCATTCCATGTAAGGTCTACCATAAGACTTCGGGTTATGTGGAAGCTTGGCAATGTGGAATGTATCATGGGTCAAATATTCTCTTAGGCTATTAAATATGATGGTAAAATGATTAGATATTTTAGGAAGTGGTAGATGGGAAGATGAATCAAGGGTATTGGGTCAATATAATTGGTCTCTAGCAAATCAACAAGTATTTCCTTCCCTTTGTCCTTTTTGGGAACTAGGTCTAAGCCAAAGTGATAGTTGTATCTTTCATATTCAGCTTGTAAATGTTTTCAATGTTCATAAGGCTATAAATATCCATTGATAGTGACCTCCATGCCATAATGAGATAAATTGAGACATTGGTGCAATGTTTATGGGATTGTGCAGATTTCATGTATCTAAGGTTTTCCCAAAAGCAAATTGTATGACAAATCTAGGTCTAACACATGGTAAAGAGTATCTTAGGTCAAATTCCTAATGATAATTGGCAAGCTGATGGTGCCTTATGATTCCTGCTCTTCATTGTCACAGGCCTTAATAGTGATCTTTTTTTGTTGGAGATTCACTATTATGTATTCAATATGTTTGATGAGCTTTAGAGACATAATATTTAGGCCTGATCCATTATCTATGAGGAAACACTTCACTTTGTGCCACATTATGAAAACTTTAATATACAATGGATTGTTATGGAGAGAGCCAAGGGATTCCATATCACTTTGGTCGAAGGTTAATTATTGGTCTTGGGCTAGATGTCTAACTAAATCTTGGAATTTGTCTGGAGAAATGTCATTGAGAACTTGCGATTAGCCTAGGAGCTCTATTAAGATGTTCTTGTGTATGGTAGACATATACAATAAATAAAAAATGGAAATTTGTGCAGGCATCTTCTAAATCTATTACATAATATCAAACATTTTTTTGAACACGTCAGTATATGGCTTGTTCCTAGTTAGAACGATGGGTTAGATGGGTACAGTGGAAGATGGTTATGGGCCTAGGATGGTAATATTTAACCATCGAGTTATGATTACATAATTGGTATTAGATACATGACCATAATTACTAGAAAATGATGGTGGAGGGGGGCCATATAAGATAAGTCTTGATTATTGGTGCACTTGTATGTGGTCATAGGGTAAGGATGAGTTGTTAGTATAAGGTCCAAAAGTAGTAATCCCTACTTTTTAGTATGCTTGTATGAAGTCATAGGTCAAGGAAGGATCACTGACATAGGTTAGTTAATTGGAATTGATTAGCAACCATCTTATTCGATTAGTACTTAGTCTTGGATTGATGGAGGTGGTGAAAACACAACCTCTTGCAAGATGACCTACAATTTTGTTATAGTCATGTGCAACTACATGTTAAGTCTATTAGTTTTTGGCATCATTGGGTTCCATCCATTAATTTGACATTATTATTATTTATGCTATTGGTATTGTTGTTATTGTCTTAGTTTTTGATACTGTTGTTGTTATTTTGGCCTTAGCTATTTGTACTATTGGTTGTTATTATGTTGTGGAAAAGGGTTTTTATAAATACCTAGGTTTTAATTAGATGTATAAGCTCTATTATCCAATTTTATCTCCCCATTTTCTAATATATTTTCAATCAGGTGCTTGATCTACACACAATGGCATAAATTATTCCCATTAACTTGATGGTATTCACATAATTCATTTTGTCTATACCAATATGGATAAGGAATGCCCTTAAGATAGTGTTTTGGAATCAACCAACTAATCAGATTAACAATGGCTAAATTATGAAACATGACTTCAATGGGATCTCCAAGGTAACTAAATACATGATGAGTAGTCACATTTCTCTTTGGAGGAGGGGTTTTCAAAGGCAATGGTTGCTACATTTGTTGAGCCAATCTAGGCTGCTACAAAGGCTACACTTTCTGAATGGGTTATTAGTGAGGAATAATTTAAATTTATTGCATTGTCTAAGCAAATGGTGTTTGTACCATTTGGACATGTTGTGACTTAGTCACTCCATTTCTAACAACATTCTTGTTATGGTTAAACTACTTGGATTTTTCATAATTACTGGCCTAGGCTAGTGCTGATGCTTGCACTTGCACTTGGTTTTGGTTCTAATTTTGACCATTTCCTTGGTTTTAGTTTTGAGTATGATTGGATGAGGTGAACTTGATAATCCCTTTATTTATAAGGGCCTTTTTTATCAATAAACCTTTGTTGATGATTTATTTGAAAGTGTGTGTACATTATAGCTCTAGATGGTAAGATATCTCACTGTGTAATTTTTTCATAAAAATAACAATTAATTATTTATCTGGTAGTCTATGGGTGAAATGGTTAGAAATTTCTCTCCATTTTTGTAGATAACTTGCAAAAATTTTATTAAATTTTCTATTTAGCTTGAATCAAATCTACCAACAAAATCTCATGTTCGATATTGTAGGAGAAATGCTACACAAACTTGTCTAAAAGGTCATCAAAATTAGATACTAAGTTTTTCATGAATTTAAAAAACCACTCCAAAGCCTCTCCTACTAGACTCTGAGGAAACAAAAGTAGGAAGTATATGTCATTGTAAGCCACCAGTTGGAAAGCAAGAAAGAATTATATTAAATGAATCTTTGGGTCTCCTTCACCCTTGTATTTTTCAAACATTAGTGGTTCGTCCCCTAGAGGAAATGATATTTGCAGATAATCCATGTTGAATGGGTAGGAACACATGTAATCCAACTTAAACTTCTTGGTCTACTTCCTAGATTGAATGGAAAAAATTGCATCCTTCATTTGATGAAGTTCCTATGCCAAGAAAATGGATGAAACGTTGGCCTATGGCAGATTCTGGGTGGTCAAAAGTGGATTACTTTGACTGGGATATAATGGAGGCATGGTTTATTATGGTATTATAGTTTGGTTAAGGAATTGACTAGGAATATGCATCTATAAATTGGGATGAGCTTGTTGAAACTTCACATGTTTAGGTGCAATACTTTGGCTCAGATTTGGTATATAGGCTTGATTTTGAGGGAATTATGGTTGAGATGAAAGGATGTGGCTCTAGGTAAATTAATGTGCCTATTATGGTTGAGTAAGGACTTATTATGAACTAGTCAAACATGGTTGAATAAGGGGAACTTATTTTGAAACAAGGCCTTGTCATTAAATTTGTCACAGGCTTGGAACAACAATAAATTATTGTTTGATTGGTACTTATGGGATAATGGTACCTCATTATTGTGTGAACACTTGTTATGTATTAGACACTAGATGTATATTTGACATTGGTTGCTTATCAATAGACATACATTGTTGACTAGATAACTTTTGTGAAGGCATGTCGGTCTACGACTGAAGAGGCATACTTGTTATTACCTGATAAAGTGGAACATTGGTTGGCCCCTTTTAAGGTGGAAGAATGTTCAATCTCTATGGTGTTGGTAAATTGGATTGTGCCTATTATTGTGGAATATTAGTCATCACTTGTTGTGGTAGAGTAACATTCATCACATTCTATTAAGGCAAGGCATTAGTTTGCATTTGAATACTGAATCCTTATGATTGCATACTTGAGGAAGTAGTTGGTTGAGGATTAAAGGTAGTTTTTTGGGGTTGGGAAATAGAACTTATTACCCCCTACCATTGTAAACAACTCATGGTGTTATCTAAAGGCACTTATTATGTACAAGTTATTTATGTAGTTAAACCACTTTGACCTGGAGCAGACAACATTTACGTGTTATCCACTATGTTTAGCACATTTGTCTACATATAAATAATAGACACTTCTTAAATAACTAGGGCATTTAATATGTCACCAACTAAAGTGATTTTCATGAATGGCTATGTTCCCGAATTGTCTTGGCCTATCAATTTAATTAAGACTCCTGTTGAAGGAGCTAGCTCGATAAGTGGAGCATTTGACATGGTCATGTTATTAAAATTGCACATTAATTTTAAAAAGGTTTGGTATGTTATCTACATTTGTATAAAGTGGTTTTCCATGAGGCCTTTTCCTATGGTAAGCATATGTGGGTCCTAATATGACATTGGCACTAGAGCTTAAGGATTACTAGAAGAGGCATATTTGATGGTTAGGCATAGTTGAAGGCACTCTAACTAGACTAGGCAAGTTTTCATGGGGGAAGTCTAATGGAAACTTAGCCCCTACATTTGTGGCTCTAATTAGAAATCCATCCTTGTTTGAAAGCAAGTGAAGATCAAAAAAATAGGGTTTGTATGTTGATGGCATCGTAATGTAATACAATTATTGTTGAACTTGGTTTACAACCAATAGTACACTAGATAGATACTATGCTATTTATTCTTGGTCTTGCTCTGAGTATGGAGGCGTGTTGACCAAATAGTGAGCTAAAGGATCTTGGATTTGTTCCCCTGATTGAGTGTTGTAAGGAGGACAAGGATCCATCTCAAAAACTCATCATCACCATAAGGGTCTTGAACAAAGTAATCTTGTGCGACCACATTATCATATCCTGAATTGTACATGGCTCCACTACGAGTATAGTGAGACACATTAAAATAAATTATGAATGTTTTACAAAAAGGCTTAGAGTTATACAAATTCTTAAAAACAATGTCCAAAGGACAAATGTTTCAAACTTGGTCTAACTTGGTCTAAAAGTGGAGATGTATCTCCAAAAGGTATATGCAAAACTTTCTAACATCAAATGTCTAACGTAAAATGTCTTGAAAAAAAGGTTAAGTGGATGAATAAAAACCAGAATGCCAAAATCTAGGTTCAAAGTGTTTCAAACAAGTCTAATATATGAAAACAAAATTTTATATGTCTTTCGAAGGAGGAACAAAAGTTAGGCTCAAAATAGGCATGCACTAGGTCTTTTAGAAAAGGCACAAAATCTAGACTTTAAACAAAACAAGGTATAAGATTTAATCTAACAAATTTGAAACACTTTGGTATAAACTAGGAATTCAAATCTAAACATGAATATGGTCAATTGGTATAAGTCGTGAAAAAATAATCACTTGGAAGATAGGCTATTTCTCCTCAAATCTAAGCATAAACAATAGTTTTCAAATTTAATAAAGAATTAACTTAAGTTACATAATCCAAAAGTGAAAGATTAATGTCCAGGCCAAAATTACACAAGGCATAGGTATAAATCAATCAATGCTTGGATTTGAACTTGTCAAGGCTAATTTTAAACTCAATGCAGAAAAGTAGGCTTCTTTAAAAAAATAATAAGCTCGACAAGAATGAATGGCATAATGAGAGTAGGTAAATATCTCAAAAGGCACATGTGGTTTTGGTTTCAAATTTGGATTTGGATATGAGGCAAACAAGTCTTTGAAATCGTCCGAATAATGTAATGAGGTTATCATGCTCTAACGATGTAATCAATGGTTTGGTTTCAAGACTCCAAGGCATAAGATGCAAAATGAATTGGGAAACGTAACAACATCTTTTCCAATCAAATGACACACACAAAGGTTTGACAAAAATTTCAAGGCACATGTATGATGTAAAATAGATGGTGTAATGCCTCCTCAAACAAAGGAGTGATGTATAAAAAAGACTCAATTTCGACGTGGTAAGACAAAAAAATAGTTTAGACTCAAAACCATGCAAGAAAAGATAAAATGACACAAACACTTAAGTGTAATGTCCTAAATCATAAAAATGACAAGGTTGCATAATACTATTGAATTTCATAAATATACTTGCTCTTGAGAGGATTTTAATTGTTAATCCAAAAAATTAAAAGAACATGAATTGTAGGGTTTTTAATCCCCCTCTTTTCTCAAGAGTTTGTATAGCGACATGGAACTTTAGGCTACCCACCCTGCATCAATAATATGTCCATGACATGTGGGGTTATTCTAAACTATCAATTTTCACTCATTTATAGATGGACCTAAGTGTGGCTAACATAAGAGATGCTCATGTCAATTGGATCCATGTCAACTAGCTTGTTTTGAAAAGGTCTTGTCCTTTTCACAATTAATACATCTGTTGCTTGCTTAGTGTAGTCTAATTTCTGAGTTGATCATATATTTTGAGAGCAGTAGTCACTAATGGAGGTAGTTTAATCTCTCAAACTACCATCCTAATAATTCACCAACATAATTTATATACCCCACCATGGTGTGGGGTTAAAATGATGTTGGGAGATAAATTCTTGGGTCAACGCTTCAATAAAGAATCCATGAGGAGGCGATGAACTCCTCCTCACAAGCCAAAATGAATGAAAAATAAAGACAAGTGAAAAGATTTTATGGTCATTTTGGGGTCACCCAAACCATACAAATTTGGGGAGGGCATTAGCAAATTTATTTTCATGCTTTTGGAATAAAGCGACAAAGGCAAAGAATGAGAACTTTTGGTCACCTAAGTTCCCTAAAGGGGATGGGGGATAAAATACACATGTCACTCATTTTTATTAAAAACAAATAACTTCCAACAAACAATCATAAAATGAACAACTCTTAGGAGTATGTAACTAAAAGTGAAAGTTAATTTTAGTGTACCAAAAAAAATGTATGTTGTGAAATTTGAGCCCCTTGGCATTAGTTGGCTAACAAACTTTTCAAAACTTCAAAAACAACTAAGGCATGAAAATAACTAAGTTTGTTTTAAACACCAAATACAAATTGTGCAAGATTTAGTCATGCTCAAAATTTGCTTTTTCCACCTTATGACCTACAATTTTTTAGAGGGTTTGCCTGCTTAGAATCCCAAAAGTAAATGAGAAAATAATATTTAGGATTTAACTCTCAGGTTTCCTATTTTTTTCTCAAAGATATTAATGTCGATCCATGCAGGGATCGATGTCGATCCATGCAAATCAACGTTAGTCAATCCACACAAGGACCAATGTTAGTTGACATATATCGATGTTGGTTCTTATAAAAACATAATATGGTTTTCACAAAAATATTCTTAGTAAAATGAGTTTAAAACCAAAAATTATCACTATATCGTACAAGGAAATAGTCAGACAAATAATATGCATGTTATTATACACATAATAAAAGCTAGAAAACTCAAGAAAACCCTCATTAGTCATGTTCTACTTTTCACATAGGGATCAATGTCAGTCTAGGAGAATTGACGTTAGTCTCTACCAAATTTTGAAGTAAACTAACGTCGGTTACCTACAACCTATGAGTTGATAAAAACAAAATTATGTGAAAAATGAAGTTAAAAATTAAAATTTGAATTTTCTTAAGCATCCATTAGCAAAACTAAGAGTAACATATTAATCTCATTATTTGTATGGGATGTTAGGGGTTCCATCAGGCATGCCAACATGTGATCTAGGAATT
Source organism: Torreya grandis (assembly GCA_037957365.1). Lineage (NCBI taxonomy): Eukaryota > Viridiplantae > Streptophyta > Pinopsida > Cupressales > Taxaceae > Torreya > Torreya grandis. The sequence goes on along the minus strand of JARHVA010002984.1, from coordinate 1,686,903 downwards.
TGACATAGAGGGGAGGTTAGTCTTGTGTTAGTCTCATAAAACAAATGAACATACTAAGATCCTAACACCTCTAACCTAGACACTAGGTAGAGCTTAGTAACATAAGCTAAATGAAAGCACAACAAAAACATAAAAGACACAACTTTTTTACCTTCCTTGTAAGCTCTAAATGACTTTGTTGAATGGCTTGCTTGGCTTGTGCATCAAGAAGTCTTTAAAAATGGAGGTTGTCTGGCTCCTTCTCTCGTTGGCACATTGGCTTTAATGTTGTTTTAATTAAGATTTGGCATGGTAACACTACTTGCATTAATTTTATGGATCAAATCCTGCATAATAAATCTAAAATATTCAAGCTTAAAAATGAAGAGGTATGGCCTTGTATTAAGGTTGAGTTTAGGCTTGGAATGAGTTAAAACTAAACCTAAGTGAGTCAAATTTAACTCTAGTTCAGTTAATAGTTGTCAAGTAATTATGATCTACAATTACTAGGCATGGCTCTCAAAATTAGATATTTTAATATATTTTCAAAAAACTTGACAACTCATAAAGGCAATGATGAAAGGCTAGGATATTTTTAATTTTTGAATTTCCTTTTTTAGATATTTATTAATTGCAAATGGATAATTCAACTAGGCATTTACTCTTGTTTAACTTGTTAATTTATATTTATTATCCTTTTATCTATTTCAAGATTTGATTTAAGTATGCAAGTGCCCCACTTAATAGGTCCATATTTCAAATTGACAGTTGTGATGTCTCAAGGTGATTATGGATGAATTTGTGAGAGGTTATTATTGCATACGATAGAATACCCCAATTAGGGATTTATCAACATGATTCTAAGTTTTAATGAATGATTTGCAATAAAATTTGATATGTTCAGTGATTCCTCTGCTTAACTTGTAATTATTAGTAAGAATCAGTCTGAAGTTTGGTTGGAAGCCAGTTGTGGCTAGTTTTAGGTGTCTACACTATTAACAAGAACTGAGAAAGAAACAAAGGAGATGTAACCTTTCACCCAAAGAATCAAATCCTAAAATAAACCAAAGTGTTGAAACATTCTTAAGAGAAAGGCCCAATCAACCTTGTCATAGGCTTTAGAAAGATCCAATCCAATAAACATAGATAGAGTTTTTTGGAGATGCACGAAATGGATAACTTCTTGAGCTAACACTATCTCGTCAAGTATTTGTCTACCCACAACATACCCCCTTTCTCAAGGGAAATTATTTTGTGGAGGAGGGGTTTCAATATTTGAGCCATGATTTTGGAAATGATTTTGTATAAAACATTGCAAAGATCAATGGGATGGAATCCAAAGATATTTGTTATAGCATGTGTATTGGGAACCAAGGCAATAAAGGTTTTGTTGATCTACTTAAGAATGAATTTAGTCAATCTAGATTCTTCCACACATCTAATAGGTCCTTCTAATTAATGTCCCAAAATATTTGATAAAATTCAATAGGGAACCCATCTGGCCTAGGGGTTTTCCCCTTCTCATACTAAAGATAATACTTCTTAATTCTTCCAAGGAAATTCTAGCAAGAAGAGAGCGATTATCCTCTATTATAATAATAGTAGGGATCTCTTAGAGAATCTTCTATTGGGCATCCACATCCAAAGGAACAAGAGAAAAGAGTTGAGAAAATAAGTTGAGGACAATGCTTGAAATGACCTATGAAGAGAACTTGTGAGTTCTATTGTACAATTCAAGAAAGGCAATATGGTTGAAGGATCTCTACATTAGCATGGAATTTTGAAAAAACTCTGTATTTTTATCTCCTTCTTGAAGCCACTTAATTCTATATTTTTGTTTCCACATAATTTCCTCCCTTAGATTCTATTTATCCATCCGATTAATCAAATTGAGTTCCTCTTGTTTGAGTTCTTCAGTAATTCTACTTGTGTAAATGGTTTCGATGACCTTTTCCACCCTATCAGATATCTCTTGCTTTTTGACATTGATATCTCCAAACTCATCCCAATTCCATTTCACGAGTTGGGATTTGACATATTTGAGTTTTTGCACAAAGATGTATAATTTAGTACCATGACGAGGCTTATCTTTCATCCACCAATACTGAATTTTTTCCTAATATCAACATGTTGAAGCCACATTAGCTAGAAGTGAAAAGGAGATTTTGGGCATTGAGAATTCCAAGTTACCATCATAATTGGCCAATGATATAACTTGACATTGTTGAGCATTGTGAATTTGGGGATTTTCCCATTGACAATAAACTCCTCTAATAGTAAAAATATATCCAGTCTTTCAGCAATAAAAACATAACCAAATCTGTGGTTGGACCATGTAACGAGCCCATTATTAGGATTAAGGTCTAGAAGTTTAAGTGAAGAAATGTATTCTAGCATAATACTGGGGTTAGCATCAAGCTTTCTATTACTGCTATTCTTTTATTCTAAGGAAATAATGGAGTTGAAATCCCCTCCAAACATGACCTAGGCTCTGGGAAAGAGATGAATGATGTATTTGAGACTCTTCCATTACTTCTTTTTTCCTCAAAAGTTTTAGAGAGGTAAGTGTTGATAAACAAGACATGTTTATTATAATGTCTGATATGAGCATGGATAACTATGATTATCTATGAAGCCATGGTTTCAATCACCACAATTTCTTCGGTGTTCCACAAGTAAGTAATGCCCCCAAAATCTCCTTGAGAGTCATTAGATAAAACATTAACAATCAACCAGATCTTATTACCCAGAGTACTCATTTTATCACTAGAGACTTTGGTTTCCTGAAGAAAAAGCATATGATGATTGTGGTATTTCAACATTCTAATAAGTTCATTGTATTTAGAGGGGCAACTTTTAAGACCCCTGATGTTCCATGATATGCACTTCATTTTGAACTATTTTTGTGCACCTGGGATATCTCTATTTCCCTCCCTGAAGAGACTAAATTTTTCCTTCCCTTTGAATGTCGATCACTTTAGATCTCCTCCCTACCTTCTGATTGGTGTTCATTTTCATTTTTATTCAAGGCTTGATTGATCCTAATTGGCTCCAGAATGGAAGGGATATCCAAGGATAAAGAGTAGGGGGTTGTACGCTTGAAGGGGGGTCATCCAAAAGATCACCTGAATATTTTACTTATTTTGTCAAGTTTATCCAATTTATGTTTCTTAACATGGCTTGTATCCTTATGAGATATTATGGCCAGATCCTAAACTTTTGGAAAGCTAAAGTTGCCAGCAGTTTATCTTCCTAGATCTATTGGTCCAGGTGGAGGATCTTTTTTAAACTACGTTTCAAGAATTTCAGCTTCCATAGACAACCCATCATCGTCTTGAGGGTCATCAACCGCCAAAGAGACAAAGCAATTTTTAGAAAAGGAAGGCCCAGATGTGGGTTTCTTGAGTTTAATAGTATTCTTCCTTTTAGGATCCTGAAAGACCTCCTTATCAGGGGCTTCCTTAGAGTTCTTAGGAACAAATAGTTTGCATTCCTTGACTAATTGCCCAAACTCGTGGTAGTGTATACACCTAAAGTGAATAATCTAATAATCAACTTCTTGTTACCAAACCCCTTCCCTGAATTATAACGTTATCTTTTTAGGAAGAAGGTTGTTAAAATTTAAAAGAACACAGATCTGAGCATAGATAATATGATCAAAATGCATAGAACTATCAGTCGTCAACATATAAGTGCCTAGGGCATTACCTATTTCTATGAAGATAGTTGGGTTCCAAAATTCAAATAGTAGCCCAAAAATCCTTACCCAGACCGACTCAAGAGATGATAAATCTTCTTCTACCTTGAAAAAAGAGTGTCATGGCTTCATAAATAAACCAAATCTTCCCATAAACCAATGACCTCCTTGGAATATTTGATGTTGGTCCTCTTCATGAGAAAACACCACAAGGAAATATCCATTTGGGTAAACTGAGACTTGAAATTCCTTAGATGTTATCAAGGTTTTCAATGCCCAGATTTTAAAATTTTACAAGGTAGGCTAGAAACCCAAAAATTGACAAATAAGAGCATGCCTTTCTAAGTTGTCAATTTTTTTAAAATTTCATCATACTAGATATTAATGACCAAAAAGCCGTCTGTCACTTTCATGCATCCTATCTTAGTCTTCCTAAGATCAATTTTTGGCATGTGTAGGGGTTGGTGAAGGAAACTCCTACCTCCATTGACGAACACAATATGTCGAAGAGTTTATAAAACTTCTTTAAAATTCAAATTTATAAAATTTCGTTCCATAATTTATATTAGTATCATTTTATTATTCAAATTTTTACTCACTACTTTAATACATATAATTTTTAAGAAAGGATTCTAATAATTTATACATATACACATAAAACACTTAGACTTCAACATTTCTATCATAAATTTCAATTATTAATACCAATTCATATCTTTCTATTGTTAACAATGATTTACCTTTTTATTCGTTAATGTTAATTTAGGTTTGTAATACTCGTCTCAGAATTTCTAGTACTAAAACTTAATATATATTTTTTTATAATTACTATTAATAAAAAAAGTAAGTGGATTTATTCATAAAATTAAATTTAATCATATAAATAATAATTTTTTATTATAATAAATGATAATAAAAGGTTTATAAATCATATTTCATTTTGTATGAATTTGGAGGCAATTATCAAATGAATGGTGAACAAAGACTATATTGAGGTTCGTCTAAAAATTATCTAGAGTGAAGTCATATTTGAAAATACGAGGTTGAACTTGATAGATAAAAAAATCGAAGATAAAATTACGGGAAAGTTTCAGGGTAGACAAAGACAGGATTGGAAATTTAGTGGGTCAAAATTGGAGGGCAGATTTTATCTGCAAGTAGCTCGCTGACGTGTCAACCAGTGCTATACATATTCCGGCGATTCCTCCTCTGTGTGATGGGATCTTAATTTATTTATTTGTGCCAAGCAATACGCCTTGTTCTTCTCCAATTCTCAGTGCCCTCCGCGCTTAAAAACTTTGAAGAGTTGAGAGTTGAGGGTTGTTGAAAAATGCCTGCGTCAGGGTTTGGAGTTGGAGTTGGAGGGGTAGCGGAGTTCGAGGCTCGAATAACGCCTTATGTTATAATAACATGCATCATAGCTGCGAGCGGAGGGTTGATGTTTGGCTACGATGTGGGAATTTCTGGTAAGCTAAGCTTCTGAAATGTTCATGTTATTTATATATAACAAAATATATAATATATATTTTTCATGTGTAGGCGGAGTGACGTCTATGGACGACTTCCTGCGCAAATTTTTCCCCGTAGTGTATCGCAAAAAGCATGAACCACATGAAAGCACATATTGCAAACATGACAATCAAGGCCTCCAACTCTTTACTTCGTCTCTCTATTTGGCCGGTCTGATAGCAACTTTCTTTGCTTCCTATACAACCAGAAATTTAGGCCGCAAGCCAACCATGCTTATTGTAGGCATGTTTTTTCTGGTGGGAGTGGCGTTCAACGCCGCAGCTCAAAATCTTGCCATGCTTATCATTGGAAGGATTCTGCTGGGATGCGGAGTTGGATTTGCTAATCAGGTAACAAATGAATAACCTGAATTCACCCCTTATATCTTTTCTCATTAATCAGATATTGTCCTGCTAAATCCAAGTCAAAATTGTTTCCTTATTTGTGAGGATTCAAATAGAGACTGGCATACCAGTTAAATTTGATGTTGCAGGCGGTTCCTCTTTTCCTTTCAGAGATCGCACCGACCAGAATTAGAGGGGCTCTAAATATCCTCTTCCAGCTTAATGTTACGATAGGAATTCTGTTTGCCAATTTGGTAAATTATGGAACGGATAAAATCAAGCCGTGGGGGTGGAGGCTTTCGCTGGGTCTTGCAGGGATTCCCGCCCTTCTGCTTACCGTAGGTTCCATATTTCTAGTAGAAACTCCCAACAGCTTGGTTGAAAGAGGACGCCTGGAAGAGGGCAAGGTTGTACTCAGAAAAATTAGAGGAACCAACAATGTGGAACCAGAATTCAATGAATTAGTGGAAGCCAGCAGAATAGCGGAGCAAGTTAAACATCCATTCAGAAACCTGCTGAAGCGGAGAAACAGACCTCAACTTGTCATAACAATATGTCTGCAAATCTTTCAACAGTTTACTGGTATCAACGCCATTATGTTCTATGCCCCTGTACTCTTTCAGACCTTGGGATTCAAAAATGACGCTTCACTCTACTCTTCAGTGATTACTGGTGCCGTAAATGTTTTGTCCACTGTTGTTTCAATCTACTTAGTGGATAAAGTTGGGCGAAGAATGCTTCTGCTGGAAGCTGGAGTGCAAATGTTTATTTCAAAGGTAACCATAGCCATAGATGAGTGAATGAATTCATTTAATTATTTTCAATGATGTTGAATGATTGAAAACTTACCAAGCATTTTGATTGGAATGGAATTGAATTGCAGACAATTATAAGAATTCTGTTGGCAACAGGGCTGAAGCAGGACGGGGAGCTTCCTCGTGGGACAGCAATTGTGATAGTGCTGATGGTGTGCACATTCGTGTCAGCGTTTGCATGGTCATGGGGGCCTCTGGGATGGTTGATCCCCAGTGAAACATTTCCACTGGAGACTAGATCCGCCGGACAGAGTGTTACTGTCTGCGTCAACTTTTTGTTCACTTTCGTCATGGCAGAGTCATTCCGGCTAATGCTCTGCCATTTGAAATACGGGATTGTCTTTTTCTTTGCTGCATGGATTTTAATCATGTTCATATTTGTCTTGTTTCTCCTTCCGGAAACAAAGAATGTTCCCATTGAAGAAATGATTGACAGAGTATGGAGACGGCACTGGCTGTGGAAGAACTATGTCACAGACTCTGACCTCCTTGATCATCAAGACAATGCCAATGCCAAAGCTCATTCCCACTTATTAAAAAAAAAAAAAAATCTCCAATTTTGAGCTGGGCTGTCCTGGGCACGGCAGGGCGTTTCCGTTTCCATTTCCGTTTCCAACTATGTCAATGTCAATGTTTACAACTCCAACACCACTAATAACTCTATTATTCATAATCCAAATTTCTCAATGTTCGCCGCTTGTGGATTGTTAATGTACACTACACACTAGGTGTCTTACTCATAAAATATATGAAAGAATCGTGTGTCATTATGAATGTTTTGTATAAATTGAAAATGTTAGTTATGAGGAAGAGGAAGAGGAAGAGGAAAATGTTTTAAGTTTATAAATCCATCAACAAATTGTTTTTCTAGTTGATTATTTAATTGTGACTTTATTCTCTAAGTAGAAATTAGGGATAATTACATTTATGGGTCAAGTTAATTAAGAATAATTACATTTCTAGGTCAGGGTAGTATGGTCACTTGTGATTGTATTTGCTTGCTCTGTGTTTGCAATTTCGAACCTTGATAACATGCACATATCTATAAATTAGCCTCTTTTGCTTTAAAACTCTAGATAAGCATGTGAAAGCTATAAACCTACAAAAAAGAAAAGTGTAAAGGGTTGAGCTGTGATCTCAATCACCTCCATCTGATGATTGGTCATCGTCTGCATATCAAGAAATCAAGTCACACATAGTTCTCCCACTTAAAATGATTGTGCTATTGTGCTCTTTCACTATATGTATACAACTAATGATTAGCTCTAGTACTTACAATGCTTGTTTTGACATGGATTTTGAGTGCTTTAAATTTGGCTTGTGAGAGCTCTTAGTGATAGGTATGCAAATTAGGAAGAATATGACAAATTTACTCAATGTGCAAAGTTGTATAGATGAGTGACATATAGATACTAGACGAGTTTTAAACGAGACACTGATTTGTTTATATGGGGATCTTTTTGAATAATTCCTTGTGCCATCGACATGATAGGCCTATAAGTTGACCCTAAGGATGGGTTTGATTTTAGAAAATATTCATTATCGGGAGTGGGATGGTTTCGACCAATGTCAATCATTATCAACTGAAGATAATAACCATAACCATTGGAATTGACCCATGTAAACCATAACCATTGGAATTGGCCCATGTAAAGGTGGGCTACTTTAAGAATCTAGAGATGTCTACGTAGGATATTTGGCAGGTTTTAAATATACAATGAAGTTCATGTAGGTGTATAACAATATAATATAAGGGTTGACTCACAAGATAACATGTAGAATGAAGGGATGGAAAACATGGACCTTGTTTGGATGCTCAAGTCATATATGATAAATGTGTGTGAAGCTTGTCATTGTTAAGTGCTAAAGACTAGATTTTAGCATCTATAAATGGCCCCCATTTATTCTAGTAATGGAATTGCTAAAGTAAAAGGATAAATATACATAAGTGTGTACAACACACGTTGCATGTTGGGAGATGGCTCTAAACATATAGTTTCACTCCCTGTAACTTGTAATGAGAATGAAGCAATCAATGTCCATATGTGAAATCCACACTTTGAAATTCAAAATTCAAAAAACAAGGGTGAGAGAATGAAGTAGTCAATGTCCATATGTGAAATCCAAACTTTGAAATTGAAAATTGAAATCCATGTCACCCTATTTCTCCAACACCTAGGTCAGAGTACACCTAGGTGTTGGAGAAATCCATGTCACCCTTGCAACTTGTTGGATATGATGCTTCCTTATTGAAGCATTTGAGAGTTAGGGTGATCAAGCCCCAAACTTGTGTAACTATGGAGGGTAATGAGTTGGGAAGGAAACATGGTCCAACCCTCATGAACGTGAGGAGAACAACACAATGTATTAACCAAAATAACTATGTAATAAATATATAGAGAGAAATAATCAAGGAAGGTTCAACTTTGAAATAAAACACTACGTACGTAAAATTAAAGAATCAACTAGATAAAGTTATCTCAAAATGAATCAACCACTACAGATGGCTTAAATATTCAAATGTAATGTCTATCAAGTTTGATCCATGTAAAAACAACATGTGATCTCAAGAGAATGAAATTTTTTCATGCCCTTATCATGTACACAAGTTTTTATTATGTAGTTCCACTTAATGTAGAATATAATGCATGATATAAATATAATGGACCATGTCCATGCCCCCATCATGGTTGAAAATATCACAAGTGTGAAGTGGAATGACAACCATTTTCCACCTCAAATGTCTTAGAGTTGTTGGTGTGGATGTGCATGAATTAGTATCATGCCCCCTAAATCTGTACCAACTGATATATGATGTCATGTATATGTGCGCTAAATTTGATAACCTATATTTTAGATGTATGTGAATGTGAAAATTTGGAATTCTATTCCTGTAATTTTGTGCATATGCCCCCATATATTTTGTCATATATTTGAAACAATCTAATATATAAACCATATAAATATCTAAAATCTATAAATCCTATACTCTACTTTGACATTATGCTCATGAAGGTTTATGTATTTAAGACAAGCCCATTGTAATGCCCCCCTTTTGAGATGAGGGATGTATCCTTAAAACCACCCATCTCAAAATAAGTACGAAATGTATCATGTCATGTATAAAGATAACATCATATAATATCATTTGACCATGTAGAGAATATGTCATCATATTAATGTATATATCAATCAATGCATATATATAACATATGGAATGTAGGGTATCTAATTGTCATGTCTATATAGGTATATCAATGAGGCATGCAATATAAGTATCTCTAACTAGAACCACACAATAATTGTGCATGATATAGATTATGGAACCCCTCAAAGTCAACAAGCTCAACAAACCCAAGTGTTAGTTATTACACACAGGGCAAAGGGCTACATAAAAGAGACAAAAGATGTCACAATAATTAAGGCTAAAGTCTAAAGACAAGAAGACATAAAAATTTCACAAATAAAAGACATCAATGGATCTCACATCAAGCAAGGCCAAAAACCACACACAATATTCACATATAAAGTAATTTATCATGTAAAAAGAGTAATAACATTAATGGAGCCTTGAACAAGTAACTAGCTTACACCATCCATATGTATCTATGTCATATCACAATAAAATAACATATCATATGTCATTGTGTAAGAAATGAGTAACTAGCAAGGCATGTGTAAGCAATATAGGTGACTCAACATGGAATAAGGTCATAGAAAGATATAACATATAATAGTGAAACCTATGAAAGAATATGCTCCAAATGTGGCCATTGGGTAGAGGGAAAAACATATGTATGTCCATGTGTAACATATATGTCTTTCATAGCACTCAAATACCATGAAATGCATGTGTCTATGTACATAATATGCCATCTACAAAACATGTGATAAAGAACACATGTAAAAATGTAAACCGACCATCATGTCATGCTTAGGACCTAAATTTGGATTTTTGAATATTTGACTATTTTTTCATTTTATGATTATTTCATTTTTTTGGTATTTTTAATATTTGAAATTTGAAAAGTGAGGCAAGTGGTGATGGTTTTGAAAAATAGGATAATGGGAGGGATATGAATAATTCACAATCTATATCAAGGCATAGTATGCATTAGATGTGATAGTTTACCATTTATGGAAGGAGTGGGTGTAAGTCATGCACCCCCATTATTATCATGGATCAAAGATATGCAAGACATGGAGGAATAAATGTACATCCTCATTTCATAATGTGTAAGTTTTATATTCATCTTTATGCACACTATCTAACATTAATATATTTATTCTAAGATGATCCTCCTTTTGATAATGTATTTCTATAACACTTATCACATTTTTCTATATATTTAAGGCTCTATTGTCTTAGATTTTCGGACGAATGTGATAACTGATCTAGGTTTATTCCATTAAATACGATAACAACGTGTAATAATATAAAATGCAAAATTAGATGACTTAGGTATGACTAATAACACCCAATCTATAGGTCCTCTTTCTTGCTCACTCAACCCTTCTCAACTAGACTTTCACTGATTCCAAATCACTTGTAGCTTCTCAGACTTATCTTTTTGAGACCTAGGTAGTATTCTCAGACCTAGATCCATCCCCCTAGGTCTCATCCTCCTAGGAAAATAGCACCTAATTTGGATAAGAGTGTCAGAATTTAGGGGTGTCTTATTTCTGGCACTGTTGTCCAAGTTCACTTTAGCCTCAAACGGTAAGATTTTACTGATTCCTTATATTTTCTCTTGTCAGCCTAATACAAGCTCATCTAACCCATGATCATTAGTTTCCATATAAAAATCCATTCAATGTCCATTTAGAAGTGTTGGCACTTATTCGTAGGAAAGAAGAAATAATAAAAGCAAGTACACTTAAGCACTCTTCCCTATTCTTTGCATACAACCTTACAAAACCAATTCAAGCCTATTCAAGCATTCATACCAGTCCCTAGTCATCCAAATTACATTCTAATTTCACATTATAATTGCATACATCACACAAATTGCACCAAGCACTTCAAATGGGAGAACTACATTAACTTGATCCCTCTTCGGAGTATTGGTATGTAGGTAGCCTGCCCACACATGGGGTGTGAAGTGCATCTAGCATATCCTTTACACACTAACCCCTTCTCTCTTTCCCAAGTTTGCTACTTGAGCTCAAGTACCAGGAGTTCTTAAGGATTTTGAAGATTGAATTAGACATACAAAGAGATCCACATAGAATTAGGCTTTGATATTTCACTATCAGGGTGTCATAGGCCTACCAAATAGAACCCAAAAAATCTAGACCACCAAGACAATAGCATCGAAAGTGGAAAACAACGTCAGAAGTGGACAATAGTGCCAAAAAGTGGACTATAACACTAAGTAGTAGGGTGTCCAGAGTTTGGTGCTCCTATTCAATCTAGAAACATAGTTTTAGGTCTTTTTTATGATAGTCTTCCATCCCTACATAGTAATTTTTAGATCTTGTTTCATCCATTTTAGCCCATAATAAGCTAAGTTTGATTTCTTTACACTCTTTACTATTTTTGGAAAAGGTAACATACATAACTATTTACACATATCAGTAGGCTAATTAAGACACATTAATTATTGATTTACATTTACTCAGACCTTTATTTGCTTAGGAATTAAACACTTAATTCCCAAAAAGAATAAAACATTTGGTGAACTTGACTTTAAATTTTTGCACAAAACCCTAGGGCTAATTATTTTTTATTTTTTACAATTTTTTCCTAATTTTTATTAAATTTAAGAATTAGAAAACTACAAATTAATTGAAATATTTTTAATAAATTCACCCAAACCTTAGTTTGCACATACTAGGTCTTATTTGCATACAAACACATTCAAAACACTAGGAAAAATATACTTTTAATTTTAGGAATATTTTCAAATATTTTCTCATTTTTTTCAAAATTAAAACTACAAATTTTCTATAAAATTTTCAAATTACTACACTAATTTTGGAAAAATTCATTCAAAACCCTAGTTGCATCAAATACATTCTCAGTTATTCTTCAGTACTTTTCACATAATTTTCTAAAAATTTAGTTGCATATCAAACTCAAAAAATCAATTTCACAATCAAATGTTCATAGTATTTTACAAATAATATTTCTGAAAAAATCTTTAGCTGCATATACTAGCTCCTTTCTACTTCTTGAGGTATCAACTTACATTTATAACTAGATTACAAAAATGATGCTCAGTTATTTACAAATTCTTCTTACTTTTCTTGAAAATAATAAAGAAACCATAATGGGGCCTATCATGTACATAAATGATGAAGTCTATCATATGTTAGTATAAAGTTTCATTCTCTACATTTCCTTCTTATTTTTCATTATATGGGAAGATGTTAAACAATTTATTCTTAAAAAAATTAATCCATCTCTTGCATCACCTCCTTTGGAGCCTCTTCCCCGTACTGAGTCATGTTGCATGGTCCATTTTACTCTTCCCCGGGTCACTACCCATCACCAGAGAGCCCAATTGACACCTTTTGTTCCTTCACCTCCTCGACTGATCAATTATCTTAACTCTCCTCCCATAACAACTACAACTCCTATACGAATAGTAGATAATGCAATTAGAGATATTAATTGGCGTGCAACTATGCCTCCTCCACCTACCCAAGAGCCTCATCACCCTACTATTCCAACCCATCCCAGGCTCAACCAACCAACATAGACAGATTCACACAAGGCATATGACATTGTTGATCAATTAAGAAACACTATAACTAAAATTTCCATGCTAGAACTACTTCAAAAAAATAATATATTCAAGGACATTCTTTATCAAGCACTCACTCAGAATTCTATGCCTCTTGATTCAAAACCTTCTTATTTTGCATCAGTGGTTAATACTCTAAAAACTATAGAAGATGCAATTTATTTTGATAGTGAGGACATGCCTTCTTAGATGGTTATTGATCAAAATTTTCCATTATTCATACAAGTACAAGTCAAAAATAATGCAGTCAAGTGAGTTCTCATTGATAGTGGTTTCGACATAAATTTATGTAATATCACATTATTACAGGCCATGGGTATAGATTTGGCATCAATGCAAAAAAACATATAATAACATCCAAGGGTTTGATGATATACCATGATAGACTTTGGGTACTATTACTTTGGATATCATGGTGGGCCTAAAAACCCTCCCAACATAGTTCCAGGTCATGCCAGGTCTACTTCACTATAATATTTTACTCAAATGAGCTTGTATACATACTATGGGTGTTATCCCTTCCACTCTCCATCAATGTATTAAGTTTATCCATGAGGGATATATATACACATGTCCAACAGACAATTTACCATTCAGATATTATCAACTTACAGAGTCATCTTCGACTATTTCATTTGATGGGACACCATATCTCAAAGTAAAACTACCACTTAATAGCATTTATCTAGATCAAATATATACATATGAGGTTGGTGAGACTAGCAATTCCCACATAACTCCACTCATAGTCTCACCATCAACACCATTTCTTTCTCCAATCATTGTAACTCCAGCCATTCCAGTTACTTCATCAGTTATAGTTCTAACACCTGTTACACATCCACCATCACTGATAGCCACCCCAATAGCTCTAGTTGATTCCACAGTTACTCCACTAGTTACAGATATTTTAACAATAGTGCCTTACTCTACTACTACAGTTGATGAGACTACTATAACACAGCTACCCCTAGTGGTAAATTTAGAGTTATCATATGTACATGATGTTGATATAGATTCACAAGTTTTTTTAGATGATGATACAACACCCACACTCATAGATGACTATTTGTGTGGATTGAGATTTACACCAATCATCCCAAGAGAGTACCAAGATAACTCTATAACTCTCATCCCACATCCTACATAATCTTTAACATCTTGCACGACACTCTCAGGGTATACTCCGTACTCATAGCCATAGGCAACTCACTTGGCACATATAGTCCACATGATTACTTCTATAGATAAGAAGTCAGTTATTCAAATTCAGGAAGGTAACACACAAAATTAGCCTTAGTTCATGTTATAAACAATACTTGATCATGGGCTGATCACACTACATATAGTATGACATAGATCTATCAGCAGATTGACACAACAAGATAGTCATCCATTTTGTACTTTTCATACGATTAAAGGCCATGATAAAAACTCATGCACAACCTTATAATAGAGATTGAATAAACCACATGATCGAGGTATTATTCAGATTATAACACCAATAGCACCAGCTCCACCACTTCCACTAAAGTCACTTACCAACAGGGTTAAACATCCAAGAATAGAATCAACATCTCCATCACTAGAACAAACCTTAGTTCATGCTCAACATGATGACATCAGAGACACATCATTTGTAGCATATGATGATACTTATGATGATGATCTTGACACATTTGATGATGGCTGAGATCCTTTCCTCCATTTTCATGCCCAATAAGCTCCATCTTTGGATCCCTTCCCACTACCAGCTAGTCTGTTATATTATGATATATATACTTATACATATTTTATTTTGAACATTGATTATACATATGGTCTCTTGAACTTCCTGTACATAGTTCAAATATTTAAACACACACACACAAACACACACACACAAACATTCAAAAAATTTCAAAAATGCTAAAACAACTTTTATTGTATGCATCATCCATACTTTACATCACTAATATTATGCTAGGACTCACATTTTCTATTTCATGCTATTGTATGTCAATTTTATACATTACCATGCTTCACTTGATTTTATTTGAGTGTGTGATGTGACATCCAGTTATTTCATTGCTTCATTCTACCCATAGAGGGGGCATTCCTACTTTTACATTTGAGACATACATTGTTATACATACCCACTGGGGGCATCTTTTACATGACTACACCATCTAGGTTATGTCATTCCTACACTACACACTCTGAATTATCATGATGATGTACATTACTTTATAGCTTACACAAAATATTATATCAACATTTCACTAGTATTTAGCACTTGTGTATCTCTTAACATATATCTAGTCTTGTACTACACATGTTTTGCATACTTTCACATTTGCTTTGATTAAGTTATATGTTCTTGTATCCTCCCAACTATTACATGCTTTCTCTACTTGCTTAGCGTAGCTTATGTGATTGCATTTTACAGTTCCTATTTGACTCCTACTTGTGCTTTAGAACATTTTCCAATGTCTTGTGCTTCTTTTTCATGTGTGTGACTTAGGACATTTGTCAATGTCCTTTGTATTCCTCTATGTGCATGTGGCCTGTGTGCCAATTTTTCTTATTTTACTTGTATGTGTATGAGGCATTTGAACATGCCTTCTATTCTTATTTATAGTTTGAGTGACATGTGCCCATGTCCCTTGTTTTCATGGCCCCTTGGTCCATCTATTATGCTTCTTGCTTCTTTCATGTTTGCTTATTGATTGTTAAATATGTGCAATGCCATGATCCATATCATGCATTTTCTTTGCTTTCTTGGATGCCATGATGGACATCATGCTCCATCCCTCAAACTAAAAACTAATAAATAAAAATTAACATTTATAGTTCTAATTTAGTACATTATACATGCTTTCACATTGTTATATCTATCTAGGCATACCTCTATTGATCTAACAATATCTCAGTACAAACATTGCTATATCTTGAAACATATTGTCAAACATCAAATGCCATATCATATATATTTTTAGAATTAAAACACTTGCAAGACTCTTTTATTCTAATGGAAATAATTGTAGGTTCATCATTCCTACCCTCAAAAGAGGGGGCATCAAACAGGGGCTTTGTCACAGAGATAAAACCTCGTAGCAATCAAAACAATAACTTTCAAAACAATCAACATAATTTTCTTAGATACATAGGGTTATCTTGCACACCATGATGGTTCTCAATTTCAATTTAGATTAGGTAGTTGGCATAACTTCCAGATCAAAATCCATGTTCTAGACATCAGTGATTGGAAATAATGTGCGTGGCACATTGATCTTCTTTTATTTCTGAGTTCAGTATATTCTAGGCATTCTTAATAGTTGCATGTCTTACTCCATTTGCAAATAGTTGGCATCACATTTGAGTTAAAATTTCATATAAGTTTAGCTTTTTTAGTACTTGAGTTCTTGATTTGGATTTCATATAAGCCTAGTACATCAATTTTAGAGTACATTTCATACAATCCTAATCTCTATCTTTTGAAATGGCTAAGAGTGGCCTAGTTTCCAACACACATTCAGCTATCCATGACACAGTATCATATTTCCAACACATTCATGAGATCCATGAACCATCTCATATGAGATCTATTCTATATCAGTATCAATTCATCACTTCACTTCATGGGAAACAATGGAGCCAAAGGGCCATATTTTGTATTCTTGAGCCACCTATTCAGAGGGATTAAACACACAATCCAGACATCGATTAACACATGCATGATTCATTAAATTCACTTAGTTGGTGATGATGGAGCCAAAGGGATAGCCTTTGAATTCTTGAGCCACATTCTAGGGAATTGAGCACTTAGCTCCATTCATGATATTACTCTTGATTCAACACACACTCAACACAATCTAGCATCACAATAGATTTTGAATTGGTTTGCATACCCGATGAGGTGTATTCATTCCTCTCTCTTCCTTTACTCATTTTTTGTGCATTATTATTTTAGATATAACATATCTAGTAATAACTAATCTAATTCATGTTTATATTTTCAGATTCACACATCATAATGTGCTCTCTCTATGTACATCCAACATCACACAACTTCATGAGCTTTTCCTTTACAAATAAGTTCAAGTATGCTTTTTATTTTTCCTTTATCCTAGTATTTCACTTTGTTGCATCACTATAATAAATGGGGGGAAAATATAATCATATTTTTAGGATCTAGGAAGCACAATTGATTACTTTTCTATAAGCAATTAAACACAGAATTGAACCAGAATGATTAAGTAACTAGAAACTTGAAAAAGCAAAGAATATGAGAAACAATATTATCTCTATTAATACTCTTCTAGAAAATAATTACAATGAAGAGATGCCACACTCTTCCACCTTACAGGCTTCCCACACCAAGTGTTCAGTAATTCACACTCAAGAGTTATCTCTCTCTTTCTCAACCACAACTAACTCAACAACCTGAGTTGTTATCCCCTCCTTGATAGCTTCAGCTGATCTCCTTGACCCTGCTTTCTTGCTTCAATGCTTTACTTGCATTAATCACAATACATGCCTCATGGGTCTCTTAAATAGGATCCCAAGCATATAATAATTAGACTTCTAATTACAATAATTAGAAACATAGACTCAACTTAAATTAGTCTTCAACATGCAAACACTCTCAGACCTCTTAAAATTAGACGAGTCTAATTCTGGAAACATGTTCTGGAAACACATGCAAGCGCATGCACACGCACAGGTGACCGACGTCGGTTGCTGTTAGTCTGCTCCTGACTGACGTCGACTGATCCCTGGTCCCTGCCTGATTGACGTCGGCAATACTATCGATGTCGGTTACTGGTCACACTTAGTAACTCCCTAATTAGCTTCCTGGTGAAGCTTTTAGCTCCACAACTTAATAATCTCCCACTTGGAGATAAACAACTGCACCTTTACAGCAACCTCCACTAACCATCTCAGGCACCTCCATCTTCAAGATCAATTTTGAAGACCATCCTCCACACATCCTGTGATGCTACACCTATCATCCAAGTCCCCTGCCACATCTAAACTTTCTGACAACTCCCACTGGTTGGGAAAACTCATGTCTACACTAGACCTTATGTGATTTCAAACACTATTCTAAGCTAAGCTTGAAATGTCTAGCCCTTGGTGTGCTTACTGGTTCTGCATCCTACGTATTGAACCCTACTAACACTTTTTTCACATCAGCTCCCACTGGAGACAAAATCAACCTGTGATCTTCCATGTCTCTGAACATACTTATGCCAAAGAATCTTGTTGCTCCCAGATTCTTCATGACACCCATCTAAACTAACTTTACCTTTAGTTCAGCAACTCCCTGTATATGTAACCCTGCAACAAGCACACAATACGGTAACAGGATAATGTAGCTAATATTACCCAACCTGGTAAATAGAAACACAATGGTCAAACCTCCATTGTTCTGCAACCTACTCAAAACCATATACCCTGGCCTTCCATCTCACATATCCATTCCCACTCTTCTTCATCCTGAAAATCCATTCGTCTCTCAGTGCTTTCTTCCAACTGGCAACTCCACCCAAAAAACCCATGTTTGGTTCTTCTCCAAGGAATCACATTCCTCATCCATGCCAAGCTCCCACGATTTCCTAGATACACCTGCTCTGCTTCTTTAATGACTTCCTGGTTCTTGACTATCAGTGAGCTACAAGTAGTGTAAAGAAGGGAAATGATGAATTTGAGGCTTACCTACCCTTTCAGTCCTCCATATGGGCACTTGAGACTCCTTGATAGCTTGTTGTCCGCCCAACATCTGTCTAGTGACCGATCTCAACCATCTCTGAGTTTGCACTCGACTGACGTCAGTTCCATGCGACTGACCTATCTACCGACATCGATTCCTCCTGATCAACATCGATTCCATCTACCTGACACTACCGACTCTGTTGGTCTGCACATGATCGATGTCGGTACCTGCTTGATCGACGTCAATTCCATATGACTGACATTGGTAACTGTGTTTCCCTATAAGTGATGACTTTTTCACCCGCAAGCTCATCTTGGATCAAAACACTATCTAAACTTCCCTGCTCAGAATCATTCAGCCCCTGCGACTATTCTTTGTCCATCATCTCCTTCATAAACACCAAGGCTTCCCTATTCTTGTCAAAATCATCAAATTTCCTTTTCCTGTAATGAACTCGATCTATGCCCTCTGAATCTAAACTCATACCTTTTGACTCAAGAACATGCATCTCCTTCTTATTCATGTGACCAAGCCTATTAAGCCACATCTCTGAATCTATAGCTGAATTAGATAATTAGAAGAAGAATTAGTAATACAAGTAGATAGGTAAAGCGTACCTACTTTTTTACCTCTTGCTAAAACAAGTGCACCCTTGGAAACCTTCCAAGAATCCGCTGTGAGGGTTACTGTGCATCCCTCATCACCCAACTTTCCTATCAAAATCAAACTCTACTTTAGGACTGGGACATGCATAACCTCCTTCAACACCCATGTGTTGCCTATCTATAATTCCAGCTTCACTTTCCCTTTGCCAACCATTTGACAAGGCTTACCATCCCCTAAATAAAGCTCTCCAAAGTCTCCCTGGACATACTCACAGAACAAATCTCTATTTGGGGTTGCATGAAAAGAAGAACCAGAATCTAAAACCCATGATTCTAGCTGACTATCCAAAGAAAGTATGAGAGCATCCTATGCCATAATACCTACATCTTTTGCTTCTTCATTACCTTCATGTTGATTTTCTTTATCCTTTAACCAACAATCTTTCTTTGTGTGTCCTCTCTTTCCACAAAACCAGCAGGTGATACCTCCATTTCTAGATTTGGATCCATTTTCCATCTTTGACCTTGATTTCCCTTGCTCGACCTTCTCTCTTTGCCTTCCCCTACTTTTAGCACTTAAAGCATTCACTGATGATTCACCTGTGCTTTTCTTGCGAATATCTTCATTCAAGATTACACTAACTACATCATCAACTTTTTAGATTTTAGAAGCAAACGCAATATTACTTACTGCCATTACCAAACTCTCCCAACTTTCAGGTAATGAGCATAAGATTAAGAGAGCCTTTATTTCATCATCAAAAACAATATTGACTGAATTTAACTGGTTTACCAAACCATGGAAATCACTAAGATGACTATATACCGATCCACCTTCCTGCATTTGCAAAGTAAATAGCTACTTCATAATAAATACCTTATTTGAAGTTGAGGGCTTTTCATATAGATTTGCCAAAGATTCTATCAACTCTTCCGTTATCTTACACTGTGATAAGTTAGAAATCATAGACGATGCAAGGCTCAACCTTATGGATCCCAGAGCCTTCCGATCAAGAACATTCGATTCTTCATCCTTCATGTCTGTGGGTTTGCATGAAACCCCACCCAACGGTAAGTACAAATCTTTTTGATACAGATAATCTTCTATCTACATCCTCCAATGTTGATAATTCTTGCCGTTAAACTTCTCCATTCGTAGCCTACTTTCTTCTGCCATTGCTATACTCCCACTCAATCAAAAACCCCTGAGAATGACTTGTAATCAAATAATAACCTACTCCCTGCAACCTTAGCTCTGATACCAATTGTTAGGATCTAGGAAGCACAATTGATTACTTTTCTATAAGCAATTAAACATGGAATTAAACCAAAATGATTAAGTAACTAGAAACTTGAAACAATAAAAAATATGAGAAACAATACTATCTCTATTAATACTCTTCCAGAAAAGAATTACAATGAAGAGACGCCACACTCTTCCACCTTACAGGCTTCCCACACCAAGTGTTCAGTAATTCACACTCAAGAGTTATCTCTCTCTTTCTCAACCACAACTAACTTAACAACCTGAGTTGTTATCCCCTCCTTGATAGCTTCAGCTGATCTCCTTGACCTTGCACCTTGCAGATCTCCTTGACCTTGCTTTCTTGCTTCAATGCTTTACTTGCCTTAATCACAATACATGCCTCATGGGTCTCTTAAATAGGATCCAAAGCATACAATAATTAGACTTCTAATTACAATAATTAGAAACACAGACTCAAGACTTAAATTAGTCTTCAACATGCAAACACTCTCGGACCTCTTAAAATTAGACGAGTTTAATTCTGGAAATGCATTTTGGAAACACATGCAAGTGCATGCGCATGCACAGGTGATCGACGTCAGTTGCTATCAATCTGCTCTTGACTGACGTCGGCCGATCCCTGGTCCCTGCCTGACCGACATCGGCAATACTGTCGATGCCAGTTACTGGTCGCACTCAGTAACTCCCTGATTAGCCAGTTATATGACTTTGGTATGACTAGTAACACCCAACCTATAGGTCCTCTTTCTTACTCACTCAACCCTTCTCGACTAGACTTTCACTGATTCCTAGCCACCCATAGCTTCAAAGACTTAGATTTTTGAGACCCAGGCATCATTCTCAGACCCAAATCCATCCCCCCAAGTTTCATCTTCCTAGGAAAATAGTTCCCAACTTGGATAGGAGCACTAAAATTTATGGGTGTCTTGTTTTCAGTGCTATTGTCCAAGTTCACTTTAGCTTCAAATGGTTAGATTTTCTTGATTCTTTATCTTTTCCCCTATTGGTCTAATACAAGTTCATATAACCCATGATCATTAGTTTCCATATAAAAGGTCATTCAATGTCCATTTATAAGGGTTGACACTTATTCATAGGAAATAAGTAAGAATACAAGCAAGTACACTTAAACACTTTTCCCTATTCTCTGCATAATAGCCTTCTAAGACCAATTCAAGCCTATTCAAGCAGTCATACCAGTCCCTAGTCATCCAAAGTACATTATAGTTTCATATTATAGTTGCATAAATCATACAAATTACACCAAACACTTCAAATGGGATAACTACATTAGCTTGATCCCTCTTCAGAGTATTTGTATATAG
This sequence comes from Torreya grandis, assembly GCA_037957365.1. Lineage (NCBI taxonomy): Eukaryota > Viridiplantae > Streptophyta > Pinopsida > Cupressales > Taxaceae > Torreya > Torreya grandis. The sequence continues at coordinate 1,664,915 of JARHVA010002984.1, read as the reverse complement.
GCAGCGTGCCCACACATGGGGTGTGAAGTGCGTCTAGCGTATCCATTACACACTAATCTCTTCTCTCTTTCCCAAGTTTGATATTTGAGTTTAAGTACCAAGATTTTATAAGGGTTTTGAATATTAAATCAGACATATATCAAGATTTTCATAGAATTAGGCTTTAATATTTCACTATCAGGGTATCACAGGCCTACCAAACAGAACCCAAAAAAGCCAGACCACTAGGACAACAATGCTAGAAGTGGAAAACAACACTAGAAGTGAATAACAGTGTTAGAAAGTGGAATATAACACCAATTAGTATTGTGTCCTAAGTTTGGCACTCACATCCAATCTAAAAATAGAGTTCTAGGTTCTAGTTATGATAGTTTGCCATCCCTACACAACAATTTCTAGATCTTGACTCATCTATTTCAGCCCAAAATAAGTTATGTTTGATTTCTTTACACTTCTTACTATTTTTGGAAAAGGTAAAATACATATCTATTTACACAAATCAATAGGCTAATTAAGACACATTAATTATTGATTTACAATTACTCAGACCTTTATTTGCTTAGGAATTAAACACTTAATTCCCAAAAAGAATAAAACACAATGACAAATAATTGTGACTTGGATTATTGGAACTGATTATAATTGATAATATGATCCATTTATAAATGCAAAGGGGATACCATGAAAGATAAATCAATATAGGATCATTATTTTGGATTATTCGGATAAGGATAACAATGAAAAAAATTTAAAGAGTCAAATAAACATAAAACCAAGGGCTATAAGAATTATCGATGCAAGGGTGCATGTATGAGATAGAAGGATAACCTATGACAATCTGACAAACAAGGCTAAATACATTATGTAACATGATATTTGTCATTGTTTATTAATGTAGTTCACGTGGAGATCTTGTATCTAGTGGTAGTAATGTCTCATTATTTCTATAATAGTTTTCTAATGTCATTTTATACATATCATATTGTGTATGGGTATGTAGTCCCAGTGTATGTTGTTTACATTTATTTGTTAGTAGAATGCTTGAGTTACTTGTGGATATATTAATTATTCTTAGTGAACCAGGTATATTAATAATTCTACGTGTTATCCATTTGCGATCTTAGTTTTTTTAGAGGTACCCCAAGTTGAATTCTATTTTTATTAATGAAATCTTATATATATTTTTCTTAATTTAAAACATTTTTTTTATTGAATGTCTTATAATCTAATTGTAAGCACCCTCATGAAAAAATAATGTGATAATGTTAAACCAATGGTTATACTCCTTTAGTGGTGCTGACTATGGTAAATGTTGGTTTAACAATGCTTAAATTATTACTTTAGACTATAATTGAAATTATACATGTATTAAGGTGATATAAGAATATCACTTCATGACCTTGAGAATTGATTGGTAAGCTAATTACATTGGTTTAAGTAAATGATCTAGCAAGCTATAATTATAAGCTTCAACTATTAGGATAAAAAATTTCTTGGGTGCTATAAGTGTGCAGGAATATGTTATTACCAATGAAGGAAAAGGGACTAAACCAAACATAGTTGCATAATGTGTAATCCTATATTTGATCCATATCTTGTCTAAACCTTAACTGATCATATTGGAATGCCTTATATGTAATTTGACCCTTTATTTAGTCTTGACATGTCTTAATGGATGGTAATCACTGCTAGGTTGGTCAAACCACCTTTGGATGGCCATATTAAATGCATGAGGATAATGTAGACCAACGTCTAGAATGACTTATCAAAGAATTATTGGCTTGTACATTAATTGCCTTTGCCTTGAGCCTCATGTAAGGGGTTGTATTGTCTTTGAATAAAATTTAGGACTCTATAAGATTCACCATGCAACATTATGGACTGGAAAATAGAATGTCCATTTATGAAGGCATGGGTTGGATAGAAGAGTGGATGGTTGATGCAAGAAAATTACCAACACATGTCCAGTTTGGATTAGGTTGTAAGGAGGAGAGTATTCCTATTTGATGAGGGTGGATCTTTGAGAAAAGGGTTTGGAATATTTGGCATTTTTGACTACCTTAAGAATAAAGGAAGAAGAAAAGGGAACCAAGTAGAGAGCCTAAAGAGGGAGAGATTTAGTTGGTATAAACCTATATAAAATATCCATGGAAAGGCCTAGATCATTTGTTAGGTACTATATTAAATTATATATCCTACTATTTGAATAAATGAATTTTGTGTGATTCTTTATTGAGTTATTATGATTGAGAGGAGTAAGGTAATTGGATTACTTCTTCTCTTCATTTATTTTCTATGGTTGTACTTGGGTCACCCATAGTGTTATTACCCCTTGTATGGGAGTTGAGAGTTGAGATATTCCTCCATGATAGTTCTAAAAATTGTATTTATACTTATGTGGATATTATGGTTTCATCGTGTAAGACTACTGATGCATTGAAATGTTAAATTCTTCATGATGAAGGAAGAGTTAGGTCTCTCATGTTGGACATGATGGTAGGTTGCCTAAGTCCTCTCATGACTAAATATAGAATATATCTTAGTTATTGTATGCCTAATAGGTATTATCCTTTTGATCATTATGTTTTCTCTTTTATGTATTTTACTTGCTAAAAATATATTTGAGGTTGGTAACCTCTTGACTTAGAGATGCTTGGATTGTCACCTTGTGAGTAGCTATCTCCTTTACCCCAAGACATCTTGATTGATTTTTGCCTTTACTTATTTTTGTCACAAAATATTTCACCATAGAGTTGGTTGTTAAATCCTACTCTAAGATTTGGGCAATATTGAAATACCTCTAGGATTGTGGGTTGCCTAAAATAGAGGTAGAGCTCTAGGTTTAAGGGCTAGCTCCCTAGATTTATCCTTGAATGCTTATTGCCTACACTGACTATTTGTTTATGTGAATAGGGATAAAATTGACATGAAAATAACCTATTATAACAAGGTGATACACAAAATTTATATCCACTAGACTACCATGATCTGCACTATGAAAGATTATTCACAAAACTGACTTCAAACTTCTATGGTAATCCAACAAAAGTATTTCAAACATGAAGGTGATATGTACTACACTTACCAAAGTGAAAGGATAAAAGGTATAATACTAGACACTAATTAAAATTCATACACTTATATAAAGATAAGGACACTAACTACACTCTATGTGACCTGTTAGAGAATGAATTACTTGCACACAATATGAGAGAGTAAGATGAACGTAAGGCTAGGTGATTAATACTTAATCATTCAGATTTAAGACTATTTTACACACTTAGACAAGAAATTTTATAACCAAAAATAGCTTCAAATATTTATTTATAGTCAAGCATCAGTATTCAAACCAGTAGGGTTGTGCCATAATAGACATGGATTAGATTACAAGAGCCAAAATTGCTTACATTTAAAGAGTGTGTGAGAGGAGAGAGAAAAAATGGAGCTCAAAGTTCAAAATAAAAAGTTCTAAGTGATTATTAATAGCTCCATTTCAAGATCATGAACTATAAAATAAAGTTTTGGAAGGATAAATGTCTATTTTAAGCATAAAACTCCTCAAACTGGCGTAGGGTCCTCAAATGGCCTTCTTGAAAATTGCCTTTTTGATAAGGTATATTTTGACTACTCAAAACTTGAATAGGGATATTTGAAACATGTGAAATATATTAAGGGATTTGGAAACATTCCATGATAGTCATCAGATGTGTCTCTAACTGTTAACCATCTTCTAGACACTTGTACTCACCATCTGCAGTCACTCATTAGTCTTCTAAACCTCATTCTTCACATTTATCATCTAGGAAGCCTTAAATTTATCAACCAAATCCATGTAATAGGTATTAAGACACATGTATAGAGTGATTATATATTATAATCCATGGTTTAAACCTTAAGAAGATCCAAGAACAAACTTATCCTCTTCTCACTAGGTAGTCACTCTTCATTCTCACTATCTATCTAAGACTGCCTACGATGAACAAGTTATCAAAAGTGTTTTTATGATTTTATAAGGTATTAAATGGATATGGGGAGTTTTAATGATTCTCTACAGACCTCTGCTAAATAATCTCACCAATTCATTCTACTCTGTACTTGCAAAATACATAAAACCTTGAAAAAATCATATTTTAGACTTGCTTGTACAAGTAGGGTATATACCAAGTAGGTGTTATGGATCATGAGAGAGTACTCCATAATTAAAAAACCATTTATAGGCCATATAACCACTTTTTAATTCATCTCTTTCAATATTTATTTCATCAGGTCAAAACCAAGGGTTTTAGAGGGTTTAGACTATTAAGGATTGTTCATAAAATCCTGATGTCCAACCTCCTAAAAAAATACAAAAATATTGAGTATGAGACCCTCCATAATTACCCATCACTTTTTTAGGTCCCTTGATTGGTTTTTGTATAGGTGTGAGCAAGAGAAGTTGGCCTATCAAGCTTTAGAATGCATTTTGGACACCTTTATGATTGAAAAAGGTCAAAATGATCAAATTATGTTGTCTCTTTGTATATTTATGGTTTAAATTAATCCTAAAATTACTCCTAAAGGTCATCTAATGGATATTAATGATCATTTATTCTTAAAATTGAAGTTAGGCCCTTGAAGGGCTTAGGCCTAGTTTTAGGCCTAATAGGCCTAATTGGTTATGACTGTGTGTTTAACCCTTATGAGATTTTATAATGAATGTAAGGTATTTACTATCCTTTTTCATATTCAAACAAACATTCCACATAATTATGAAATTATCCAATACTTTACAACTCATCGCCTTACCATTCACTCACCTAACCTACAAGATGATCTGTCTAGGAGTGACCTTTATTTGAGATAAAATAGAGGGCATATTCCATATTTAATCAGTAAAAGTGAAGCTATTATATGTTATATTATGGCATGGGGAACCTATTCACCAAATTACAAGGCCTAGTCACCTCTACAAGGCTCTTAATATCATAAATTTCATGACAGACTTTTAAGAATGATGACTGTCTATAGGGTTTAAGAATCTCAGTCTTGTGACTATAGGTTGGTGTGACTCTTAATATTTAATACATATAATAAACACAATAAATTAAACATAACACTATGAGAGTGATATCCACATGTTCAACTCATTATACAAATTTGTTTACCTCCTAACTTGCACTCTTCACTAACCTAGGCAAGTTTGCAGATTGAGCGATTGTGTCATCCACTCAAGAAAAGGGGATTACTATAGGTATATTTTCAGTATATAACCTTGTATTTATTTCCAAGGTTATCCTTGAAGTCTCTAAGCTCATCTCACACTTGTTTTAACTCATTCATGTCTAGAGACTTGCCTCTCTCCACTAGCATATGTTAGTCTGTCTACTGTAACAGGCTATAGGTGCACTTCTTACACAAATAAAACCCATGTAGGGATCATATCTTGAAATTTGTATTTCATAACCTAAGATAATTTCAATTTCATTAGGTCATTCCAAAATATAAAGTCACTATGCCTATAGGGTTCTCAAATTTTAATTTCTCATTATCAACCCTGTAGGTCTATAGTCAGGCTATAGATGATAATTTTGAGAACAAAAGGGGCCCCTATAGGTGTTAACCTATGTATAATCACTATTACCCAATACATTGGATTTATCTTGAGGTAATTTATCATATATTATTAAATTAAAGTCACTTATATTGATGGTATGCTTCCATTATGTCATATTGCATTGAAAGACCACTTAGGCTTCAAAAGTACTGTAGATATATACACCCTAAATTGGTCAAGAAACTAAAAATATCATGTCTATTCATATTCCTATTCATATGATACTCTGACTAGAAATGATGAGCCTTATTTGCACTAGCCATGTATTTTTTTTGCTTATCTTGGTCTTATTTCTTGCTTTTGTCACCTCTTTGCCTACTACTAGTCATTCGAGACCTTCTGACCAGTGATTCCACCTTAGCCAGATAGTAATCCCCATGCCAATCTTGTTCCCCTAGGTACCAAGCCTATATATACAACACCAGACATATAAGTGTCCCATTTTTGGCACTCCTATCCATTTATATTTTGAGTCGTAATGGTCATTTATCTTCACTTAACAAGTCCCCAACCCTTTTTAGCCCCTCCATTAAGTTTTGTTTACCTTTTTAATGTTAGATAATGTGAATAAATCTCCCAAATTCAAAATAAATATTATCCTATATAAATGACTTTACAAGTCATTTAATATCTAACACTTACTACTTTGGCACACTAAGTAATTAAAAATTAGTCAATAGTATAACTCAAAATTCTGCATCACACATAGATTTGCATGCTTGATCAAGGAAGGGCCTAGGAAAAAGTTCATTTTTACATCTACCATGCATGTTGATTATACATGTTCCCTAAGGGTGAAATACAGTTGATTTGAAACCCTAGCTTGAGGGTTAATGTAGGCAACAATCAAGACAATAGGGGGTCTAGATCATGCGATCATACTTCCCTTAACCCAATTTTTTCTCTTTTGATTTTGATATGTTTTTTTTTTCGTAGATAAACCTAGGGTTTGAGAAGAAAAAAAGTTATACAGTGGTATATACAGGCAATCATGGAGAAATAAAGACACCTACAGGAACCAAAAACTAGACCGCACCAGAATTTAGAACCAAAAATTGATTTAGATAAAGCATCATAACTGGACTACAGTGCCAGATACCAAAATATCCACTTTTTGGTGCTCCTATCCTTTCATTGAATGAAATCTAGATTTAGGTTTTTGACATATTCCCATTCCTGCACAATAGTTTTTAGCCTCTGTATTAGTCATCTTAGCCTATTTTTTTAGATAAGTCATTTCCTTTCCCCATGTAATTAATTTAATCAAATTGATATAAATCTATGTTTTACTATAATTAATTATATTTTACCCCTTAATCCATCCTCTTTATTATTTAATAACTAAACCCTAGTATCCCAAAAATAATAATTTTTTTTGTGAACCTGACTTACTTCAAACAAATCTCAAACCCTAGCTACCCTTAGGGTTTTCCTTTAGATTTTGTGAAAAAATTCAATTTCAAAATTCTAATTTTTGTATAAATTTTGTACATTTGTTTTATTTAAATTTAATTTTATAATTCAAATTATTTCAATAATTTCAAAATTCTAAAACTCCAACCCAAAACCCTAGATTTCTAAACTAGGACCTCAAACCCCAAGCCTTCCGCCCTTACAATTTTTAGATAATTTTTTTGGAATTTTTGAAAATTATTTAGAGTGTCAAAAATATTTTAAAAATCTCTATGTTAGTAGTCATTCTTGAATTTATTTTCTTAATATTACTTTTACATATTCTCTTTGGTAAAAGCAATAAAATGGAAATTAAGGCACTTCTTCCCTCATCCTATAGATAAATTTCTAATTTTTTCTCATAATTATTACAATGAATGGACAAATTTGAAAAATTGCACATTAGCCAAAAATGAAGAAAAATATTTCATTTACAATGAAGATATTTACTATTTTTCCAATGAATAATATGATGATACATATGAAAGTGATAGTGAAGAAAAAGTAGATGCATCTTCTTCTCTCAAACCTATCTCTTTTCTTCCCTCGTCCAAAAAGAATAATTTTGATAAATGGGAAAGGTACTTTTCACCTCATTATCCTATTCACAATGCATAAAATGAACAAATTAGTCATGCATTTCCAAGTGAACCTCTTGTTGGTGATAATTTGCTTACATTTGAACCTAGTCTCTCTCTCTCTTTTGCTACTTTTATGCTCAAATTACAACAATATAAACGCAATAGAATCAAATTTCCAAGGCATAATTTAAATGATCAATCTCATGTTCTTAACTCTAATTTGTCATCTCAAACAATAAAAAAATAATGTTTAAATGATACCTCTCTTACTCTTACTTCTCATATTGTAAATGAAAATAATGCATGCAAGGATAACAGAGATGCATATAATATTCCAATTTCACATGACAATTTATTGCATATTAGAAAATAATTAACATCTTCTCTTACCCATCTCCCTAGTGATAATGGATGTCATAATGAGTATGATAGTGAACATGCAAATGATTATGACAATGAGAGTGAATATGAAAGTGATACTTTTACTCCTCCCCTTTCAAATGAACAAAATATTGATTGTGATAATGCATGGAATAATGATGACTATTATGCATATAGTGAAGAAGATAATGCATCTCATGACTCTAACTCTTTTCTCACTCCTCTCAAACATAATGAATTATAAAAGGTTGTTTCTACTTATATGCATTATTCTATTTCAAATGATGCACATGTCCATGATAATGTCACATCTTCTATTTAATTAGAATGTGATTCACTAATACTAAAGATACCAATGAATCTCCCAAGCCACCCACTACTACAATAGCACCTATTTCTCACTCTTAATACAAAGAGAATGATATCCCACATCCTTCTACTAATGTCCAAGCTACCATTCCTCCAAATGTTCAAGTGAGTACACCCACTCTCTATGATCTATTTGCTAAATGTAGCATTCCCATGGCTAAAATAAATGATCAAATTCAAGGTTTAAATGAACCACTTGAAGATAATAATATAACATCCCAAGAGATTATTTATTTGATGCATGTAGTTGGTGAATGACAACACCAATTACATCTCCTTACTTTGGAAAACAAGGCTTATAAGTCTTGGATGGATGCCAATGACTTGCATGGTAACCCTCTTTTGCAGACATTTGTCAAAGCTTCATTTCCTAAGCATTTATAAATACCATCATTGCCTCAATTTGATAGAACTAGAGATCCATTCATACACCTTAAAACCTTTTGAAAGGCTTTGCCATCTCACATGTGTCCTTTGATTATACTTAAGTTGTTCTAATAAACATTAGTGGGTGATGCATAGAATTGGTTCTCTCATCTACTCCCTATTGGTTCCTTGCATACATATGATGATTTATAGGAGACATTTATTAGATATTACATAGAAAACCTAGACCCTCATGTTACATATGAGAAACTCACCATATTGCATCAGAATAATTCAAAGCCATTTAGTGATTATATCTTAAGATTCAAGACTCACATGTTAAAATTGATTTATAAACCAACAGATTTGAAGATTTAAGATTTCTTTATTAAGGGGATTATCTAAACCCTCTTAGAGCATATATTATTGTTGACCCATTTTGCCCACAGGCAAAATTTTGGTCAACTTCTTCACTTGTTGTTCAAATGCCAGTCATTTTTGGGTTCAGCGAGTTCAGAGAGTTCATTTCATGCCTAGGTTCAACGGTTCAATGTCCTTGGTTCATTGGTGCAGACAGCTTAACACTAAGGCAGGCGCTTCGAGGAGGAAATTAGGTGAGGTTCAAGTTAATCAAAGCTGGGCACATTTCAAGGCCAAAAGCCCACGGCTTGATACAAAAAAAATCCTGCGGCTTAATACAAAGGCAAAGGCATAAGGCAGTCCACAAAGGACATGAGAAGGCCCGTCAGTAGTCAAATAGCCAGCATGGACCCGACTAGCAGGCAGAGGAGCAGGCCGCATAAAAGTTTAGGAAAAGAAGCCAACAGGCCCGATGACATCTCCAAGGTCATCAAATTTAATGAAATGGAATAGCCGTTGGGTTTTCAAACATTGAAAAAGGGAAAAGGGCCTGAATGTAGAGACCCACCAAGGAGTTCGCCTAAAGGGCCAAGCGGCCAGAAAAGACAAGGATGCAAAAGTGACAAGGACAAAGCAAGCTGGCAGTTGATCCAAGTGGCGCCATTTGGGAAGTGACTTCAGTAGGTGGAGCAGTCCCCATGAATTTATCATGAAAGGCATAAATAGTTGAGATAAGATCGGTTTTCCTCCATTTTTTATTAAATGCATTGATAAATCATGTAAGTCATCAAAAAGAGGACAGTTTTCGAGCAGACAAAAAGGCACAGTCCATTTAATTCCTTGAGCGACTTGTTCTTCCCATGAAGGGATGCATATGCCACTTGTAAAAGGAGTGCCAAATGGCTTCCTTGCTTCTCCTATATATTACGAACCTGGTCATTTTTGTAATTATCTTCCACATTTTGTAAAGAGCACAACTCTGCAAAATTTCACCTGGATCAATACAAATGCAGTTTTTACCTCTATTTGGATAGATATTGCTGAGTGTGCCTTGAGTGTTTTGTCTATGTCCAGTCATTGCTTTTTGATGCTCTCATAGGTTCAACACCAGCAGACCTATTATCTACAAGGCGCCATTTATACCACTGAAAGGAGAAGAGCAGACATTTTAGAAGATCAGAATAGGAGTCACTTACAGTGTGCATTTTACAGCACCTCAGTGATTGTTTTTTGTCTCATGTGTCTTCATGTAAACCTCCCTGCCAGTCTTTTGCAGCCTATCCCTTTTGCCAAATGTGTAGAGTATGTCTGTATTTGTCTAGTTCTGAGAGTGGATGTGTGAAGGTCGACCCTTGTTTTTTTGGTGCATCACCTCTTTTAGAGTAGGTTGTTTTTTTTCTGCATTTCTTCTCCCTTTTCATCCCCCCCACTTTATATATATATATATATATATATATATATATATATATATATATATATATATATATATATATCTGTGTGTGTGTGTGTGTGTTTTGCACTTGCTGGAAACAACACGATGCATCAAAGGGAGCTAGCCCTTATCTAGAGACTCTCTCCTCCAGCTTCATCGGTCCCATAGGCGAGAGGAGAGTTTCCATGTTGTGAGGAGAAGGCAGGAGCTAGGCCTCCTTGCCCCGGGTGCAATCTCTAGCGTCAACAGTTCTGGCATGCCTGGTGGGACCACAAGTTTTTTAATGAAATAAGGTTTCAAGATTGATGTTGGTCTTGTCACAGCAAATTTTATTTCCAGCATCTGGCGACTCTGAGTTAAATCAGTTGGTTAAGCAGTTTTGGTACCGCACCATCAAGAAACAATTTTTTGGTATGTGTAAATTCCATCATTTTAAGCTATGAACTCTATTTTTTTTTGCCAGCATGGCTATGATCCTTACCAACCTTATGGTGATCCTTACCATGCCCAATATGGCCAGTCTCAACCCTGCTATGAGCTATATCACCCATGTGCTCAGTCTTCTCAGTATGTCGCTTCTCCCACTCAACCCAATCTTTTCGCCAATCAACCAGTTTCTGCCTTCAAGCGAGCACTGCTAGGATACAACAAATATGTGATTGATCTTAACACCAGAAAGGGGTACAACCAAGAAATTCCTGATCATATCATCCATCAAGTGAGGAATGCACTGGATCAGGTTAAGAAATAATGGGCTCCTATTGAAAGAGCGAATTGGCACAGGATTTCAAATGAGATACTGGTTGTGAGTGGTTTAATTGCATTTGTGGAGGAGAAGCTGAGTGTGCATGAGAGGCAGCCTTACCATGTCTATCAACCTACATACTCACTGCCCAAAGCATCATATCAGTCATATACAACCCCTGTTCTTGAGCCAAGTCGAGCCTGTCAAAGTCCGTTCCCCAATCATGTTGAGGAGAATTCCAAAACAATGAATCTTGTGTTTAAGGCTAATCTAGATAGACAGATCGAATTGGCAAACCTTCAGATGCAGCAGTCCATTTTGGCAGCAAGGGAAGTAGAATCAAAATATTCGCTGTCCTCTCACATTGAGGCCCCATCAGCCCCAAAGGAAATGCCCAGTCCAAATTTTTTGAGCTGGAATCAAGTGGTTGAATCTCAGAACAACAAAGAGGAGAAAGACGTCGTCCAAAATGAAGAAGTGAAAAATGAGGATGACCTAGCCAAGTGGATTGAGGAACTAGAAGAAAATATGAGACTTCTTAGAGAAAGAATGATGGAGCTTTCAGACCCTAAAGACTAGCCAACGCCAAAAGGTATCCCTTTCACCAATCCACAAGCTAAATTTAATATTGATGAAGTGTTGGTGAAGTGAAGGGATGAAAATCAAGAGGTTTTGGCCCAAGGTCTGCCCCCTCCTATTCTAGATAAGACTCCCTCTTGTATGCCAAATCCTTTCTACCAGATGGCGCTTGCTCATTTTGGCTCATCCAATGCATCAATCATTCCTGCCCTCAATCCCATGCACCTAGCTTTCCAACACGCCTCTCTTCAAGTAGATTTCCCTATGCATGAGCAGACCCTCCCAAATCCTCCCCAACCTCCTCAAGACTTTCAACATGATCTCCAAATTCCAAGCTGGAAAGAGGAGCATCATGAACCAGCCTAGGAACTTGAAAATGACAAAGCTATTGCCTGCTCACAAAAGCAAGAGTCCAATCCTAGTATCATGAGCTGGAAGCAAATAGTTGAATCTTGGACCAGCAAAGAGGAGGAGGAGGAGGAGGAGGAAGATTTCATTCTAATTCTTGAAGAAGAAGAGGCTGCTCCCACCCCTGATAATGATTATGACTTCTGGGAATGGCTTTTCTAGGAAGATTTGGATAGGCAAATTGTAGAATTGGAGTCTAGATCAGGTCTCCTCAGTGAACATGTGATGGATGTTTCAGATCAAATTATAGATTCTGTGTCTGAATGCATGCCATCCATACACCTCCAAGAAAGCTATCAGGCCTTACCTGATATGGATTTTGCTCAGTTTAGGACTGATCAAGGAGACTTCATGAGTGCAACTGAGGAGGAAATCGAGCAAAGTGACGTGGAGGAGCATGGGAAATCTCTTGTTCATGTTTTGAATGATTCATTTGAAGCCATTGAGGCACGCTGCATTATTCTTCAAGGAGGCTATGAGCTGGATAAGAGCAAAGAAGACAGCATTGGGGTTCAAACAAGCATGCAAGGAGGTTGTAGTCTTTCAGATTTACCCCTTTAGGAGGTTGGTGAATCTAAATATTTCTTCTTTGAAATCATTAAGGAAGATGGCCATACCATGGAACCCAAGCATGAGGCAAAGGAGAACGAGCCAGTCAATGATGCATATCAGGAGGCTTCTGGTGATGAGCTGACAGCAATTGACTTCTTGATGGGATGCACCAACCTGAAGGATCAGCATCCAACAGGCCTCCCAAAACAAGAAGAGTATGTATATATCGGAGGCATGTTTGAATATCCACTCAGTTTCCAGCCAAACCAGGTGACAGGGAAGAGGAGCAGGTCACCAATTCTCTTTTCCATTCAGCTACTTGCCTGCCACCATAAGTCTTCTTTCCAAGAAGGGGACTTAAGAAATTTTCCCTTTGATCCAGGAGGGAGGTGAATTTTCCTGGTTAGCTGTATATAGTAGTTTGTTTTCAGTTTCTTTCCCGCTTTCCCTAAGTGCATTTTACACAGGTAGTGTTTTTATCCTTGTGTGTTTCCCTTCACGTGTGGGGTAAAAGGCTTCATGTTTGATTCTCGGATCTTTCAGGCTGTTGATAATTCTTTCATGGCTACATCTGACTCTGTGCCCAATGGATTTTAAGGCAACTGGGTTCCAAGCATGGCAGGCATGCTTTCCCTGTGAGTCACCATATGTTGACCCATTTCACCCACAGGCAAAATTTTGGTCAACTTCTTCACCTGTTGTTCAAATGCCAGTCATTTTTAGGTTTAGTGAGTTTAGAGAGTTCATTTCATGCCTAGTTTCAATGGTTCAACGTCCTTGGTTCATTGGCACACACAGCTTAACACTAAGGCAGGCGCTTTGAGGAGGAAATTAGGTGAGGTTCAAGTTAATCAAAGCTGGGCACATTTCAAGGCCAAAAGCCCACGGATTGATATAAAAAAAATCCCGCAGCTTAATACAAAGGCAAAGACATAATGCAGTCTGCGAAGGACACGAGAAGCCCTGTCAGCAGTCAAATAGCCAGCATGGACCCGACTAGCAGGTAGAGGAGCAGGCCGCGTAAAAGTTTAGGAAAAGAAGCCAGTAGGCCTGATGACGTCTCCAAGGCCATCAAATTTAATGAAATATAATAGCCATTGGGTTTTCAAACATTGAAAAGGGGAAAAGGGCCTGAATGTAGCGACCTGCCAAGGAGTTCGCCTAAAGGGCCAAGCGGCCAGAAAAGACAAGGATGCAAAAGTGACAAGGATAGAGCGAGTTGGGAGTTGATCCAAGTGGCACCATTTGGGAAGTGACTTCATTAGGTGGAGAAATCCCTGTGAATTTATCATGAAAGGCACAAATAGTTGAGATAAGATCGGTTTTCCTCCATTTTTTATTAAATGGATTGATAAACCGTGTAAGTCATCAAAAAGTGGACGGTTTTCGAGTAGACAAAAAGGCGCAGTCCATTTAATTCCTTGAGCAACTTGTTCTTCCCATGAAGGGTTTCATATGCCACTTGTAAAAGGAGTGCCAAATGTCCTCCTTGCTTCTCTTATATATTACGAACCTAGTCATTTTTGTAATTATCTTCCACATTTTGTAAAGAGCGCAGCTCTGCAAAATTTCACCTAGATTAATACAAATGCAGTTTTTACCTCTATTTGGATAGATATCATTGAGTGTGCCTCGAGTGTTTTCTCTGTGTCCAGTCATTGCTTTTTGATGCTCTCACAGGTTCAACACCAGTAGACCTGTTATCTACAAGGTGCCATTTTTGTGACTAAAAGGAGAAGAGCAGACATTTTAGAAGATTAGAATAGAAGGAGTCACTTATAGTGTGCATTTTACAGCACCTCAGTGATTTTTTTTGTCTCCTGTGTCTTCATGTAAGCCTCCTTGCCAGTCTTTTACAGCCTGTCCCTTTTGCCAAATGTGTAGAGTATGTCTGTATTTGTCTGGTTCTAAGAGTGGATGTGTGAAGGTCGACACTTTTTTTTTGGTGCATCACCTCTTTTAGATTAGGTTGTTTATTTTCTTCATTTCTTCTCCCTTTTCATCCCCCCCACTTTTTATATATCTATATATATGTGTTTTGCACTTGCTGGAAACAACACGATGCATCGAAGGGAGATAGCCCTTATCTAGAGACTCTCTCCTCCAGCTTCGCCGATCCCACAGGAGAGAGGAGAGTTTCCATGTTGCGAGGAGAAGGTAGGAGCTAGGCCTCCTTGCCCTGGGTCCAATCTCTAGCGTCAACAATTATATCAGATAGAGTCATCTTTTAGGCACTTATGTTATACAATTTTAGCTTTGGACAAGAAATTGGGATTGATTGAGTCAGATTCAGTTGATCAAATTAATCTAGATTTCATAGCATTACCTCCATTTATAACTCCTAGCACTCAACATCCACCATATCCAAAAAATTATAGGAGACCACAACTAGAAAGTAACCAGTTAAGAACAAAGATCCAATTTTTAGAACACCACCTTCATTATGCACTATAGAAAATAGTAGTAGGGTACCACTATAGTTTGATTCAGAGTGGGATAGACCATACATAATATTATCAACACTACTAGATAGGAGGTTAATCACATTTCCTTCTACTCATCGTCAAGATCTACATCTCCTACATAAACAACCACATCAGCCCTTTTGTAACTATCATCATGTCCATAGACATAAAGACAATGATTGTTATGGACATATGGACTATATTAATAGATGTGTTGATAATGACATCATAGTATTCACACCAGGGGCACCAAGATGTACTTCATCATGGATTCATAGACCTCATTCCTCCATGATTGACTCATCCTAAGACATTCCTTCATAGGAATCATCGGTTACTCATCGTGAGAGTAATGTGGTTTATAGGATAGAGCCTCATAAGAGATATCCTATCCCACCTATTTAGAGGGTTTAAAGAATAATACGATGAGAGTATCCTACATATACTAGAGTAGTCTATAGAGTACATAGTGAAATTCCATATACATATCTAGCACAATCACAAGAATCACAGTAGCATTTTTAGGGTCTTATCTCACATAACAACCCATTACAGTTAAGATTAGATACACCCACATCACAAATTATTGCTCCAAATAGATATTCACTACATCTTTGTTTTTAAGGACCTATATCATGCAGAAAACTACTATGATTGAGATTAGATGAGCCCCCATCACAGGTTACAGTTCCATCTCAATCTATTGCTTAGTCATGCACATTATAGTAGAAGCCATAGGGTATTATTTCATGTATAAATTGACTATGATTATGGATAGATGAGCCTCCTTCAAAACACATAATTTCAGTTGTACATCCATTGATATTTCATCTTACAGAGTCTCCATGTACAACTAAAGTTAGTGCACCATAGATAACATTAGCTATAGGGCATGTTACTACATAACGTGAGTAGTATGGGCACTTGGTCAATTAGCTATCAGGGATTAGATAGTGATATAGTAGCCAAGGGGATGATATGCACAGAGTGATATCTTACATCCCCTTATACTAATAACCAACATTCCTAGTTCTAAATAACCATCCCTATCCAAACTAAATTATCCAAATCCCAATCTTAAACCAATTCACTTTATCAAAAAAAATTACCAATTAGAAAACAATAAAGTTTTACTTACATATGATTTAAAATCAAATATTAGAATCACACTTGAACTTATCAACAACAAAAAATCACATCCCAAATACCATTTTACAAAACATATGCAACCTCAAAATCAATGCCAAATCAACTATTTCTAATCAACCATTTGCAACAAATATACCAATACTACAAATTCCATAACACAATATGCATGAGTCAAAATCAAACCAATATCTATATATAATGAGTTTTCAAAACATATACATTGGTATCAAGAATAATCAGTCATGAATGGGCATCAGACCCTCACTCTCAGTCTCACTCTCCCCATTAGTACTAGTCCCATAATTTACCCTAACACTCAATGGCCCTACACCTCCTCAAGCTACCATATGCCTCTTGTGATGACTTTATCACTCCAGTACCCAAAAATTCTCCTCATGAAAGTATACATATCACCTCTAAAATTTTATATACTTATCCATGATCCTCATTCTAACAAAACCAAAATTAGGTGAAAGCATCATATGCCTATCCAACCTAGCTCTCAGCTTGTCTCTCTCTCCTGCTACCCTAATATATGTAGGTATCACTATAGCTACCCTAATAAATACATGGGCATGAATACTAGATTTGATGATCACTCACTTTATCAATCCCTCCTCTAATAAATCATCAAGTACATGCCATGTGAGATTTTAGAGTGTCGACTTAATTATGGTCTCCCAATAATCATCATCTCTACCTTCTACCCTAGCCTATGCTCCATCCTGAGTACCTCCCACTTCACCTGCACATAAATTATGACACTAAATTAGATATATACTTTAAAAGTAAAAATAAAGTATAAATATATACATAATTCAAATGTAATCACTACTTACCTCCCATAATTTGGATCGACTCAGGATCCTCATACTCTAGATAATCCCCTACCTCAATAAAGTATAATGGAGCCCATCAATGCCTAGCCCACCATGTAATATATGAATCTATACATCCAATTTCATCCACATATAGAATATATATGGCCTCATCCCTTGTATCCAAAGGTAATGAATGGTGTAAGCTAATCCTCAATAGGCTTTGCATGAGCTCCTACCCTCACAAATGTTTGTGCGCTCCTCACCCACACCCATGCTACTAGGGGCACATCTTGTGGTACCCTAATCTATCTAGTAATACACTCATATACCCTATCCTAGTGGTCATGTATCCAATAACTAACCCTCATATATTATAGTTTTACTCCATCCTCTACCCACCTAGGAAATCCTCTATAGGGCTTCCATATGATGTCACCTGCCACCAATCCATCTAAAACTTGCCTATAATGATCCATCCCATTGGATCAAATAGATAATGTGCTCATCCACCACTCTCTAAATGGTTGTGGAGGTTCCCATTTTGCCTTGGATAATCTAATTAGATGCACAGATGCTATATGTTTATAGGCCCAATAATGTAATAAGGTCACCGCACTCACGCTACCATTAAATGATTCTTATGTAAACCTGTAGAGATCCCTATATACGTGGGATATCATAGTATTCCCCCATAAGAATAAAGTGCCATATACCTCCACACTATGCACAATCATATGCATCTTATATGCAATAGATACTCCAATCCCATCCATAGAAATAAAATATGCCAATAAAATAACCAACCACTTCTGTAAGTGCAAAATATTAGACTGCACAATGACTGATAGTAGTGTATACACATAATATTTTCAAAATTTTATTGATTACTGACACTTGGTATCTTGAAGGAACCCATTGAGTCTTAATCTCTCTGAGTGCATACCTTAAGGGGTGCACCAAGAAAGGGGTGGGTAGACTATTAGTGCTTTGTAAGATTATTGTTCCTTTTTCCACTTACTATCTACACACTTGTCTCCTAAAACCTTGAACCCTAAGCTTATTTCTCTCTTTCCTATCCATTCCAATCATTATCATGCTTTATTCCTTCATTTCTTGCTTTGTTACCCTTTTGACCTATTCAAAAAAATAGGTCAACTTGGTTGACCTAGTGTGTTTTGGGGACACTTTAGCTCTTTTGGTTTATTAGCCTCCCGACTGACCTAGCATAGACCTAGTGAGTTAGCCTGAAAATGTGCTAGGTCAAACTAGTTGACCTAGTACAACTAACATGTCTGAAAGTTTCTAGGTAAGATACTACTATATATACAAGGTCATTTACCACCATTTGTAAGAGAGCAAATAATTAAGTGAAGAAGTGCAAATGAACATATGCTTATTGACTATTCTACTTGAGGAATAAAGCTTTAGGGTTCAATAGTTTCTTTGGATCTCCAATCTTGTCTTGTAGATAAGTCTTTTGGATTATTAGGTAGGTTGTGTATCTATGGATGATAGGTACAATAAGAGTGACTTTCTTGGCATAGGTGAAAACAAAATAGGTAGATTTACAAGATAGCCTTTTAAATGTTGAAAATATTTCTAGAATTCGTCATCAAAATAAAACATGACACCTTTATTTAAGAAGTGTGTAAATAGATGGAATTTATCGACCAACTAAGAAATGAAGTGTCTGATAGACTGAATCTTTCCCTTGAAACTTTAGAGCTGCTTAAAATTAGAGGGTGGTGGAATCTTGATAATGGCTTGTAATTTAATTAGATCGACTTCAATGCCTCTATGATACACAATGAAGCCAATCAATTTACCTAAAGTAACTCCAAAAACACACTTTTTAGGATTGACTTTGACCTTGTATTCACATAGTCTCTCAAATATCTTTCATAGTGTTTCTAGATGATTGGCTTTAGTCTTTGATTTACCTAGTATGTTGTCAACATAGTATTCAAAAATATCACGCATCATATCATGAAAGATGATAGTAATGGATATTTGGTATGTGGTCCCAACATTTTTTAGACCAAATGGCATGAGTTGATAACAAAACATTCCCCATAGAATGGTGAACATTGTTTTATGTTGGTCTTTTGGTGCAATTTGGATCTGGTTGTATTTTGAAAATCTATCCATTAGTTGATACCCCACTGTGGAGTCAACTATCATGTCAATGTTTGTTAGAGGAAAGTCATCCTTGGGACAAGCCTTGTTTATATCTCTGAAATTAGTATAGATTTTGATTCCTTTTGGCTTCTTGCTAATATGCACAACATTAGAGATCCACTCTAAATAGTTGATCAATTGAATACATCTCACTTCTAATAGTTTTTACAACACTTTATTTACTAATACAATAATATGAGGATGCATCTTACATAATTTATACTTCACGAGTTTGGCATTAGCATTTACAACAAGGTGGTGTATAACCAAGGTGGGGTCCAAACCTGGCATGTTTGAGTAGGCCCAAGAAAGTATGTTTACAAACTCCCTCATAAGGGCTGTAAAAATTTCACATTCCTCTTTAGTGAGGAATGCACCTAATTTGATCTATTTCAAATCATCTAGAGTCCCAATGTTGACTTCTATAGTGTCCTCCATAATAAGAATTTAATCATCTTATAGAATGGTTGGAAATGATTAGAATTGACCTATAATGATAAAGTCCTCTATTTGGTCTAGCTCTTCCAGGTCCCCTAGGTAAGATTAATTAGAATCTCCCAATGGTAGGGATGGCCATGTTAAAAATACTATTAGAAACTCTTGGATGATTTTGTTAAAGGCATGTTGTTCTTTTGCATTAAACTTGAACCCAAAATCAAGTTCATCATTGGTGGTCCCCTGAGCTATGTTTGAGAAAGGTTGAACACTCCCATCTAATAGCACCTAAAATAGGTTTTCACCAAAAAATTGGCCTTTCTCTTTACTTTTACCTTGGTCCAAAAGTGCCTCAAAGAGGTTTTCACTTTGGGACCTCAATGTTTTATTTATTTATTTTTGGATAAGGGTGTTCACCCATTCTCCAAAATAGGTTGTAGGATCCAGTTTGATTGAGAACCCTTGTTTATGGTCTCCCAACAAAACATTATCTCCTAGGTGTAGAAAATCACAAAAGGCCTCATCATTCCCAAACTCACCTATAGGCATTGTGGATTCTTTTTGGTCCCAAGCTATAAGTTGAGGGTGATAAAGAGGAAGTGGATTGTGTCGATGAATTGGGATAAGAGTAAAAATGGTATGGATGTCAAATAGATTGATATTGGCCAAGTCTTCATAAGGGATGTGATTGGACTCTGCTTCATTGTTGACATCATCATCACTAATTATTGGCATTGAAACATGAATACGATATGTGGGGTCACCCCTAGGTAATTTAAATCTGAGACCATAGGTTCCTTTGTACTGATTCATGGATATTGGCTAATGTTTTCCTTGTTGATTTAGACCAAGACCTCCTCTTTCATAGGCATGTTTCTCCATGATTCTATTAGGAATATGATACTTAGCATTTTTATAACAATTCACCAGTTTGTCATTATATAAGTAGGATTCATCATCTGCAAGTGGGTCTTGTTCTTGGCGCTAATAGCCAGTGTGAAAATGATAGGAATTGGACTATGCATTTTGCCTTTTCCTTTTCTTTGCCATTCCATGCAAGGTGGCTTAGCTTTAGGTCTACCATAAGACTTCGGGTTATGTGGAAGCTTGGCAATGTGGAATGTATCATGGGTCAGATATTCTCCTAGGCTATTAAATATGATGGTAAAATGATTAGATATTTTAGGAAGTGGTAGATGGGAAGATGAATCAAGGGTATCGGGTCAATATAATTGGTCTCTAGCAAATCAACAAGTATTTCCTTCCCTTTGTCCTTTTTGGGAACTAGGTCTAAGCCAAAGTGATAGTTGTATCTTTCATATTCAGCTTGTAAATGTTTTCAATGTTCATAAGGATATAAATATCCATTGATAGTGACCTCCATGCCATAATGAGATAAATTGAGACATTGGTGCAATGTTGATGGGATTGTGCAGATTTCATGTATCTAAGGTTTTCCCAAAAGCAAATTGTATGACAAATCTAGGTCTAACACATGGTAAAGAGTATCTTAGGTCAAATTTCTAATGATAACTGGCAAGTTGATGGTGCCTTATGATTCCTGCTCTTCATTGTCACAGGCCTTAACAGTGATCTTTTTTGGCTGGAGATTCACTATTATGTATTCAAGATGTTTGATGAGCTTTAGAGACATAATATTTAGGCTTGATCCATTATCTATGAGGAAACACTTCACTTTGTGCCACATTATGACAACTTTAATATACAATGGATTGTTATGGAGAGAGCCAAGGAATGCCATATCACTTTGGTCGAAGGTTAATTATTGGTCTAGGGCTAGATGTCCAACTAAATCTTGGAATTTATCTAGAGAAATGTCATTGGGAACTTGTGATTAGCATAGGAACTCTTTTAAGATGTTCTTGTGTATGGTAGACATATACAATAAATAAAAAATGGAAATTTGCGTAAGCATCTTCTAAATCTATTACATAATATCAAACATTTTTTTTAACACATCAATAAATGTCTTGTTCCTAGTTAGAATGATGGGTTAGATGGGTATAGTGGAAGATGGTTATGGTCCTAGGATGGTAATATTTGACCATCGAGTTATGATTACATAATTGGTATTAGATACATGACCATTATTACTAGAAAATGATGGTGAAGGGGGGCCATATAGGATAAGTCTTGATTACTGGTGCACTTGTATGTGGTCATAGGGTAAGGATGAGTTGTTAGTATAAGGTCCAAAAGTAGTAATCCCTACTTTTTAGTATGCTTGTATGAAGTCCTAGGTCAAGGAAAGATCACTGACATAGGTTAGTTAATTGGAATTGGTTAGCAACAGTCTTATTCGATTAGTACTTGGTCTTGGATTGATGGAGATGGTGAAAACACAACCTCTTGCAAGATGACCTATAAATTTGTTATAGTCATGTGCAACTACATGGTAATTTTATTAGTTTTTGGCATCATTAGGTTCCATCCATTCATTTGACATTATTATTATTTGTGCTATTGGTATTGTTGTTATTGTCTTAGTTTTTGATACCGTTGTTATTTTGGCCTTGGCTATTGCTACTATCGGTTGTTATTATGTTGTGGAAAAGGGTTTTTATAAATACCTAGGTTTTAATTGGATGTATAAGCTCTATTATCCAATTTTATCTCCCCATTTTATAATATATTTTCAATCAGGTGCTTGATCTACACACAATGGCATAAATTATTCCCATTAACTCGATGGTATTCTCATAATTCATTTTGTCTATACCAATATGGATAAGGAATTCCCTTAAGATAGTGTTCTGGAATTAACCAACTAATCAAATTAACAATGGCTAACTTATGAAGCATGACTTCAATGGGCTCTCCAAGGTCACAAAATACATGATGAATAGTCACATTTCTCTTTGGAGGAGGGGTTTTCAAAGGCAATGGTTGCTACATTTGTTGAGCCAATCTAGGCTGCTACAAAGGCTACACTTTTTGAATGGGTTATTAGTGAGGAATAATTTGAATTTATTGCATTGTCTGAGAAAATGGTGTTTGCACCATTTGGACATGTCGTGACTCAGTCACTCCATTTATAAAAACATTCTTGTTATGGTTAAACTACTTGGATTTTTCATAATTACTGGCCTAGGCTAGTGTTGATGCTTGCACTTGCACTTGGTTTTGGTTCTAGTTTTGACCATTTCCTTGGTTTTAGTTTTGAATATGATTGGATGAGGTGAACTTGATAATCCCTTTATTTATAGAGGGCCTTTTTTATCAATAAACCTTTTTTGATGATTTCTTTGAAAGTGTTTGTATATTATAGCTCTAGATGGTAAGATATCTCACTGTGTAATTTTTTCATAAAAATAATAGCTAATTATTTATCTGGTAGTCTATGGGTGAAATGGTTATAAATTTCTCTCCATTGTTGTAGATAACTTGTGAAACTTTTATTAAATTTTCTATTCAGCTTGAATCAAATCTACCAACAAAATCTCATGTTCGATATTGTAGGAGAAATGCTACACAAACTTGTCTAAAAGGTCATCAAAATTAGATACTGAGTTTTTCATGAATTTAAAAAACCACTCCAAAGCCTCTCCTACTAGACTCTGAGGAAACAAAAGTAGGAAATATATGTCATTGTAAGCCACCAGTTGGAAAGCAAGAAAGAATTATATTAAATGAGCCTTTGCGTCTCCTTTACCCTTGTATTTTTCAAACTTTGGTGGTTCGTCCCCTAGAGGAAATGATATTTGTAGATAATCCATGTTGAATGGGTAGGAACACATGTAATTCAACTTAAACTTCTTGGTCTACTTCCTAGATTGAATGGAAAAAATTGCATCCTTCATTTGATGAAGTTCTTATGCCAAAAAAATGGATGAAACATTCGCCTATGGCAGATTTTGGGTGGTCAAAAGTGGATTAATTTGACTGGGATATAATGGAGGCATGGTTTATTATGTTATTATGGTTTGGTTAAGGAATTGACTAGGAATATGCATATATAAATTGGGATGAGCTTGTTGAAACTTCACATGTTTAGGTGCATTACTTTGGCTCAGATTTAGTATATAGGCTTGATTTTGAGGGAATTATGGTTGAGATGAAAGGATGTGGCTCTAGGTGAATTAATGTGCATATTATGGTTGAGTAAGGACTTATTATCAACTAGTCAAACCTGGTTGAATAAGGGGAACTTATTTTGAAACAAAGCCTTGTCATTAAATTTGTGGCAGGCTTGGAACAACAATAAATTATTGCTTGATTGGTACTTATGGGATAATGGTACCTCATTATTGTGTGAACACTTGATATGTATTAGACACTGGATGTATATTTGATTCTGGTTGCTTATCAATAGACATACATTGTTGACTAGACAACTTTTGTGAAGGCATGTTGGTCTGCGGCTGAAGAGGTATACTTGTTATTACCTGATAAAGTGGAACATTGGTTGACCCCTTTTAAGGTGGAAGAATGTTCAATCTCTATGGTGTTGGTAAATTGGATTGTGCCTATTATTATGGAATATTAGTCATCACTTGTTGTGTTAGAGTAACATTCATCACATTTTATTAAGGCAAGGCACTAGTTTGCATTTGAATACTAAATCCTTATGATTGCATACTTGAGGAAGTAGTTGGTTGAGGATTAAAGGTAGTTTTTTGGGGTTGGGACATATAATTTATTCCCCCCTACCATTGTAAACCACTCATGGTGTTAACTAAAGGCACTTATTATGTACAAGTTATTTATGTAGTTAAACCACTTTGACCTAGATCAGATGACATTTACGTGTTATCCACTGTGTTTAGCACATTTGTCTACATATAAATAATAGACACTTCTTAAATAACTAGGGCATTGAATATGTCACCAACTAAAGTTCTTTGCATGAATGTTTGTGTACCCGAATTGTCTTGGCCTATCAATTTAATTAAGACTCATGTTGAAGGAGCTAGCTTGATAAGTGGAGCATTTGACATGGTCATGTTATTAAAATTGCACATTAATTTTAAAAAGGTTTGGTATGTTATCTACATTTGTATAAAGTGGTTCTCCATGAGGCCTTTTCCTATGGTAATCATATGTGGGTCCTAATATGACATTGGTACTAGAGCTTAAGGATTACTAGAAGAGGCATATTTGATGGTTTGGTTGTAAGGCATAGTTGAAGGCACTCTAACTAGACTAGGTAAGTTTTCATGGGGGAAGTCTAATGTAAACTTAGCCCCTACATTTGTGGCTCTAATTAGAACTCCATCCTTGTTTGAAAGCAAGTGAAGATCAAACAAATATGGATTGTATGTTGATGGCATCATAATGTAATATAATTATTGTTGAACTTGATTTACAACCAATAGTACACTAGATAGATACTATGTTATTTATTCTTGGTCTTGCCCTGAGTATGAAGGCGTGTTGACCAAATAGTGAGCTAAAGGATCTTGGATTTGTTCCCCTGATTGAGTGTTGTAAGGAGGACAAGGATCCATCTCAAAAACTCATCATCACCATAAGGGTCTTGAACAAAGTAATCTTGTGCGACCACATTATCATATCCTAAATTGTAGATGGCTCCACTATGAGTATAGTGAGACACATTCAAATAAATTATGAATGTTTTACAAAAAGGCTTAGAGTTATACAAATTCTTAAAAATAATGTCCAAAGGACAAATGTTTCAAACCTGGTCTAACTTGGTCTAAAAGTGGAGATGTATCTCCAAAAGGTATATTCAAAACTTTCTAACATCAAATGTCTAACGTAAAATGTCTTGCAAAAAAAGGTTAAGTGGATGAATAAAAACCAGAATGTCAAAATCTAGGTTCAAAGTGTTTCAAACAAGTCTAATCTATGAAAACAAAATTTTCTGTCTTTCAAAGAAGGAACAAAAGTTAGGCTCAAAATAGGCATGCACTAGGTCTTTTAGAAAAGGCACAAAAGCTATACTTTAAACAAAATAAGGTATAAGATTTAATCTAACAAATTTGAAACACTTTGGTATAAAATAGTAATTCAAATCTAAACATGAATATGGTCAATTGGTATAAGTCGTGAAAAAATAATCACTTGGAAGATAGACTATTTCTGCTCAAATCTAAGCATAAACAATAGTTTTCAAATTAAATAAAGAATTAACTTAAGTTACATAATCCAAAAGAGAAAGATTAATGTCTAGGCCAAAATTACACAAGGCGTAGGTATAAATCAATCAATGCTTGGATTTGAACTTGTCAAGGCTAATTTTAAACTCAATGTAGAAAAGTAGGCTTATTTAAAAAAATAATAAACTCGACAAGAATGAATGGCATAATGACAGTAGGTAAATATCTCAAAAGGCACATGTGGTTTTGGTTTCAAATTTGGATTTGGATATGAGGCAAACAAGTCTTTGAAATCATCCGAATAATGTAATGAGGTTATCATGCTCTAAAGATGTAATCAATGGTTTGGTTTCAAGACTCCAAGGCATAAGATGCAAAATGAATTGGGCAACGTAACAACATCTTTTTCAATCAAATGACACACACAAAGGTTTGAAAAAAATTTCAAGGCACATGTATGATGTAAAATAGATGGTGTAATGCCTCCTCAAACAAAGGAGTGATGTATAAACATGACTCATTTTCGACGTGGTAAGACAAAAAAATAGTTTAGACTCAAAACCATGCAAGAAAAGATAAAATGACACAAACACTTAAGTGTAATGTCCTAAATCATAAAACTGACAAGGTTGCATAATACTATTGAATTTCATAAATATACTTGCTCTTGAGAGGATTTTAATTGTTAATCCAAAAAATTAAAAGAACATGAATTGTAGGGTTTTTAATCCCCCTCTTTTCTCAAGAGTTTGTAGAGCAACATGGAACTTTAGGCTACCCACCCTGCATCAATAATATGTACATGACATGTGGGGTTATTCTAAACCATCAATTTTCACTCATTTATAGATGGTCCTAAGTGTGGCTAACATAAGAGATGCTCATGTCAATTGGGTCCATGCCAACTAGCTTGTTGTGAAAAGGTCTTGTCCTTTTCACAATTAATACATCTGTTGCTTGCTTAGTGTAGTCTAATTTCTGAGTTGATCATACATTTTGAGAGCAGTAGTCACTAATGGAGGTAATTTAATCTCTCAAACTACCATACTAATAATTCACCAACATAATTTATATACCCCACCATGGAGTGGGGTTAAAATGATGTTGGGAGATAAATTCTTGGGTCAACGCTTCAATAAAGAATCCATGAGGAGGCGATGAACTCCTGCTCACAAGCCAAAATGAATGAAAAATAAAGACAAGTGAAAAGATTGTATGGTAATTTTGGGGTAACCCAAACCATACAAATTTGGGGAGGGCATTAGCAAATTTATTTTCATGCTTTTGGACTAAAGAGACAAAGGCAAAGAATGAGAACTTTTGGTCACCTAAGTTCCCTAAAGGGGATGGGGGGAGAAAATACACGCGTCACTCATTTTTATTAAAAACAAATAACTTCTAACAAACAATCATAAAATGAACAACTCTTAGGAGTATGTAACTAAAAATGAAAGTTAATTTTAGTGTACCAAAAAAAATGTCTGTTGTGAAATTTGAGCCCCTTGGCATTAGTTGGCTAACAAACTTTTCAAAACTTCAAAAACAACTAAGGCATGAAAATAACTAAGTTTGTTTTAAACACCAAATACAAATTGTGCAAGATTTAGTCATGCTCAAAATTTGCTTTTTCCACCTTATGACCTACAATTTGTTAGAGGGTTTGCCTACTTACAATCCCAAAAGTAAATGAGAAAACAATATTTAGGATTTAACTCTCAAGTTTCCTATTTTTTGTCTCAAAGATATTAATGTCGATCCATGTAGGGATCGATGTCGTTCCATAGAGATCGACGTTAGTCAATCCACACAAGGACGGATGTTAGTCGACAGATATCGACGTTGGTTCTTATAAAAACATAATATGGTTTTCACAAAAATATTGTTAGTAAAATGAGTTTAAAACCAAAAATTATCACTAGATCCTACAAGGAAATAGTCAGAAAAATAATATGCATGTTATTAGACACATAATAAAAGCTAGAAAACTCAAGAAAACCCTCATTAGTCATGTTCTACTTTTCACATAGGGATCAATGTCAGTCTAGGAGAATTGACGTTAGTCTCTGCCAAATTTTGAAGTAAAATAACGTTGATTACCTACAACCTATGAATTGATAAAAACAAAAATACTTGAAAAATGAAGTTAAAACTTAAAATTTGAATTTTCTTAAGCATCCATTAGAAAAACTAAGAGTAACATATTAATCTCATTATTTGTATGGGATGCTAGGGGTTCCATCGGGCATGCCAATATGTGATCTAGGAATTTGACATAGAGGGGAGGTTAGTCTTGTGTTAGTCTCATAAAACAAATGAACATACTAAGATCCTAACACCTCTAACCTAGACACTAGGTAGAGCTTAGTAACATAAACTAAATGAAAGCACAATAAAAACATAAAAGACACAACTCTTTTACCTTCCTTGTAAGCTCTAAATGACTTTGTTGAATGGCTTGCTTGGCTTGTGCATCAAGAAGTCTTTGACAATGGAGGTTGTTTGGCTCCTTCTCTCCTTGGCACCTTGGCTTTAATGTTGTTTTAATTAAGATTTGGCATGGTAACACCACTTGTATTAATTTTATGGATCAAATCCTGCATAATAAATCTAAAATATTCAAGCTTAGAAATGAAGAGGTATGGCCTTGTATTATGGTTGAGTTTAGGCTTGGAATGAGTTAAAACTAAACCTAAGTGAGTCAAATTTAACTGTAGTTGAGTTAATAGTTGTCAAGTAATTATGATCTACAATTACTAGGCATGGCTCTCAAAATTAGATATTTTAAGATATTTTCAAAAAACTTGACAACTCATTAAGGCAATGATGAAAGGTTAGGATACTTTTAATTTGTGAATTTCCTTTTTTAGATATTTATTAATTGCAAATGAATAATTCAACTAGGCATTTACTCTTGTTTAACTTGTTAATTTATATTGATTATCCTTTTATATATTTCAAGATTTGATTTAAGTATGCAAGTGCCCCACTTAATAGGTCCATATTTCAAATTGATAGTTGTGATGTTGCAAGGTGATTATGGATGAATTTGTGAGAGGTTATTATTGCATAGGATAAAGTACCCCAATTAGGGATTTATCAACATGATTCTGAGTTTTAATGAATGATGTGAAATAAAATTTGATATGTTCAATGATTCCTCTGCTTAACTTGTAAGAATCAGTCTGAAGTCTGGTTGGAAGCCAGTTGTGGCTAGTTTTAGGTGTCTACACTATTAAGAAGAACTGAGAAAGAAACAAAGGAGATGTAACCTTTCACCCAAATAATCAAATCCTAAAATAAACCAAAGTGTTGAAATGTTCTTAAGAGAAAGGCCCAATCAACCTTGTCATAGGCTTTAGAAAGATCCAATCCAATAAACATAGATAGAGTTTTTTGGAGATGCACGGAATGGATAACTTCTTGAGCTAACACTATCTCATCAAGTATTTTTCTACCCACAACATACCCCCTTTCTCAAGGGTAATTATTTTATGGAGGAGGGGTTTCAATATTTGAGCCATGATTTTGGAAATGATTTTGAATAAAACATTGCACAGATCAATGGGATGGAATCCAAAGATATTCGTTATAGCATGTGTTTTGGGAACCAAGGCAATATAGGTTTTGTTGATCTACTTAAGAATGATTTTAGTCAATCTGGATTCTTCCACACATCTAATAGGTCTTTCTAATTAATTTCCCAAAATATTTGATAAAATTCAATAGGGAACCCATCTGGCCTAGGGGTTTTCCCCTTCTCATACTAAAGATAATACTTCTTAATTCTTCCAAGGAAATTCTAGCAAGAAGAGAGCGATTATCCTCTATTATAATAATAGTAGGGATCTCTTAGAGAATCTTCTACTGGGCATCCACATCCAAAGGAACAAGAGAAAAGAGTTGAGAAAATAAGTTGAGGACAATGCTTGAAATGACCTATGAAGAGAACTTGTGATTTCTATTGTACAATTCAAGAAAGGCAATATGGTTGAAGCATTTCAATATAAGCATGGAATTTTGAAAAAACTCAGTATTTTTATCTCCTTCTTGAAGCCACTTAATTCTAGATTTTTGTTTCCACATAATTTCCTCCCTTAGATTCTATTTATCCATCCGATTAATCAAATTGAGTTCCTCTTGTTTATGTTCTTCAATAACTCTACTTGTGTAAATGGTTTCGATGACCTTTTCTAGCCTATCAGATATCTCTTGCTTTTTGACATTGATATCTCCAAATTCATCCCAATTCCATTTCACGAGTTGGGATTTGACATATTTGAGTTTTTGCACAAAGATGTATAATTTAGTACCATGAAGAGGCTTATCTTTCATCCACCAATACTAATTTTTTTCCTAATATCAACATGTTGAAGCCACATTAGCTAGAAGTGAAAAGGAGATTTTCGGCATCGAGAATTCCAAGTTTCCATCATAATTGGCCAATGATATAACTTGACATTCTTGAGCATTGTGAATTTGGGGATTTTCCCATTGACAATAAACTCCTCCGATAGTAAAAATATGTCCAGTCTTTCAGTAATAAAAACAAAACCAAATCTGTGGTTGGACCACGTAAGGAGCCCATTATTAGGACTAAGGTCAAGAATTTTAAGTGAAGATATGTATTCTAGAATACTACTGGGGTTAGCATCAAGCTTCCTATTACTGCTATTCTTTTATTCTAAGGAAATAATGGAGTTGAAATCCCCTCCAAACATGACCTAGGCTCTAGGAAAGAGATGAATGATGTATTTGAGACTCTTCCATTACTACTTTTTTCCTCAAAAGTTTTAGAGAGGTAAGTGTTGATAAACAAGACATGCTTACTATAATGTCTGATGTGAGCATGGATAACTATGATTATCTATGAAGCCATGGTTTCAATCACCAAAATTTCCTTGGTGTTCCACAAGTAAGTAATGCCCCCAAAAGCTCCTTGAGAGTCATTAGACAAAACATTAAAAATCAACCAGATCATATTACCCAGAGTACTCATTTTATCACTAGAGACTTTGGTTTCCTGAAGAAAAAGCATATGAGGATTGTGATATTTCAACATTCTAATAAGTTCATTGTATTTAGAGGGGCAACTTTTAAGACCCCTGATGTTCCATGATATGCACTTCATTTTGAACTATTTTTGTGCACCTGGGATATCTCTATTGCCCTCCTTGAAGAGACTAAATTTTTCCTTCCCTTTGAATGTGGATCACTTTAGATTTCCTCCCTACCTTCTGATTGGTGTTCATTTTCATTTTTGTTCAAGGCTTGATTGATCCTAGTTGGCTCCAGAATGGAAGGGATATCCAAGGATAAAGAGTAGGGGGTTGTACGCTTGAAGGGGGGTCATCCAAAAGATCACCTGAATCTTTTACTTATTTTGTCAAGTTTATCCAATTTATATTTCTTAACATGGCTTGTATCCTTATGAGATATTATGGCCAGATCCTAAACTTTTGGAAAGCTAAAGTTGCCAGCAGTTTATCTTCCTAGATCAATTGGTCTAGGTGGAGGATCTTTTTTAAACTACGTTTCAGGAATTTCAGCTTCCATAGACAACCCATCATTGTCTTGAGGGTCATCAACAGCTAAAGAGACAAAGCAATTTTTAGAAAAGGAAGGCCTAGATGTGGGTTTCTTGAGTTTAATAGTATCCTTCCTTTTGGGATCCTGAAAGACCTCCTTATTAGGGGATTCCTTAGAGTTATTAGGAACAAATAGTTTGCAGTCCTTGACTAAATGCCCAAACTCGTGGTAGAGTATACACCTAAAGTGAATAATCTAATAATCAACTTCTTGTTACCAAACCCCTTCCCTGAATTATAACATTATATTTTTAGGCAGAAGGTTGTTAAAATTTAAAAGAACACAGATCTGAGCATAGATAATATGATCAAAATGCATAGAACTATCAGTCGTCAACATATAATTGCCTAGGGCATTACCTATTGCTATGAAGATAGTTGGGTTCCAAAATTCAACTAGTAGTCCAAAAATCCTTACCCAGACTTACTCAAGAGATGATAAATCTTCTTCTACCTTGAAAAAAGAGTGTCATGGCTTCATAAATAAACCAACTCTTCCCATAAACCAATGACCTCCTTGGAATATTTGATGTCGGTCCTCTTCATGAGCAAACACCACAAGGAAATATCCATTTGGGTAAACTGAGACTTGAAATTCCCTAGATGTTATCAGGATTTGAAATGCCCAGATTTTAAAATTTTACAAGGTAGGCTAGAAGCCCAAAAATTGACAAATAAGAGCATGCCTTTCTAAGTTGTCAATTTTTTTAAAATTTCATCATACTAGATATTAATGACCGAAAAGCCGTCTGTCACTTTCATGCATCCTATCTTAGTCTTCCTAAGATCAATTTTTGGCATGTGTAGGGGTTGGTGAAGGAAACTCCTACCCCCATTGACGAACACAATATGTCAAAGAGTTTATAAAACTTATTTAAAATTCAAATTTATAGAATTTCGTTCCATAACTTATATTAGTATGATTTTATTATTCGAAGTTTTACTCACTACTTTAATACATATAATTTTTAAGAAAGGATTCTAATAATTTATACATATACACATAAAACACTTAGACTTCAACATTTCTATCATAGATTTCAATTATTAATACCAATTCATATCTTTCTATTGTTAACAATGATTTACCTTTTTATTCGTTAATGTTAATTTAGGTTTGTAGTACTCATCTTAGAATTTCTAGTACTAAAACTTAATATATATTTTTTTATAATTACTATTAATAAAAAGGTAAGTGGAATTACTCATAAAATTAAATTTAATCATATAAATAAATTTTTTTTATTATAATAAATGATAATAAAAGGTTTATAAATCATATTTCATTTTGTATGAATTTGGAGGCAATTATCAAATGAATGGTGAACAAAGACTATATTGAGGTTCGTCTAAGAATTCTCTAGAGTGAAGTCATATTTGAAAATACGAGGTTGAACTTGATAGATAAAAAATGAAGAAACAAAATTGATGAACTCGTTTGTCAATGTTAAGGCTCCAAAAACCTCACTTGCTTTTCTGAAATTCTGCATAAAACTCTGGAAAATTGATGTATAGTGTGGATATTACATGAGTTGTATGGTAATACGGGAGATGAGTTAGATTTTATTAATTAATAGTTATGTATTGTCCTGAATATAAAAATTAATGTTTTGCTGAAATACAATACTTAATTTTAGTTTTCGATAATTGATGACATATAACTTTAACCTTACTTTAAGTGTTCAAACTTAGATGTTGCATTATTATTTTGAGAAGTTATAAAATTTAAATGTTTTGAATAATACCTCAAAAATATACAAATAAATTTTTTAAAATAAAAACTATTTTTTAAATAATAACCAAATAAAAACTATATAAAAATAACCTTAAACATAGCTAAATAACCTTAAACTTTTAAACTTATATAAATAAATAAAATTGATAACTCTTGAGTAATTTCTAACCATAGAAATTAATAAGGATTATAATGTTTTGTTATTATACCATGACAGTAAGGTTGAACGTCAAATTTAATCCCCAGGAGGGACCGACCTACACGTGAAAAAGGCTTTTGAATGGATAGGGTAAAATTTCAAAAATAAAAATGATGAACCGCAAATAAACCTACAAAAAAGAAAAGTGTAAAGGGTTGAGCTGTGATCTCAATCACCTCCATCTGATGATTGGTCATCGTCTGCATATCAAGAAATCAAGTCACACATAGTTCTCCCACTTAAAATGATTGTGCTATTGTGCTCTTTCACTATATGTATACAACTAATGATTAGCTCTAGTACTTACAATGCTTGTTTTGACATGGATTTTGAGTGCTTTAAATTTGGCTTGTGAGAGCTCTTAGTGATAGGTATGCAAATTAGGAAGAATATGACAAATTTACTCAATGTGCAAAGTTGTATAGATGAGTGACATATAGATACTAGACGAGTTTTAAACGAGACACTGATTTGTTTATATGGGGATCTTTTTGAATAATTCCTTGTGCCATCGACATGATAGGCCTATAAGTTGACCCTAAGGATGGGTTTGATTTTAGAAAATATTCATTATCGGGAGTGGGATGGTTTCAACCAATGTCAATCATTATCAACTGAAGATAATAACCATAACCATTGGAATTGACCCATGTAAACCATAACCATTGGAATTGGCCCATGTAAAGGTGGGCTACTTTAAGAATCTAGAGATGTCTACGTAGGATATTTGGCAGGTTTTAAATATACAATGAAGTTCATGTAGGTGTATAACAATATAATATAAGGGTTGACTCACAAGATAACATGTAGAATGAAGGGATGGAAAACATGGACCTTGTTTGGATGCTCAAGTCATATATGATAAATGTGTGTGAAGCTTGTCATTGTTAAGTGCTAAAGACTAGATTTTAGCATCTATAAATGGCCCCCATTTATTCTAGTAATGGAATTGCTAAAGTAAAAGGATAAATATACATAAGTGTGTACAACACACGTTGCATGTTGGGAGATGGCTCTAAACATATAGTTTCACTCCCTGTAACTTGTAATGAGAATGAAGCAGTCAATGGCCATATGTGAAATCCAAACTTTGAAATTCAAAATTCAAAAAACAAGGGTGAGAGAATGAAGTAGTCAATGTCCATATGTGAAATCCAAACTTTGAAATTGAAAATTGAAATCCATGTCACCCTATTTCTCCAACACCTAGGTCAGAGTACACCTAGGTGTTGGAGAAATACATGTCACCCTTGCAACTTGTTGGATATGATGCTTCCTTATTGAAGCATTTGAGAGTTAGGGTGATCAAGCCCCAAACTTGAGTAACTATGGAGGGTAATGATTTGGGAAGGAAACATGGTCTAACCCTCATGAACGTGAGGAGAACTACACAATGTATTAACCAAAATAACTATGTAATAAATATAGAGAGAGAAACAATCAAGGAAGGTTCAACTTTGAAAGAAAAAACTACGTACGTAAAATTAAAGAATCAACCAGATAAAGTTATCTCAAAATGAATCAACCACTACAGATGGCTTAAATATTCAAATGTAATGTCTATCAAGTTTGATCCATGTAAAAACAACATGTGATCTCAAGAGAATGAAATTTTTTCATGCCCTTATCATGTACACAGGTTTTTATTATGTAGTTCCACTTAATGTAGAATATAATGCATAATATAAATATAATGGACCATGTCCATGCCCCCATCATGGTTGAAAATATCACAAGTGTGAAGTGGAATGACAACCATTTTCCACCTCAAATGTCTTAGAGTTGTTGGTGTGGATGTGCATGAATTAGTATCATGCCCCCTAAATCTCTACCAACTGATATAGGATGTCATGTATATGTGCGCTAAATTTGATAACCTATATTTTAGATGTATGTGAATGTGAAAATTTAGAATTCTATTCCTGTAATTTTGTGCATATGCCCCCATATATTTTGTCATATATTTGAAAGAATCTAATATATAAACCATATAAATATCTAAAATCTATAAATCCTATACTCTACTTTGACATTATGCTCATGAAGGTTTATGTATTTAAGACAAGCCCATTGTAATGCCCCCCTTTTGAGATGAGGGATGTATCATTAAAACCACCCATCTCAAAATAAGTACGAAATGTATCATGTCATGTATAAAGATAACATCATATAATATCATTTGACCATGTAGAGAATATGTCATCATATTAATGTATATATCAATCAATGCATATATATAACATATGGAATGTAGGGTATCTAATTGTCATGTCTATATAGGTATATCAATGAGGCATGCAATATAAGTATCTCTAACTAGAACCACACAATAATTGT
This sequence comes from Torreya grandis, assembly GCA_037957365.1. NCBI lineage: Eukaryota > Viridiplantae > Streptophyta > Pinopsida > Cupressales > Taxaceae > Torreya > Torreya grandis. The sequence goes on along the minus strand of JARHVA010002984.1, from coordinate 1,629,113 downwards.
GCATGATATAGATTATGGAACCCCTCAAAGTCAACAAGCTCAACAAACCCAAGTGTTAGTTATTACACACAGGGCAAAGGGCTACATAAAAGAGACAAAAGATGTCACAATAATTAAGGCTAAAGTCTAAAGACAAGAAGACATAAAAATTTCACAAATAAAATACATCAATGGATCTCACATCAAGCAAGGCCAACAACCACACACAATATTCACATATAAAGTAATTTATCATGTAAAAAGAGTAATAACATTAATGGATCCTTGAACAAGTAACTAGCTTACACCATCCATATGTATCTATGTCATATCGCAATAAAATAACATATCATATGTCATTGTGTAAGAAATGAGTAACTAGCAAGGCATGTGTAAGCAATATAGGTGACTCAACATGGAATAAGGTCATAGAAAGATATAACATGTAATAGTGAAACCTATGAAAGAATATGCTCCAAATGTGGCCATTGGGTAGAGGGAAAAACATATGTATGTCCATGTGTAACATATATGTCTTTCATAGCACTCAAATACCATGAAATGCATGTGTCTATGTACATAATATGCCATCTACAAAACATGTGATAAAGAACACATGTAAAAATGTAAACCGACCATCATGTCATGCTTAGGACCTAAATTTGGATTTTTGAATATTTGACTATTTTTTCATTTTATGATTATTTCATTTTTTTGGTATTTTTAATATTTGAAATTTGAAAAGTGAGGCAAGTGGTGATGGTTTTGAAAAATAGGATAATGGGAGGGATATGAATAATTCACAATCTATATCAAGGCATAGTATGCATTAGATGTGATAGTTTACCATTTATGGAAGGAGTGGGTGTAATTCATGCGCCCCCATTATTATCATGGATCAAAGATATGCAATACATGGAGGAATAAATGTACATCCTCATTTCATAACGTGTAAGTTTTATATTCATCTTTATGCACACTATCTAACATTAATATATTTATTCTAAGATGATCCTCCTTTTGATAATGTATTTCTATAACACTTATCACATTTTTCTAGATATTTAAGGCTCTATTGTCTTAGATTTTCGGATGAATGTGATAACTGATCTAGGTTTATTCCATTAAATAAGATAACAACGTGTAATCATATAAAATGCAAAATTAGATGACTTAGGTATGACTAATAACACCCAATCTATAGGTCCTCTTTCTTGCTCACTCAACCCTTCTCAACTAGACTTTCACTGATTCCCAATCACTTGTAGCTTCTCAGACTTATATTTTTGAGACCTAGGTAGTATTCTCAGACCTATATCCATCCCCCCATGTCTCATCCTCCTAGGAAAATAGCACCTAATTTGGATAAGAGTGTCAGAATTTAGGGGTGTCTTATTTCTGGCACTGTTGTCCAAGTTCACTTTAGCCTCAAACAGTAAGATTTTACCGATTCCTTATATTTTCTCTTGTCGGCCTAATACAAGCTCATCTAACCCATGATCTTTAGTTTCCATATAAAAATCCTTTCAATGTCCATTTAGAAGGGTTGGCACTTATTCGTAGGAAAGAAGAAAGAATACAAGCAAGTACACTTAAGCACTCTTCCCTATTCTTTGCATACAACCTTCCAAAACCAATTCAAGCCTATTCAAGCATTCATACCAGTCCCTAGTCATCCAAATTACATTCTAATTTCACATTATAATTGCATACATCACACAAATTGCACCAAGCACTTCAAATGGGAGAACTACATTAACTTGATCCCTCTTCGGAGTATTGGTATGTAGGTAGCGTGCCCACACATGGGGTGTGAAGTGCATCTAGCATATCCTTTACACACTAACCCCTTCTCTCTTTCCCAAGTTTGCTACTTTAGCTCAAGTACCAGGAGTTCTTAAGGATTTTGAAGATTGAATTAGACATACAAAGAGATCCACATAGAATTAGGCTTTGATATTTCACTATCAAGGTGTCATAGGCCTACCAAATAGAACCCAAAAAATCTAGACCACCAAGACAATAGCATCGAAAGTGGACAACAATGTCAGAAGTGGACAATAGTGCCAAAAAGTGGACTATAACACTAAGTAGTAGGGTGTCCTGAGTTTGGTGCTCCTATCCAATCTAGAAACATAGTTTTGGGTCTTTTTTATGATAGTCTGCCATCCCTACATAGTAATTTTTAGATCTTGTTTCATCCATTTTATCCCATAATAAGCTAAGTTTGATTTCTTTACACTCTTTACTATTTTTGGAAAAGGTAACATACATAACTATTTACACATATCAGTAGGCTAATTAAGACACATTAATTATTGATTTACAATTACTCAGACCTTTATTTGCTTAGGAATTAAACACTTAATTCCCAAAAAGAATAAAACAATTGGTGAACTTGACTTTAAATTTTTGCACAAAACCCTAGGGCTAATTATTTTTGATTTTTTACAAATTTTTCCTAATTTTTATTGAATTTAAGAATTAGAAAACTACAAATTAATTGAAATATTTTTAATAAATTCACCCAAACCTTAGTTTGCACATACTAGGTCTTATTTGCATACAAACACATTCAAAACACTAGGAAAAATATACTTTTAATTTTAGAAATATTTTCAAATATTTTCTCATTTTTTCAAATTAAAACTACAAATTTTCTATAAAATTTTCAAATTACTACACTAATTTTGGAAAAATTCATTCAAAGCCCTAGTTGCATCAAATACATTCTCAGTTATTCTTCAGTACATTTCACATAATTTTCTAAAAATTTAGTTGCATATCAAACTCAAAAAATCAATTTCACAATCAAATGTTCAAAGTATTTTACAAATAATATTTCTAAGAAAATCTTTAGCTGCATATACTAGCTCCTTTCTACTTCTTGAGGTATCACCTTACATTTATAACTAGATTAAAAAAATGATGCTCAGTTATTTACAAATTCTTCTTACTTTTCTTGAAAATAATAAAGAAACCATAATGGGGCCTATCATGTACATAAATGATGAAGTCTATCATATGTTAGTATAAAGTTTCATTCTCTAAATTTCCTTCTTATTTTTCATTATATGGGAAGATGTTAAACAATTTATTCTTAAAAAAATTAATCCATCTCTTGCATCACCTCCTTTGGAGCCTCTTCCCCGTACTGAGTCATGTTGCATGGTCCATTTTACTCTTCCCCAGGTCACTACCCATCACCAGAGATCCCAATTGACACCTTTTGTTCCTTCACCTCCTCGACCCATCAATTATCTTAACTCTCCTCCCATAACAACTACAACTCCTATACGAATAGTAGATAATGCAATTAGAGATATTAATTGGCATGCAACTATGCCTCCTCCACCTACCCAAGAGCCTCATCACCCTACTATTCCAGCCCATCCCAGGCTCAACCAACCAACATAGACAAATTCACACAAGGCATATGACATTGTTGATCAATTAAGAAACACTCTAACTAAAATTTCCATGCTAGAACTAATTCAAAAAAATAATATATTCAAGGACATTCTTTATCAGGCACTCACTCAGAATTCTATGCCTCTTGATTCAAAACCTTCTTATTTTGCATCAGTGGTTAATACTCTAAAAAGTATAGAAGATGCAATTTATTTTTATATTGAGGACATGCCTTCTTAGATGGTTATTGATCAAAATTTTCCATTATTCATACAAGTACAAGTCAAAAATAATGCAGTCAAGTGAGTTCTCATTGATAGTGGTTTCGACATAAATTTATGTAATATCACATTATTACAGGCCATGGGTATAGATTTGGCATCAATGCAAAAAAACATATAATAACATCCAAGGGTTTGATGATATACCATGATAGACTTTGGGTACTATTACTTTGGATATCATGGTGGGCCTAAAAACCCTCCCAACATAGTTCCAGGTCATGCCAGGTCTACTTCACTATAATATTTTACTCAAATGAGCTTGTATACATAATATGGGTGCTATCCCTTCCACTCTCCATCGATGTATTAAGTTTATCCATGAGGGATATATATACACATGTCCAACAGACAATTGACCATTCAGATATTATCAACTTATAGAGTCATCTTCGACTATTTCATTCGATGGGACACCATATCTCAAAGTAAAACTACCACTTAATAGCATTTATCTAGATCAAATATATACATATGAGGTTGGTGAGACTAGCAATTCCCACATAACTCCACTCATAGTCTCACCATCAACACCATTTCTTTCTCCAATCATTGTAACTCCAGCCATTCCAGTTACTTCATCAGTTATAGTTCTAACACCTGTTACACATCCACCATCACTGATAGCCACCCCAATAGCTCTAGTTGATTCCACAGTTACTCCACTAGTTACAGATATTTTAACAATAGTGCCTTACTCTACTACTACAGCTGATGAGACTACTATAACAGAGCTACCGCTAGTGGTAAATTTAGAGTTATCATATGTACATGATGTTGATACAGATTCACAAGTTTTTTTAGATGATGATACAACACCCACACTCATAGATGACTATTTGTGTGGATTGAGATTTACACCAATCATCCCAAGAGAGTACCAAGATAACTCTATAACTCTCATCCCACATCCTACATAATCTTTAACATCTTGCACGACACTCTCAGGGTATACTCCGTACTCATAGCCTTAGGCAACTCACTTGGCACATATAGTCCACATGATTACTTCTATAGATAAGAAGTCAGTTATTCAAATTTAGGAAGGTAACACACAAAATTAGCCTTAGTTCATGTTATAAACACTACTTGATCATGGACTGATCACACTACATATAGTATGACATAGATCTATCAACAGATTGACACAACAAGATAGTCACCCATTTTGTACTTTTCATAGGATTAAAGGCCATGATAAAAAATCATGCACAACCTTATAATAGAGATTGAATAAACCACATGATTGAGGTATTATTCAGATTATAACACCAATAGCACCAGCTCCACCACTTCCACTAAAGTCACTTGCCAACAGGGTTAAACATCCAAGAATAGAATCAACATCTCCATCACTAGAACAAACCTTAGTTCATGCTCAACATGATGACATCAGAGACACATCATTTGTAGCATATGATGATACTTATGATGATGATATTGACACATTTGATGATGGTTGAGATCCTTTCCTCCATTTTCATGCCCAATAAGCTCCATCTTTGGATCCCTTCCCACTACCAGCTAGTCTGTTATATTATGATATATATACTTATACATATTTTATTTTCAACATTGATTATACATATGGTCTCTTGAACCTCCTGTACATAGTTCAAATATTTAAACACACACACACACACACACACAAACATTCAAAAAATTTCAAAAATGCTAAAACAACTTTTATTGTATGCATCATCCATACTTTACATCACTAATATTATGCTAGGACTCACATTTTCTATTTCATGCTATTGTATGTCAATTTTATACATTACCATGCTTCACTTGATTTTATTTGAGTTTGTGTTGTTACATCCAATTATTTCATTGCTTCATTCTACCCATAGAGGGGGCATTCCTACTTTTACATTTGAGACATACATTGTTATACATACCCACTGGGGGCATCTTTTACATGACTACACCATCTAGGTTATGTCATTCCTACACTACACACTCTGAATTATCATGATGATGTACATTACTTTATACCTTACACAAAATATTATATCAACATTTCACTAGTATTTAGCACTTGTGTATCTCTTAACATATATCTAGTCTTGTACTACACATGTTTTGCATACTTTCACATTTGCTTTGATTAAGTTATATGTGCTTGTATCCTCCCAACTATTACATGATTTCTCTACTTGCTTAGCGTAGCTTATGTGATTGCATTTTACAGTTCCTATTTGACTCCTACTTGTGCTTTAGAACATTTTCCAATGTCTTGTGCTTCTTTTTCATGTGTGTGACTTAGGACATTTGTCAATGTCCTTTGTATTCCTCTATGTGTCTGTGGCTTGTGTGCCAATTTTTCTTATTTTACTTGTATGTGTATGAGGCATTTGAACATGCCTTTTATGCTTGTTTATAGTTTGAGTGACATGTGCCCATGTCCCTTGTTTGCATGGCCCCCTGGCCCATCTATTATGTTTCTTGCTTCTTTCATGTTTGCTTATTGATTGTTAAATATGTGCAATGCCATGATCCATATCATGCATTTTCTTTGCTTTCTTGGATGCCATGATGGACATCATGCTCCATCCCTCAAACTAAAAACTAATAAATAACAATTAACATTTCTAGTTCTAATTTATTACATTATACATGCTTTCACATTGTTATATCTATCTAGGCATACCTCTGTTGATCTAACAATATCTCAGTACAAACATTTCTATATCTTGAAACATATTGTCAAACATCAAATGCCATATCATATATATTTTTAGAATTAGAACACTTGCAAGACTCTTTTATTCTAAGGGAAATCATTGTAGGTTCATCATTCCTACCCTCAAAAGAGGGGGCATCAAACAGGGGCTTTGTCACAGAGATAAAACCTCGTAGCAATCAAAACAATAACTTTCAAAACAATCAGCATAATTTTCTTAGATACATAGGGTTATCTTGCACACCATGATGGTTCTCAATTTCAATTTAGATTAGGTAGTTGGTATAACTTCCAGATCAAAATCCATGTTCTAGACATCAGTGATTGGAAATAATGTGTGTGGCACATTGATCTTCTTTTATTTCTGAGTTCAGTATATTCTAGGCATTCTTAATAGTTGCATGTCTTACTCCATCTGCAAATGGTTGGCATCACATTTGAGTTAAAATTTCATATAGGTTTATATTTTTTAGTACTTGAGTTCTTTATTTGGATTTCATATAAGCCTAGTACATCAATTTTAGAGTACATTTCATACAATCCTAATCTCTATCTTTTGAAATGGCTAAGAGTGGCCTAGTTTCCAACACACATTCAGCTATACATGACACAGTATCATATTTCCAACACATTCATGAGATCCATGAACCATCTCATATGAGATCTATTCTATATCGGTATCAATTCATCACTTCACTTCATGGGAAACAATGGAGCCAAAGGGCCATATTTTGTATTCTTGAGCCACCTATTCAGAGGGATTAAACACACAATCCAGACATCAATTAACACATGCATGATTCATTAAATTCACTTAGTTGGTGATGATGGATCCAAAGGGATAGCCTTTGAATTCTTGAGCCACATTCTAGGGAATTGAGCACTTAGCTCCATTCATGATATTACTCTTGATTCAACACATACTCAACACAATCTAGCATCACAATAGATTTTGTATTGGTTTACGTACCTGATGAGGTGTATTCATTCCTCTCTCTTCCTTTACTCATTTTTTGTGCATTATTATTTTAGATATAACATATCTAGTAATAACTAATCTAATTCATGTTTTTATTTTCAGATTCACACATCATAATGTGCTCTCTCTATGTACATCCAACATCACACAACTTCATGAGCTTTTCCTTTACAAATAAGTTCAAGTATGCTTTTTATTTTTCCTTTATCCTAGTATTTCACTTTGCTGCATCACTATAATAAAGGGGGGGAAAAATATAATCATATTGTTAGGATCTATGAAGCACAATTGATTACTTTTCTATAAGCAATTAAACACGGAATTGAACCAGAATGATTAAGTAACTAGAAACTTGAAACAACAAAAAATATGAGAAACAATACTATCTCTATTAATACTCTTCTAGAAAAGAATTACAATGAAGAGATGCCACACTCTTCCACCTTACAGGCTTCCCACACCAAGTGTTCAGTAATTCACACTCAAGAGTTATCTCTCTCTTTCTCAACCACAACTAACTCAACAACCTGAGTTGTTATCCCCTCCTTGATAGCTTCAGTTGATCTCCTTGACCTTGCACCTTGAAGATCTCCTTGACCTTGCTTTCTTGCTTCAATGATTTACTTGCATTAATCACAATACATGCCTCATGGGTCTCTTAAATAGGATCCCAAGCATATAATAATTAGACTTCTAATTACAATAATTAGAAACACAGACTCAAGACTTAAATTAGTCTTCAACATGAAAACACTCTCAGACCTCTTAAAATTAGACGAGTCTAATTCTGGAAACATGTTCTGGAAACACATGCAAGTGCATGCACACACACAGGTGACCGACGTCAGTTGTTGTCATTCTTCTCCTGACTGACGTCAGCTAATCCCTGGTCCCTGCCTGATCGACGTCGGCAATACTACTGATGTCGATTACTGGTCACACTTAGTAACTCCCTGATTAGCTTCCTAGTGAAGCTTTTAGCTCCACAACTTAATAATCTCCCACTTGGAGATAAATAGCTGCACCTTTACAGCAACCTCCACTAACCATATCAGGCACCTCCATCTTCAAGATCAATTTTGAAGACCATCCACCACACATCCTGTGATTCTATACCTGTCATCCAAGTCCCCTGCCACATCTAAACTTTCTGACAACTCCCACTGGTTGGGAAAACTTAGGTCTACACTAGACCTTATGTGATTTCAAACACTATTCTAAGCTCAACTTGAAATGTCTAGCCCTTGGTGTGCTTACCGGTTCTGTATCCTACGTATTGAACCCTACTAACACCTTCTTCACATCAGCTCCCACTGGAAACAAAATCAACCTGTGATCTTCCATGTCTCTGAACATACTTATGCCAAAGAATCTTGTTGCTCCCAGATTATTCATGACACCCATCTGAACTAACTTTACCTTTAGTTCAGCAACTCCATGTATATGTAACCCTGCAACAAGCACACAATACAGTAACAGGATAATGTAGCTAATATTACCCAACCTGGTAAAGAGAAACACAATGGTCAAACCTCCATTATTCTGCAACCTACTCAAGACCATATACCCTGGCCTTCCATCTCACGTATCCATTCCCACTCTTCTTCATCCTGAAAATCCATTCGTCTCTCAATGCTTTCTTCTAGCTGGCAACTCCACCCAAAAAACCCCTGTTTTGTTCTTCTCCAAGGAATCACATTCCTCATCCATGCCAAGCTCCCACTATTTCCTAGATCTACCTGCTCTACTTCTTTAATGATTTCCTGGTTCTTGACCATCAGTGAGCTACAAGTAGTGTAAAGAAGGGAAATGATGAATTTGAGGCTTACCTACCCTTTCAGTCCTCCATATGGGCACTTGAGACTCCTTGATAGCTTGTTGTCCGCCCAACATCTGCCCATTGACCGATCTCAACCATCTCTCAATCTGCACTCGACTGACGTCAGTTCCATGCGACTGAACTATCTACCGACGTCGATTCCTCCTGATCGACGTCGATTCCATCTACCTGACACTACCGACTCTGTTGGTCTGCACATGATCGATGTCGGTACCTGCTTGATCGACGTCAATTCCATCTGACCGACATTGGTAACTATGTTTCCCTGTAAGTGATGACTTTTTCACCCGCGAGCTCATCTTGGATCAAAACCCTATCCAAACTACCCTGCTCAGAATTATTCATCCCCTGTGACTATTCTCTGTCCATCATCTCCTCCATAAACACCAAGGCTTCCCTGTTCTTGTCAAAATCATCAAATTTCCTTTTCCTGCAATGAACTCAATTTATGCCCTCCGAATCTAAACTCATACCTTTTGACTCAAGAACATGCATCTCCTTCTTATTCATGTGACCAAGCCTATTAAGCCACATCTCTGAATCTATAGCTGAAGTAGATAAACCAGAAGAAGAATTAGCAATACAAGTAGATAGGTAAAGCGTACCTACTTTTTTACCTCTTGCTAAAACAAGTGCACCCTTGGAAACCTTCCAAGAATCCACTGTGAAGGTTACTGTGCATTCCTCATCACCCAACTTTCCTATCGAAACCAAACTCTACTTCAGGATTGGGACATGCATAACCTCCTTCAACACCCATGTGTTGCCTATCTGTAATTCCAGCTTCACTTTCCCTTTGCCAACCATTTGACAAGGCTTACCATCCCCTAAATAAAGCTCTCCAAAGTCTCCCTGGACATACTCACAGAACAAATCTCTATTTGGGGTTGCATGAAAAGAAGAACCAGAATCTAAAACCCATGATTCTAGCTGACTATCCAAAGAAAGTATGAGAGCATCCTATGCCATAATACCTACATCTTTTGCTTCTTCATTACCTTCATGTTGATTTTCTTTATCCTTTAACCAACAATCTTTCTTTGTGTGTCCTCTCTTTCCACAAAACCAGCAGGTGATACCTCCATTTCTAGATTTGGATCCATTTTCCATCTTTGACTTTGATTTTCCTTGCTCGACCTTCTCTCTTTTCCTTCCCCTACTTTTAGCACTTAAAGCATTCCCTGATGATTCACCTGTGCTTTTCTTGCGAATATATTCATTCAAGATTACACTAACTACATCATCAACTTTTTAGATTTTAGAAGCAGACGCAGTATTACTTACTGCCATTACCAAACTCTCCCAACTTTCAGGTAATGAGCATAAGATTAAGAGAGCCTTTATTTCATCATCAAAAACAATATTGACTGAATTTAACTAGTTTACCAAACCATGGAAATCACTAAGATGACTATATACCGATCCAACTTCCTGCATTTGCAAAGTAAATAGCTACTTCATAAGAAATACCTTATTTGAAGCTGAGGGCTTTTCATATAGATTTGCCAAAGATTCTATCAACTCTTCCGTTATCTTACATTGTGATAAGTTGGAAATCACAGACGATGCAAGGATCAACCTTATGGATCCCATAGCCTTCCGATCAAGAACATTCCATTCTTCATCCTTCATGTCTGTGGGTTTGCATGCAACCCCACCCAACGGTAAGTACAAATCTTTTTGATACAGATAATCTTCTATCTGCATCCTCCAATGTTGATAATTCTTGTCGTTAAACTTCACAATTCGTAGCCTACTTTCTTCTGCCATTGCTATACTCCCACTCAATCAAAAACCCCTGAGAATGACTTGTAATCAAATAATAACCTGCTCCCTGCAACCTTAGCTCTGATACCAACTGTTAGGATCTAGGAAGCACAATTGATTACTTTTCTATAAGCAATTAAACACGGAATTGAACCAAAATGATTAAGTAACTAGAAACTTGAAACAATAAAGAATATGAGAAACAATACTATCTCTATTAATACTCTTCCAGAAAAGAATTACAATGAAGATACGCCACAATCTTCAACCTTACAAGCTTCCCACACCAAGTGTTCAGTAATTCACACTCAAGAGTTATCTCTCTCTTTCTCAACCACAACTAACTCAACAACCTAAGTTGTTATCCCCTCCTTGATAGCTTCAACTGATCTCCTTGACCTTGCACCTTGCAGATCTCCTTGACCTTGCTTTCTTGCTTCAATGCTTTACTTGCATTAATCACAATACATGCCTCAAGGGTCTCTTAAATAGGATCCCGAGCATACTATAATTAGACTTCTAATTACAATAATTAGAAACACAGACTCAAGACTTAAATTAGTCTTCAACATGCAAACAGTCTCGGAACTCTTAAAATTAGATGAGTCTAATTCTGGAAATGCATTTTAGAAACACATGCAAGTGCATGCACACGCACAGGTGACCGACGTCGGTTTTTGTCAATTTGATCTTGACCGACGTCGGCCGATCCCTACTCCCTGCATGACCGACATTGGCAATACTGCCGATGCCAGTTACTGGTCACACTCAGTAACTCCCTGATTAGCTTCCTGGTGAAGCTTTTAGCTCCACAACTTAACACATAAAAATATGAAATTATATGACTTTGGTATGACTAGTAACACCCAACCTATAGGTCCTCTTTCTTACTCACTCAACCCTTCTCGACTAGACTTTCACTGATTCCTAGCCACCCATAGCTTCAAAGACTTAGATTTTTGAGACCCAGGCATCATTCTCAGACCCAGACCCATCCCCCCAGGTTTCATCTTCCTAGGAAAATAGTTCCCAACTTGGATAGGAGCACTAAAATTTATGGGTGTCTTATTTTCAGTGCTATTGTCCAAGTTCACTTTAGCTTCAAATGGTTAGATTTTCTTGATTCTTTATCTTTTCCCCTATTGGTCTAATATAAGTTCATATAACCCATGATCATTAGTTTCCATATAAAAGGTCATTCAATGTCCATTTATAAGGGTTGACACTTATTCATAGGAAATAATTAAGAATACAAGCAAGTACACTTAAACACTTTTCCCTGTTCTCTGCATATAGCCTTCTAAGACCAATTCAAGCCTATTCAAGCACTCATACCAGTCCCTAGTCATCCAAAGTACATTCTAGTTTCATATTATAGTTGCATACATCATACAAATTACACCAAACACTTCAAATGGGATAACTACATTAGCTTGATCCCTCTTCAGAGTATTTGTATATAGGCAGCGTGCCCACACATGGGGTGTGAAGTGCGTCTAGCATATCCTTTACACACTAATCTCTTATCTCTTTCCCAAGTTTGATATTTGAGTTTAAGTACCAAGATTTTATAAGGGTTTTGAATATTAAATCAGACATATATCAAGATTTTCATATAATTAGGCTTCAATATTTCACTATCAGGGTATCACAGGCCTACCAAACAGAACCCAAAAAAGCCAGACCACTAGGACAACAACGCTAGAAGTGGACAACAACACTAGAAGTGGATAACAGTGCTAGAAAGTGGAATATAACACCAAGTAGTATTGTGTCCTAAGTTTGGCACTCCCATCCAATCTAAAAATAGAGTTCTAGGTTCTAGTTATGATAGTCTGCCATCCCTACACAACAATTTCTAGATCTTGACTCATCTATTTCAGCCCAAAATAATTTAAGTTTGATTTCTTTACACTTCTTACTATTTTTGGAAAAGGTAAAATACATATATATTTACACAAATCAATAGGCTAATTAAGACACATTAATTATTGATTTACAATTACTCAGACCTTTATTTGCTTAGGAATTTAACACTTAATTCCCAAAAAGAATAAAACACAATGACAAATAATTGTGACTTGGATTATTGGAACTGATTATAATTGATAATATGATCCATTTATATATGCAAAGGGGATACCATGAAATATAAATCAATATAGGATCATTATTTTGGATTATTCGGATAAGGATAACAATGAAAAAAATTTAAAGAGTCAAATAAACATAAAACCAAGGGCTTTAAGAATTATCGATGCAAGGGTGCATGTATGAGATAGAAGGATAACCTATGACAATATGACAAACAAGGCTAAAGACATTAAGTAACATGATATTTTTCATTGTCTATTAATGTATTTCACGTGGAGATCTTGTATCTAGTGGTAGTAATGTCTCATTATTTCTATAATAGTTTTCTAATGTCATTTTATACATATCATATTGTGTCTGGGTATGTAGTCCCAGTGTATGTTGTTTACATTTATTTGTTAGTAGAATGCTTGAGTTACTTGTGGATATATTAATTATTCTTAGTGAACCAGGTATATTAATAATTGTACGTGTTATCCATTTGCGATCTTAGTTTTTTTAGAGGTACCCCAAGTTGAATTCTATTGTTATTAATGAAATCTTATATATATTTTTCTTAATTTAAAACATTTTTTTGTTGAATGTCTTATAATCTAATTGTAAGCACCCTCATGAGAAAATAATGTGATAATGTTAAACCAATGGTTATACTTCTTTAGTGGTGTTGACTATGGTAAATGTTGGTTTAACAATGCTTAAATTATTACTTTAGACTATAATTGAAATTATACATGTATTAAGGTGATATAAGAATATCACTTCATGACCTTGAGAATTGATTGGTAAGCTAATTACATTGGTTTAAGTAAATGATCTAGCAAGCTATAATTATAAGCTTCAACTATTAGGATAAAAAATTTCTTGGGTGCTATAAGTGTGCAAGAATATGTCATTACCAATGAAGGAAAGGGACTAAACCAAACATAGTTGCATAATGTGTAATCCTATATTTGATCCATATATTGTCTAAACCTTAACTGATCATAGTGGAATGCCTTATATGTAATTTGACCCTTTATTTAGTCTTGACATGTCTTAATGGATGGTAATCACTGCTAGGTTGGTCAAACCACCTTTGGATGGCCATATTAAATGCATGAGGATAATGTAGACCAACGTCTAGAATGACTTATCAAACAATTATTGGCTTGTACATTAATTGCCTTTGCCTTGAGCCTCATGTAAGGGGTTGTATTGTATTTGAAGAAAATTTTGGACTCTATAAGATTCACCATGCAACATTATGGACTGGAAAAGAGAATGTCCATTTATGAAGGCATGGGTTGGATAGAAGAGTGGATGTTTGATGCAAGAAAATTACCAACACATGTCCAGTTTGGATTAGGTTGTAAGGAGCAGAGTATTCCTATTTGATGAGGGTGGATCTTTGAGAAAAGGGTTTGGAATATTTGGCATTTTTGACCACCTTAAGAATAAAGGAAGAAGAAAAGGGAACCAAGTAGAGAGCCTAAAGAGGGAGAGATTTAGTTGGTATAAACCTATATAAAATATCCATGGAAAGGCCTAGATCATTTGGTAGGTATTATATTAAAATATATATCCTACTATTTGAATAAATGAAGTTTGTGTGATTCTTTATTGAGTTATTATGTTTGAGAGGAGTAAGGTAATTGGATTACTTCTTCTCTTCATTTATTTTCTATGGTTGTACTTGGGTCACCCATAGTGTTATTACCCCTTGTATGGGAGTTGAGAGTTGAGATATTCCGCCATGATAGTTCTAACAATTGTATTTATACTTATGTGGATATTATGGTTTCATCGTGTAAGACTACTGATGCATTGAAATGTTAAATTCTTCATGATGAAGGAAGAGTTAGGTCTCTCATGTTGGACATGATGGTAGGTTGCCTAAGTCCTCTCATGACTAAATATAGAATATATCTTAGTTATTGTATGCCTAATAGGTATTATCCTTTTGATCATTATGTTTTCTCTTTTATGTATTTTACTTGCTAAAAATATATTTGAGGTTGGTAACCTCTTGACTTAGAGATGCTTGGATTGTCACCTTGTGAGTAGCTATCTCCTTTACCCCAAGACATCTTGATTGATTTTTGCCTTTACTTATTTTTGTCACAAAATATTTCACCATAGAGTTGGTTGTTAAATCCTACTCTAAGATTTGGGCAATATTGAAATACCTCTAGGATTGTGGGTTGCCTAAAATAGAGGTAGAGCTATAGGTTTAAGGGCTAGCTCCCTAGATTTATCCTTGAATGCTTATTTCCTACACTGACTATTTGTTTATGTGAATACGGATAAAAGTGACATGAAAATAACCTATTATAACAAGGTGATACACAAAATTTATATCCACTAGACTACCATGATCTACACTATGAAAGATTATTCACAAAACTGACTTCAAACTTCTATGGTAATCCAACATAAGTATTTAAAACATGAAGGTGATATCTACTGCACTTACCAAAGTGAAAGGATAAAAGGTATAATATTATACACTAATGAAAATTCATACACTTAGAGAAAGATAAGGACACTAACTACACTCTATGTGACATGTTAGAGAATGAATTACTTGCACACAATATGAGAGAGTAAGATGAACGTAAGGCTAGGTGATTAATACTTAATCACTCAGATTTAAGACTATTGTACACACTTAGACAAGAAATTTTATAACCAAAAATAGCTTCAAATATTTATTTATAGTCGAACATCAGTATTCAAACCAGTAGGGTTGTACCATAATAGACATGGATTAGATTACAAGAGCCAAAATGGCTTACATTTAAAGAGTGTGTGAGAGGAGAGAGAAGAAATGGAGCTCAAAGTTCAAAATAAAAAGTGCTAAGTGATTATGAATAGCTCCATTTCAAGATCATGAACTATAAAATAAATTTTTGGAAGGATAAATGTCTATTTTAAGCATAAAACTCCTCAAACTGGCATAGGGTCCTCAAATGGCCTTCTTGAAAATTGCCTTTTTGATAAGTTATATTTTGACTACTCAAAACTTGAATAGGGATATTGGAAACATGTGAAATATATTAAGGTATTTGGAAACATTCCATGATAGTCATTAGATGTGTCTCTAACTGTTAACCATCTTCTAGACACTTGTACTCACCATCTGCAGTCACTCATTAGTCTTCTAAACCTCATTCTTCACATTTATCATCTAGGAAGCCTTAAATTTATCAACCAAATCCATGTAATAGGTGTTAAGACACATGTATAGAGTGATTATATATTATAATCCATGGTTTAAACCCTAAGAAGATCCAAGAACAAACTTATCCTCTTCTCACTAGGTAGTCACTCTTCATTCTCACTATCTATCTAATACTGCCTACGATGAACAAGTTATCAAAAGTGTTTTTATGATTGTATAAGGTAATAAATGGATATGGGGAGTTTCAATGATTCTCTACAGACCTCCGCTAAATAATCTCATAAATTCATTCTACTCTGTACTTGCAAAATACATAAAACCTTGAAAAAATCCTATTTTAGACTTGCTTGTACAAGTAGGGTATATACCAAGTAGGTGTTATGGATCATGAGAGAGTACTCCATAATTAAAAAACCATTTATAGGCCATATAACCACTTTTTAATTCATCTCTTTCAATATTTATTTCATCATGTCAAAACCAAGGGTTTTAGAGGGTTTAGACTATTAAGGATTGTTCATAAAATCCTGATGTCCAACCTCCTAAAAAAATACACAAATATTGAGTATGGGACCCTCCATAATTACCCATCACTTTTTTAGGTCCCTTGATTGGTTTCCGTATAGGTGTGAGCAAGAGAAGTTGGCCTATCAAGCTTTAGAATGCATTTTGGACACCTTTATGATTGAAAAGGGTCAAAATGATTAACTTATGTTGTCTCTTTGTATATTTATGGTTTAAACTAATCCTCAAATTACTCCTAAATTTCATCTAATGGATATTAATGATCATTTATTCTTAAAATTGAAGTTAGGCCCTTGAAGGGCTTAGGCCTAGTTCTAGGCCTAATAGGCCTAATAGGTTATGACTGTGTGTTTAACCCTTATGAGAGTTTATAATGAATGTAAGGTATTTACTATACTTTTTCATGTTCAAACAAACATTCCACATAATTATGCAATTATCCAATACTTTACAACTCATCCCCTTACCATTCACTCACCTAACCTACAAGATGATCTGTCTAGGAGTGACCTTTATTTGAGATAAAATAGAGGGCATATCCCATATTTAATCAGTAAAAGTGAACCTATTATATGTTATATTAGGTCTTGTGGAACCTATGCACCAAATTACAAGGCCTAGTCAGCTCTACAAGGCTCTTAATATCATAAATTTCATGACAGACTTTTAAGAATGATGACTGTCTATAGGGTTTAAGAATCTCAGTCTTGTGACTATAGGTTGGTGTGACTCTTCATATTTAATACATATAATAAACAAATTAAATTAAACATAACACTATGAGAGTGATATCCACATGTTCAACTCATTATACAAATTTGTTTACCTCCTAACTTGCACTCTTCACTAACCTAGGCAAGTTTGCAGATTGAGCGATTGTGTCATCCACTCAAGAAAAGGGGATTACTATAGGTATATTTTCATTATATAACCTTGTATTTATTTCCAAGGTTATCCTTGAAGTCTCTAATCTCATCTCACACTTATTTTAACTCATTCATGTCTAGAGACTTGCCTCTCTCCACTAGCATATGTTAGTCTGTCTACTGTAACAGGCTATAGGTGCACTTCTTACACAAATAAAACCCATGTAGGGATCATATCTTGAAATTTTTATTTCATAACCTAAGATAATTTCAATTTCATTAGGTCATTCCAAAATATAAAGTCATTATGCCTATAGGGTTCTCAAATTTTAATTTCTCATTATCAACCCTATAGGTCTATAGTCAGGCTGTAGATGATAATTTTGAGAACAAAAGGGGCACCTATAGGTGTTAACCTATGTATAGTCACTATTACCCAATAAATTGGATTTATATTGAGGTAATTTATCATATATTATTAAAATAAAGTCACTTATATTGATGGTATGCTTCCATTATGTCATATTGCATTGAAAGACCACTTAGGCTTCAAAAGTACTGTAGATATATACACCCTAAATTGGTCAAGAAACTAAAAATATCATGTCTATTCATAGTCCTATTCATATGAGACTCTGACTAGAAATAATGAGCCTTATTTGCACTAGCCATGTATTTTTTTTGCTTATCTTGGTCTTATTTCTTGCTTTTGTCACCTCTTTGCCTACTACTAGTCATTCGAGACCTTCTGACCAGTGATTCCACCTTAGCCAGATAGTAATCCCCATGCCAATATTGTTCCCCTAGGTACCAAGCCTATATATACAACACCAGACATAGAAGTGTCCCATTTTTGGCACTCCTATCCATTTATATTTTGAGTCCTAATGGTCATTTATCTTCACTTAACAAGTCCCCAACCCTTTTTAGCCCCTCCATTAAGTTTTGTTTACCTTTTTAATGTTAGATAATGTGAATAAAGCTCCCAAATTCAAAATAAATAGTATCCTATATAAATGACTTTACAAGTCATTTAATATCTAACACTTACTACTTTGGCACACTAAGTAATTAAAAATTAGTCAATAGTATAACTCAAAATTCTGCATCACACATAGATTTGCATGCTTGATCAAGGAAGGGCCTAGGCAAAAGTTCATTTTTACATCTACCATGCATGTTGATTATACATGTTCCCTAAGGGTGAACTACAGTTGATTTTAAACCCTAGCTTGAGGGTTCATGTAGGCAACAATCAAGACAATAGGGGGTCTAGATCATGCGATCATACTTCCCTTAACCCAATTTTTTCTCTTTTGATTTTGATATGTTTTTTTTTTGGTAGATAAACCTAGGGTTTGAGAAGAAAAAAAGTTATACAGTGGTATATACAGGCAATCATGGAGAAATAAAGACACCTACAGGAACCAAAAACTAGACCGCACCAGAATTTAGAACCAAAAATTGATTTAGATAAAGCATCATAACTGGACTACAGTGCCAGATACCAAAATATCCACTTTTTGGTGCTCCTATCTTTTCATTGAATGAAATATATATTTAGGTTTTTGACATATTCCCATTCCTGCACAATAGTTTTTAGCCTATGTATTAGTCATCTTAGCCTATTTTTTTAGATAAGTCATTTCCTTTCCCCATGTAATTAATTTAATCAAATTGATATAAATCTATGTTTTACTATAATTAATTATATTTTACCCCTTAATCCATCCTCTTTATTATTTAATAACTAAACCCTAGTATCCCAAAAATAATAAAACATTTTGTGAACCTGACTTACTTCAAACAAATCTCAAACCCTAGCTAACCTTAGGGTTTTCCTTTAGATTTTGTGAAAAAATTCAATTTCAAAATTCTAATTTTTGTATAAATTTTGTACATTTGTTTTATTTAAATTTAATTTTAGAATTCAAATTATTTCAATAATTTCAAAATTCTAAAACTCCAACCCAAAACCCTAGATTTCTAAACTAGGACCTCAAACCCCAAGCCTTCCGCCCTTACAATTTTTAGATAATTTTTATGAAATTTTTGAAAATTATTTAGAGTGTCAAAAATATTTTAAAAATCTCTATGTTAGTAGTAATTCTTGAATTTATTTTCTTAATATTACTTTTACATATTCTCTTTGGTAAAAGCAATAAAATGGAAATTAAGGCACTTCTTCCCTCATCCTATAGATAAATTTCTAATTTTTTCTCATAATTATGACAATGAATGGACAAATTTGAAAAATTGCACATTAGCCAAAAATGAGGAAAAATATTTCATTTACAATGAAGATAATTACTATTTTTCCAATGAATAATATGATGATACATATGAAAGTGATAGTGAAGAAAAAGTAGATGCATCTTCTTCTCTCAAACCTATCTCTTTTCTTCCCTCGTCCAAAAAGAATAATTTTGATAAATGGGAAAGGTCATTTTCACCTCATTATCCTATTCACAATGCATAAAATGAACAAATTAGTCATGCATTTCCAAGTGAACCTCTTGTTGGTGATAATTTGCTTACATTTGAACCTAGTCTCTCTCTCTCTCTCTTTTGCTACTTCTATGCTCAAATTACAACAATATAAATGCAATAGAATCTAATTTCCAAGGCATAATTTAAATGATCAATCTCATGTTCTTAACTCTAATTTGTCATCTCAAACAATAAAAAAATAATGTTTAAATGATACCTCTCTTACTCTTACTTCTCATATTGTAAATGAAAATAATGCATGCAAGGATAACAGAGATGCATATAATATTCCAATTTCACATGACAATTTATTGCATATTAGAAAATAATTAACATCTTCTCTTACCCATCTCCCTAGTGATAATGGATGTGATAATGAGTATGATAGTGAACATGCAAATGATTATGACAATGAGAGTGAATATGAAAGTGATACTTTTACTCCTCCCCTTTCAAATGAACAAAATATTGATTGTGATAATGCATGGAATAATGATGACTATTATGCATATAGTGAAGAAGATAATGCATCTCATGACTCTAAATCTTTTCTCACTCCTCTCAAACATAATGAATTATAAAAGGTTGTTTCTACTTATATGCATTATTCTATTTCAAATGATGCACATGTCCATGATAATGTCACATCTTCTATTTAATTAGAATGTGATTCACTAATACTAAAGATACCAATGAATCTCCCAAGCCACTCCCTACTACAATAGCACCTATTTCTCACTCTTAATACAAAGAGAATGATATCCCACATCCTTCTACTAATGTCCAAGCTACCATTCCTCCAAATGTTCAAGTGAGTACACCCACTCTCTATGATCTATTTGCTAAATGTAGCATTCCCATGGCTAAAATAAATGATCAAATTCAAGGTTTAAATGAACCACTTCAAGATAATAATATAACATCCCAAGAGATTATTTATTTGATGCATGTAGTTGGTGAATGACAACACGAAGTACATCTCCTTACTTTGGAAAACAAGGCTTATAAGTCTTGGATGGATGCCAATGACTCGCACGGTAACCCTCTTTTGCAGACATTTGTCAAAGCTTCATTTCCTAAGCATTTATAAATACCATCATTGCCTCAATTTGATAGAACTAGAGATCCATTCATACACCTTAAAACCTTTTGAAAGGCTTTGCCATCTCACATGTGTCCTTTGATTATACTTAAGTTGTTCTAATAAACATTAGTGGGTGATGCATAGAATTGGTTCTCTCATCTACTCCCTATTGGTTCCTTGGATACATATGATGATTTATAGGAGACATTTATTAGATATTACATAGAAAACCTAGACCCTCATGTTACATATGAGAAACTCACCATATTGCATCAGAATAATTCAAAGCCATTTAGTGATTATATCTTAAGATTCAAGACTCACATGTTAAAATTGATTTATAAACCAACAGATTTGAAGATTTAACATGTCTTTATTAAGGGGATTATCCAAACCCTCTTAGAGCATATATTATTGTTGACCCATTTTGCCCACAGGCAAAATTTTGGTCAACTTATTCACTTGTTCAAATTCTAGTCATTTTTGGGTTCAGCGAGTTCAGAGAGTTCATTTCATGCCTAGGTTCAACGGTTCAACGTCCTTGGTTCATTGGCGCACATGGCTTAACACTAAGGCAGGCGCTTCGAGGAGGAAATTAGGTGAGGTTCAAGTTAATCAAAGCTGGGAACTTTTCAAGGCCAAAAGCCCACGGCTTGATACAAAAAAAATCCTGTGGCTTAATACAAAGGCAAAGACATAAGGCAGTCCACAAAGGACACGAGAAGGCCCGTCAGCAGTCAAATAGCCAGCATGGACCTGACTAGCAGGCAGAGGAGCAGTCCGCATAAAAGTTTAGGAAAAGAAGCCAGCAAGCCCGATGACATCTCCAAGGCCATCAAATTTAATGAAATGGAATAGCCGTTGGGTTTTCAAACATTGAAAAAGGGAAAAGGGCCTGAATGTAGCGACCCACCAAGGAGTTCGCCTAAAGGGCCAAGCGGCCAGAAAAGACAAGGATGCAAAAGTGACAGGGATAAAGCAAGCTGGCAGTTGATCCAAGTGGTGCCATTTGGGAAGTGACTTCAGTAGGTGGAGCAGTCCCCATGAATTTATCATGAAAGGCATAAACAGTTGAGATAAGATCGGTTTTCCTCCATTTTTTATTAAATGGATTGATAAATCATGTAAGTCATCAAAAAGAGGACGGTTTTCGAGTAGACAAAAAGGCACAGTCCATTTAATTCCTTGAGCGACTTGTTCTTCCCATGAAGGGATGCGTATGCCACTTGTAAAAGGAGTGCCAAATGGCCTCCTTGCTTATCCTATATATTACGAACCTGGTCATTTTTGTAATTATCTTCCACATTCTGTAAAGAGCACAGCTCTGCAAAATTTCACCTGGATCAATACAAATGCAATTTTTACCTCTATTTGGATAGATATTGCTGAGTGTGCCTCAAGTGTTTTGTCTGTGTCCAGTCATTGCTTTTTGATGCTCTCATAGGTTCAACACCAGCAGACCTATTATCTACAAGGTGCCATTTCTACCACTGAAAGGAGAAGAGCAGACATTTTAGAAGATCAGAATAGGAGTCACATTGTGCATTTTACAGCACCTTAGTGATTGTTTTTTGTCTCCTG
Source organism: Torreya grandis (assembly GCA_037957365.1). Lineage (NCBI taxonomy): Eukaryota > Viridiplantae > Streptophyta > Pinopsida > Cupressales > Taxaceae > Torreya > Torreya grandis. Next base: position 1,606,370 of record JARHVA010002984.1, on the reverse strand, counting down.
TGTCTTCATGTAAACCTCCCTGCCAGTCTTTTGTAGCCTATCCCTTTTGCCAAATGTGTAGAGTATGTCTGTATTTGTCTATTTCTGAGAGTGGATGTGTGAAGGTCGACCCTTTTTTTTTTGGTGCATCACCTCTTTTAGAGTAGGTTGTTTATTTTCTGCATTTCTTCTCCATTTTCATCCCCCCACTTTTTATATATCTATATATATGTGTGTGTTTTTCACTTGCTGGAAACAACACGATGCATCAAAGGGAGCTAGCCCTTATCTAGAGACTCTCTCCTCCAGCTTCGCCAGTCCCACAGGCGAGAGGAGAGTTTCCATGTTGTGAGGAGAAGGCAGGAGCTAGGCCTCCTTGCCCCGGGTGCAATCTCCAGCGTCAACAGTTATGGCATGCCTGGTAGGACCACAAGTTTTTTAATGCAATAAGGTTTCAAGATTGATGTTGGTCTTGTCACAACAAATTTTATTTCCAGCATCTGGCGACTCTGAGTTAAATCAGCCGGTTAAGCAGTTCTGGTACCGCACCATCAAGAAACAATTTTTTGGTGTGTAAATTCCATCATTTTAAGCTGTGAACTCTATTTTTTTTGGCCAGCATGGCTATGATCCTTACCAGCCTTATGGTGATCCTTACCATGCCCAATATGGCCAGTCTCAACCCTACTATGAGCTATATCACCCTTGTGCTCAGTCTTCTTAGTATGTCGCTTCTCCCACTCAACCCAATCTTTTCGCCAATCAACCAGTTTCTGCCTTCAAGCGAGCACTGCTAGGATACAAAAAATATGTGATTGATCTTAACACTAGAAAGGGGTATATCCAAGAAATTCTTGATCATATCATCCATCAAGTGAGGAATGCACTGGATCAGGTTAAGAAAGAATGGGCTCCTATTGAAAGAGCGAATTGGCACAGGCTTTCAAATGAGATACTGGATGTGAGCGGTTTAATTGCATTTGTGGAGGAGAAGCTGAGTGTGCATGAGATGCAGCCTTACCAAGTCTATCAACTTGCATACTCACTACCCAAAGCATCATATCAGTCATATACAACCCCTATTCTTGAGCCAAGTCGAGCATGTCAAAGTCCGTTCCCCAATCATGTTGAGGAGAATTCCAAAATAGTGAATCTTGTGTTTAAGGCTAATCTAGATAGACAGATCGAATTGGCAAACCTTCAGATGTAGCAGTCCATTTTGGTAGCAAGGGAAGTAGAATCAAAATATTCGTTGTCCTCTCACATTGAGGCCCCATCAGCCCCAAAGGAAATGCCCAGTCCAATTTTTTTGAGCTGGAATCAAGTGGTTGAATCTCATAACAGCAAAGAGGAGAAAGACGTCATCCAAAATGAAGAAGTGCAAAATGAGGATGACTTGGCCAAGTGGATTAAGGAACTAGAAGAAAAGATGAGACTGCTTAGAGAAAGAATGATGGAGCTTTCAGACCCTGCAGACTAGCCAACGCCAAAAGGTATCCCTTTCACCAATCCACAAGCTAAATTTAATATTGATGAAGTGCTGGTGAAGTGGAGGGATGAAAATCAAGAGGTTTTGGCCCAAGGTCTGCCCCCTCCTATTCTAGAGAAGACTCCCTCTTGTATGCCGAATCCTTTCTACCAGATGGCGCTTGCTCATTTTGGCTCATCCAATGCATCAATCAGTCCTGCCCTCAATCCCATGCACCTAGCTTTCCAGCATGCCTCTCTTCAAGCAGATTTCCCTATGCATGAGCAGACCCTCCCAAATCCTCCCCAACCTCTTCAAGACTTTCAACATGATCTCCAAATTCCAAGCTGGAAAGAGGAGCATCATGAACCAGCCTAGGAACTTGAAAATGACAAAACTACTGCCTGCTCACAAAAGCAAGAGTCCAATCCTAGTATCATGAGCTGGAAGCAAATAGTTGAATCTTGGACCAGAAAAGAGGAGGAGGAGGAGGAATATTTCAGTCTAATTCTTGAAGAAGAAGAGGTTGTTCCCACCCCTGATAATGATTATGACTTCTGGGAAAGGCTTTTCTAGGAAGATTTGGATAGGCAAATTGTAGAATTGGAGTCTAGATCAGGTCTCCTCAGTGAACATGTGATGGATGTTTCAGATCAAATTATAGATTCTGTGTCTGAATGCATTCCATCCACACACCTCCAAGAAAGCTATCAGGCCTTACCTGATATGGATTTTGCTCAGTTTAGGACTGATCAAGGAGACTTCATGAGTGCAACTGAGGAGTAAATCGAGCAAAGTGACGTGGAGGAGCATGGGCAATCTCTTGTTCATGTTTTGAATGATTCATTTGAAGCCATTGAGGCACACTGCATTATTCTTCAAGGAGGCTATGAGTTGGATAAGAGCAAAGAAGACAGCATTGGGGTTCAAACAAGCATGCAAGGAGGCTGCAGTCTTTCAGATTTACCCCTTCAGGAGGTTGGTGAATCTAAATATTTCTTCTTTGAAATCATTAAGGAAGATGGCCATACCATGGAACCCAAGCATGAGGCAAAGGAGAACGAGCCAGTCAATGATGCATATCAGGAGGCTTCTGGTGATGAGCCGACATCAATTGACTTCTTTATGGGATGCACCAACCTGAAGGATCAACATCCAACAGGCCTCCCAGAACAAGAAGAGTACGTATATATCAGAGGCAAATTTGAATATCCACTCAGTTTCCAGCCAAACCAAGTGACAGGCAGGAGGAGCAGGTCACCAATTCTCTTTTCCATTCAGCTACTTGCCTGCCACCATAAGTCTTCTTTCCAAGAAGGGGACTTAAGAAATTTTCCCTTTGATCTAGGAGGGAGGTGAATTTTCTTCGTTAGCTGTATATAGTAGTTTGTTTTCAGTTTCTTTCCCGCTTTCCCTAAGTGCATTTTACACAGGTAGTGTTTTTAGCCTTGTGTGTTTCCCTTCACGTGTGGGGTAAAAGGCTTCATGTTTGATTCTCAGATCTTTCGGGCTGTTGATAATTCTTTCATGGCTACATCTGACTCTGCGCCCAATGTATTTTAAGGCAACTGGGTTCTAAGCATGGCAGGCATGCTTTCCCTGTGAGTCACCAATATGTTGACCCATTTCACCCACAGGCAAAATTTTGGTCAACTTCTTCACCTGCTGTTCAAATGCCAGTCATTTTTAGGTTCAATGAGTTTAGAGAGTTCATTTCATGCCTAGGTTCAACGGTTCAACGTCCTTGGTTCATTGGCACACACAACTTAACACTAAGGCAGGCGCTTTGAGGAGGAAATTAGGTGAGGTTCAAGTTAATCAAAGCCGGGCACATTTCAAGGCCAAAAGCCCGTGACTTGATACAAAAAAAAGCCCGTAGATTAATACAAAGGCAAAAATAGAAGGCAGTCTGTGAAGGACACGAGAAGGCCCGTCAGCAATCAAACAACCAGCATGGACCCAACTAGCAGGTAGAGGAGCAGGCCGCGTAAAAGTTTAGGAAAAGAAGCCAGCAGGCCTGATGATGCCTCCAAGGCCATCAAATTTAATGAAATAGAATAGCCATTGGGTTTTCAAACATTGAAAAAGGGAAAAGGGCCTGAATGTAGCGACCTGCCAAGGAGTTCGCCTAAAGGGCCAAGCAGCCAGAAAAGACAAGGATGCAAAAGTGACAAGGATAGAGCGAGCTGGCAGTTGATCCAAGTGGCACCATTTGGGAAGTGACTTCATTAGGTGGAGCAGTCCCCGTGAATTATCATGAAAGGCACAAATAGTTGAGATAAGATCGGTTTTCCTCCATTTTTTATTAAATGGATTGATAAACCGTGTAAGTCATCAAAAAGTGGACAGTTTTCGAGTAGACAAAAAGGCGCAGTCCATTTAATTCCTTGAGCGACTTGTTCTTCCCATGAAGGGATGCATATGCCACTTGTAAAAGGAGTGCCAAATGTCCTCCTTGCTTCTCCTATATATTATGAACCTAGTCATTTTTGTAATTATCTTCCACATTTTGTAAAGAGCGCAGCTCTGCAAAATTTCACCTGGATTAATACAAATGCAATTTTTACCTCTATTTGGATAGATATCACTGAGTGTGCCTCGAGTGTTTTCTCTGTGTCCAGTCATTGATTTTTGATACTCTCACAGGTTCAACACCAGCAGACCTGTTATCTACAAGGTGCCATTTTTGCCACTAAAAGGAGAAGAGCAGACATTTTAGAAGATTAGAATAGAAGGAGTCACTTACAGTGTGCATTTTACAGCACCTCAGTGATTGTTTTTTGTCTCCTATGTCTTCATGTAAGCCTCCCTGTCAGTCTTTTACAGCCTGTCCCTTTTGCCAAATGTGTAGAGTATGTCTGTATTTGTCTGGTTCTAAGAGTGGATGTGTGAAGGTCGACCCTTGTTTTTTTGGTGCATCACCTCTTTTAGAGTAGGTTGTTTTTTTTCTACATTTCTTCTCCCTTTTCATCCCCCCCACTTTATATATATATATATATATATATATATATATATATATATATATATATATATATATATAAGTGTGTGTGTGTGTGTGTGTGTGTGTGTGTGTGTTTTGCACTTGCTGGAAACAACACGATGCATCGAACAGAGCTAGCCCTTTTCTAGAGACTCTCTCCTCCAGCTTCACCGGTCCCACAGGTGAGAGGAGAGTTTCCATGTTGCGAGGAGAAGGTAGGAGCTAGGCCTCCTTGCCCCGGGTGCAATCTCTAGCGTCAACAATTATATCAGATAGAGTCATCTTTTAGGCACTTATGTTATACAATTTTAGCTTTGGACAAGAAATTGGGATTGATTGAGTCAGATTCAGTTGATCAACTTAATCTAGATTTCATAGCATTACCTCCATTTATAACTCCTAGCACTCAACATCCACCATATCCAAAAAATTATAGGAGACCACAACTAGAAAGTAACCAGTTAAGAACAAAGATCCAATTTTTAGAACACCACCTTCATTATGCACTAAAGAAAATAGTAGTAGGGTACCACTATAGTTTGATTTAGAGTGGGATAGACCATACATAATATTATCAACACTACTAGATAGGAGGTTAATCACATTTCCTTCTACTCATCGTCAAGATCTACATCTCCTACATAAACAACCACATCGGCCCTTTTGTAACTATCATCATGTCCATAGACATAAAGACAATGATTGTTATGGACATATGGACTATATTAATAGATGTGTTGATAATGACATCATAGTATTCACACCAGGGGCACCAATATATCCTTCATCATGGATTCATAGACCTCATTCCTCCATGATTGACTCATCCTAAGACATTCCTTCATAGAAATCATCGGTTACTCAACGTGAGAGTAATGTGGTTTCTAGGATAGAGCCTCATAAGAGATATCCTATCCCACCGATTTAGAGGGTTTAAAGACCAATACGATGAGAGTAGCCTACATATACTAGAGTATTCTATAGAGTACATAGTGAAATTCCATATACATATCTAGCACAATCACAAGAATCACAGTAGCATTTTTAGGGTCTTATCTCACATAACAACCCATTACAGTTAAGATTAGATGCACCCACATCACAAAGTATTGCTCCAAATAGATATTCACTACATCTTAGTTTTTAAGTACCTATATCATGTAGAAAACTACTATGATTGAGATTAGATGAGCCCCCATCACAGGTTACAGTTCCATCTCAATCTATTGCTTAGTCATGCACATTATAGTAGAAGCCAAAGGGTATTATTTCATGTATAAATTGACTATGATTATGGATAGATGAGCCTCCTTCAAAACACATAATTTTAGTTGTACATCCATTGATATTTCATCTTACAGAGTCTCCATGTACAACTAAAGTTAGTGCACCATAGATAACATTAGATATATGGCATGTTACTACATAACATGAGTAGTATGGGCACTTGGTCAATTAGCTATCAGGGATTAGATAGTGATATAGTAGCCAAGGGGATGATATGCACAGAGTGATATCTAACATCCCCTTATACTAATAACCAACATTCCTAGTTCTAAATAACCATCCCTATCCAAACTAAATTATCCAAATCCCAATCTTAAACCAATTCACTTTATCAAAAAAATTTACCAATTAGAAAACAATAAAGTTTTACTTACATATGATTTAAAATCAAATATTAGAATCACACTTGAACCTATCAACAACAAAAAAATCACATCCCAAATACCATTTTACAAAACATATGCAACCTCAAAATCAATGCCAAATCAACTATTTCTAATCAACCATTTGCAACAAATATACTAATACTACAAATTCCATAACACAATATGCATGAGTCAAAATCAAACCAATATCTATATATAATGAGTTTTAAAAACATATACATTGGTATCAAGTATAATCAGTCATGAATGGGCATCAGACCCTCACTCTCAGTCTCACTCTCCCCATTAGTACTAGTCCCATAATCTACCCTAACACTCAATGGCCCTACACCTCCTCAAGCTACCATATGCCTCTTGTGATGACTTTATCACTCCAATACCCAAAAATTCTCCTCATGAAAGTATACATATCACCTCTAAAATTTTATATACTTATCCATGATCCTCATTCTAACAAAACCAAAATTAGGTGAAAGCATCATATGCCTATCCAACCTAGCTCTCAACTTGTCTCTCTCTCCTGCTACCCTAATATATGTAGGTATCACTATAGCTACCCTAATAAATACATGGGCATGAATACTAGATTTGATGATCACTCACTTTATCAATCCCTCCTCTAATACATCATCAAGTACATGCCATGTGAGATTTTAGAGTGTCGACTTAATTATGGTCTCCCAATAATCATCATCTCTACCTTCTACCCTAGCCTATGCTCCATCCTGAGTACCTCCCACTTCACCTACACATAAATTATGAAACTAAATTAGATATATACTTTAAAATTAAAAATAAAGTATAAATATATACGTAATTCAAATGTAATCACTACTTACCTCCCATAATTTTGATCGACTCAGGATCCTCATACTCTAGATAATCCCCTACCTCAATAAAGTACAATGGAGCCCATCAATGCCTAGCCCACCATGTAATATATGAATCTATACATCCAATGTCATCCACATCTAGAATATATATGGCCTCATCCCTTGTATCCAAAGGTAATGAATGGTGTAAGCCAATCCTCAATAGGCTTTGCATGAGCTCCTACCCTCACAAATGTTTGTGCGCTCCTCACCCACACCCATGCTACTAGGGGCACATCTTGTGGTACCCTAATCTATCTAGTAATACACTCATATACCCTATCCTAGTGGTCATGTATCCAACAACTAACCCTCATATATTATAGTTTACTCCATCCTCTACCCACCTAGGAAATCCTCTATAGGGCTTCCATATGATGTCACCTGCCACCAATCCATCTAAAAATTGCCTATAATGATCCATCCTAGGGGATCAAATAGCTAATGTGCTCATCCACCACTCTCTAAATGGTTGTGGAGGTTCCCATTTTGCCTTGGATAATCTAATCAGATGCACAAATGCTATATGTTTATAGGCCCAATAATGTAATAAGGTCACCGCACTCACCCTACCATTAAATGATTATTATGTAAACCTGTAGAGATCCCTATATACGTGGAATATCATAGTATTCCCCCATAAGAATAAAGTGCCATATACCTCCACACTATGCACAATCCTATGCATCTTATATGCAATAGATACTCTAATCCCATCCATAGCAATAAAATATGCCAACAAAATAACCAACCACTTCTGTAAGTGCAAAATATTAGACTGCACAATGACTGATAGTAGTGTATACACATAATATTTTCAAAATTTTATTCATTACTGACACTTGGTATCTTGAAGGAACCCATTGTGTCTTAATCTCTCTGAGTGCATACCTTGAGGGGTGCACCAAGAAAGGGGTGGGTAGACTATTAGTGCTTTGTAAGATTATTGTTCCTTTTTCCACTTACCATCTACACACTTGTATCCTAAAACCTTGAACCCTAAGCTTATTTCTCTCTTTCCTATCCATTCCAATCATTATCATGCTTTATTCCTTCATTTATTGCTTTGTTACCCTTTTGACCTATTCAAAAAACTAGGTCAACTTGGTTGACCTAGTGTGTTTTGGGGACACTTTAGCTCTTTTGGTTTATTAGCCTCCCGAATGACCTAACATAGACCTAGTGAGTTAGCCTGAAAATGTGCTAGGTCAAACTAGTCGACCTAGTACAACTAACATGTCTGAAAGTTTTTAGGTAAGATACTACTATATATACAAGGTCATTTACCACCATTTGTAAGAGAGCAAATAATTAAGTGAAGAAGTGGAAATGAACATCTGCTTATTGACTATTCTACTTGAGGAATAAAGCTTTAGGGTTCAATACTTTCTTTGGATCTCCAATCTTGTCTTGTAGATAAGTCTTTTGGATTATTAGGTAGGTTGTGTATATATGGATAATAGGTACAATAAGAATGACTTTCCTGGCATAGGTGAAAACAAAATAGGTAGATTTACAAGATAGTCTTTTAAATGTTGAAAATATTTCTAGAATTCGTCATCAAAATAAAACATGACACCTTTATTTAAGAAGTGTGTAAATAGATGGAATTTATCGACCAACTAAGAAATGAAGTGTCTGATAGACTAAATCTTTCCCTGGAAACTTTAGAGCTGCTTAAAATTAGAGGGTGATGGAATCTTGATAATGGCTTGTAATTTAATTAGATCGACTTCAATGCCTCTATGATACACAATGAAGCCAATCAATTTACCTAAAGTAACTACAAAAACACACTTTTTAGGATTGACTTTGACCTTGTATTCACATAGTCTCTCAAATATCTTTCATAGTGTTTCTAGATGATTGGCTTTAGTCTTTGATTTACCTAGTATGTTGTCAACATAGTATTCAAAAATGTCACGCATCATATCATGAAAGATGATAGTAATGGAGATTTGGTATGTGGTCCCAACATTTTTTAGACCAAATGGCATGACTTGATAACAAAACATTCCCCATATAATGGTGAACATTGTTTTATGTTGGTCTTTTGGTGCAATTTGGATCTGGTTGTATTTTGAAAATCTATTTATTAGTTGATACCCCACTATGGAGTCAACTATCATGTCAATGTTTGTTAGAGGAAAGTCATCCTTGGGGAAAGCCTTGTTTGTATCTCTGAAATTAGTATAGATTTTGATTCCTTTTGGCTTCTTGCTAATAGGCACAACATTAGAGATCCACTCTAAATAGTTGATCAATTGAATACATCTCACTTCTAATAGTTTTTACAACACTTTATTTACTAATACAATAATATGAGGATGCATCTTACATAATTTATACTTCACGAGTTTGGCATTAGCATTTACAACAAGGTGGTGTATAACCAAGGTGGGGTCCAAACCTAGCATGTTTGAGTAGGCCCAAGAAAGTATGTTAACAAATTCCCTCATAAGGGCTGTAAAAATTTCACATTCCTCTTTAGTGAGGAATGCACCTAATTTGATCTATTTCAAATCATCTAGAGTCCCAATGTTGACTTCTATAGTGTCCTCCATAATAAGAATTGAATCATCTTATAGAATGGTTGGAAATGATTAGAATTGGCCTATAATGATAAAGTCCTCTATTTGGTCTAGCTCTTCCAAGTCTCCTAGGTAAGATTAATTAGAATCTCCCAATGGTAGGGATGGCCATGTTAAAAATACTATTAGAAACTCTTGGATGATTTTGTTAAAGGCATGTTGTTCTTTTGCATTAAACTTGAACCCAAAATCAAGTTCATCATTGGTGGTCTCCTGAGCTATGTTTGAGAAAGGTTGAACACTCCCATCTAATAGCACCTAAAATAGGTTTTCACCAAAAAATTGGCCTTTCTCTTTACTTTTACCTTGGTCCAAAAGTGCCTCAAAGAGGTTTTCACTTTGGGACCTCAATGTTTTATTTATTTATTTTTGGATAAGGGTGTTCACCCATTCTCCAAAATAGGTTGTAGGATCCAGTTTGATTGAGAACCCTTGTTTATGGTCTCCCAACAAAACATTATCTCCTAGGTGTAGAAAATCACAAAAGGCCTCATCATTCCCAAACTCACATATAGGCATTGTGGATTCTTTTTGGTCCCAAGCTATAAGTTGAGGGTGATAAAGAGGAAGTGGATTGTGTCGATGAATTGGGATAAGAGTAAAAATGGTATGGATGTCAAATAGATTGATATTGGCCAAGTCTTCATAAGGGATGTGATTGGACTCTGCTTCATTGTTGACATCATCATCACTAATTATTGCCATTGAAACATGAATACGATACGTGGGGTCACCCCTAGGCAATTTAAATCTGAGACCATAGGTTCCTTTGTACTGATTCATGGATATTGGCTCAAGTGCTCCTTGTTGATTTAGACCAAGACCTCCTCTTTCATAGGCATGTTTCTCCATGATTCTATTAGGAATAGGATACTTAGCATTTTTATAACAATTCACCAGTTTGTCATTATATAAGTAGGATTCATCATCTGCAAGTGGGTCTTGTTCTTGGCGCTAATATCCAGTGTGAAAATGATAGGAATTGGACTATGCATTTTTCCTTTTCCTTTTCTTTGCCATTCCATGCAAGGTGGCTTAGCTTTAGGTCTACCATAAGACTTCGGGTTATGTGGAAGCATGGCAATGTGGAATGTATCATGGGTCAGATATTCTCCTAGGCTATTAAATATGATGGTAAAATGATTATATATTTTAGGAAGTGGTAGATGGGAAGATGAATCAAGGGTATCGGGTCAATATAATTGGTCTCTAGCAAATCAACAAGTATTTCCTTCCCTTTGTCCTTTTTGGGAACTAGGTCTAAGCCAAAGTGATAGTTGTATCTTTCATATTCAGCTTGTAAATGTTTTCAATGTTCATAAGGCTATAAATATCCATTGATAGTGACCTCCATGCCATAATGAGATAAATTGAGACATTGGTGCAATGTTGATGGGATTGTGCAGATTTCATGTATCTAAGGTTTTCCCAAAAGCAAATTGTATGACAAATCTAGGTCTAACACATGGTAAAGAGTATCTTAGGTCAAATTTCTAATGATAACTGGCAAGCTGATGGTGCCTTATGATTCCTGCTCTTCATTGTCACAGGCCTTAATAGTGATCTTTTTTGGCTGGAGATTCACTATTATGTATTCAAGATGTTTGATGAGCTTTAGAGACATAATATTTAGGCTTGATCCATTATCTATGAGGAAAAACTTCACTTTGTGCCACATTATGACAACTTTAATATACAATGGATTGTTATGGAGAGAGCCAATGAATGCCATATCACTTTGGTCGAAGGTTAATTATTGGTCTAGGGCTAGATGCCCAACTAAATCTTGGAATTTATCTGGAGAAATGTCATTGGGAACTTGCGATTAGCATAGGAAATCTATTAAGATGTTCTTGTGTATGGTAGACATATACAATAAATAAAAAATGGAAATTTGCGTAGGCATCTTCTAAATCTATTACATAATATCAAACATTTTTTTGAACACATCAGTAAATGGCTTGTTCCTAGTTAGAATGATGGGTTAGATGGGTATAGTGGAAGATGGTTATGGGCCTAGGATGGTAATATTTGACCATCGAGTTATGATTACATAATTGGTATTAGATACATGACCATTATTACTAGAAAATGATGGTGAAGGGGGGCCATATAGGATAAGTCTTGATTACTGGTGCACTTGTATGTGGTCATAGGGTAAGGATGAGTTGTTAGTATAAGGTCTAAAAGTAGTAATCCCTACTTTTTAGTATGCTTGTATGAAGTCCTAGGTGAAGGAAAGATCACTGACATAGGTTAGTTAATTGGAATTGGTTAGCAACAGTCTTATTCGATTAGTACTTGGTCTTGGATTGATGGAGATGGTGAAAACACAACCTCTTGCAAGATGACCTATAACTTTGTTATAGTCATGTGCAACTACATGGTAGGTTTATTAGTTTTTGGAGTCATTGGGTTCCATCCATTCATTTGACATTATTATTATTTATGCTATTGGTATTGTTGTTATTGTCTTAGTTTTTGATACCGTTGTTGTTATTTTGGCCTTGGATATTGCTACTATTGGTTGTTATTATGTTGTGGAAAAGGGTTTTTATAAATACCTAGGTTTTAATTGGATGTATAAGCTCTATTATCCAATTTTATCTCCACATTTTATAATATATTTTCAATCAGGTGCTTGATCTACACACAATGGCATAAATTATTCCCATTAACTTGATGGTATTCGCATAATTCATTTTGTCTATACCAATATGGATAAGGAATGCCCTTAAGATAGTGTTCTGGAATCAACCAACTAATCAAATTAACAATGGCTAACTTATGAAACATGACTTCAATGGGCTCTCCAAGGTCACTAAATGCATGCTGAATAGTCACATTTCTCTTTGGAGGAGGGGTTTTAAAAGGCAGTGGTTGCTACATTTGTTGAGCCAATCTAGGCTGCTACAAAGGCTACACTTTTTGAATGGGTTATTAGTGAGGAATAATTTGAATTTATTGCATTGTCTAAGAAAATGGTGTTTGCACCATTTGGACATGTCGTGACTCAGTCACTCCATTTATAACAACATTCTTGTTATGGTTAAACTACTTGGATTTTTCATAATTACTGGCCTAGGCTAGTGCTGATGCTTGCACTTGCACTTGGTTTTGGTTCTAATTTTGACCATTTCCTTGGTTTTAGTTTTGAATATGATTGGATGAGGTGAACTTGATAATCCCTTTATTTATAAGGGCCTTTTTTTATCAATAAACCTTTGTTGATGATTTCTTTGAAAGTGTATGTATATTATAGCTCTAGATGGTAAGATATCTCACTGTGTAATTTTTTCATAAAAATAACAGCTAATTATTTATCTGGTAGTCTATGGGTGAAATGGTTATAAATTTCTCTCCATTTTTGTAGATAACTTGCGAAACTTTTATTAAATTTTCTATTCAGCTTGAATCAAATCTACCAACAAAATCTCATGTTCGATATTGTAGGAGAAATGCTACACAAACTTGTCTAAAAGGTCACCAAAATTAGATACTGAGTTTTTCATGAATTTCAAAAACCACTCCAAAGCCTCTCCTACTAGACTCTGAGGAAACAAAAGCAGGAAATATATGTCATTGTAAGCCACCAATTGGAAAGCAAGAAAGAATTATATTAAATGAGCCTTTGGGTCTCCTTTACCCTTGTATTTTTCAAACTTTGGTGGTTCATCCCCTAGAGGAAATGATATTTGTAGATAATCCATGTTGAATGGTTAGGAACACATGTAATTCAACTTAAACTTCTTGGTCTACTTCCTAGATTGAATGGAAAAAATTGCATCCTTCATTTGATGAAGTTCTTATGCCAAAAAAATGGATGAAACATTGGCCTATGGCAGATTCTGGGTGGTCAAAAGTGGATTACTTTGACTGGGATATAATGGAGGCATGATTTATTATGGTATTATGGTTTGGTTAAGGAATTGACTAGGAATATGCATCTATAAATTGGGATGAGCTTGTTGAAACTTCACATGTTTAGGTGTAATACTTTGGCTCAGATTTAGTATATAGGCTTGATTTTGAGGGAATTATGGTTGAGATGAAAGGATGTGGCTCTAGGTGAATTAATGTGCCTATTATGGTTGAGTAAGGACTTATTATCAACTAGTCAAACCTGGTTGAATAAGGGGAACTTATTTTGAAACAAAGCCTTGTCATTAAATTTGTGGCAGGCTTGGAACAACAATAAATTATTGCTTGATTGGTACTTATGGGATAATGGTACCTCATTATTGTGTGAAAACTTGTTATGTATTAGACACTAGATGTGTATTTGATTCTGGTTGCTTATCAATAGACATACATTGTTGACTAGATAACTTTTGTGAAGGCATGTCGGTCTGTGACTGAAGAGGTATACTTGTTATTACCTGATAAAGTGGAACATTGGTTGACCCCTTTTAAGGTGGAAGAATGTTAAATCTCTATGGTGTTGGTAAATTGGATTGTGCCTATTATTATGGAATATTAGTCATCACTTGTTGTGGTAGAATAACATTCATCACATTCTATTAAGGCAAGGCACTAGTTTGCATTTGAATACTAAATCCTTATGATTGCATACTTGAGGAAATAGTTGGTTGAGGATTAAAGGTAGTTTTTTGGGGTTGGGACATAGAATTTATTTCCCCATACCATTGTAAACCACTCATGGTGTTAACTAAAGGCAGTTATTATGTACAAGTTATTTATGTAGTTAAACCACTTTGACCTAGATCAGATGACATTTACGTGTTATCCACTGTGTTTAGCACATTTGTCTACATATAAATAATAGACACTTCTTAAATAACTAGGGCATTGAATATGTCACCAACTAAAGTGCTTTGCATGAATGGCTGTGTACCCGAATTGTCTTGGCCTATCAATTTAATTAAGACTCATGTTGAAGGAGCTAGCTTGATAAGTGGAGCATTTGACATGGTCATGTTATTAAAATTGCACATTAATTTTAAAAAGGTTTGGTATGTTATCTACATTTGTATAAAGTGGTTCTCCATGAGGCCTTTTCCTATGGTAAGCATATGTGGGTCCTAATATGACATTGGTACTAGAGCTTAAGGATTACTAGAAGAGGCATATTTGATGGTTTGGTTGTAAGGCATAGTTGAAGGCACTCTAACTAGACTAGGCAAGTTTTCATGGGGGAAGTCTAATGGAAACTTAGCCCCTACATTTGTGGCTCTAATTATAACTCCATCCTTGTTTGAAAGCAAGTGAAGATCAAACAAATATGGATTGTATGTTGATGGCATCGTAATGTAATATAATTATTGTTGAACTTGGTTTACAACCAATAGTACACTAGATAGATACTATGCTATTTATTCTTGGTCTTGCCCTGAGTATGAAGGCGTGTTGACCAATTAGTGAGCTAAAGGATCTTGGATTTGTTCCCCTGATTGAGTGTTGTAAGGAGGACAAGGATCCATCTCAAAAACTCATCATCACCATAAGGGTCTTGAACAAAGTAATCTTGTGCGACCACATTATCATATCCTAAATTGTACATGGCTCCACCAAGAGTATAGTGAGACACATTCAAATAAATTATGAATGTTTTACAAAAAGGCTTAGAGTTATACAAATTCTTAAAAATAATCTCCAAAGGACAAATGTTTCAAACTTGGTCTAACTTGGTCTAAAAGTGGAGATGTATCTCCAAAAGGTATATGCAAAACTTTCTAACATCAAATGTCTAACGTAAAATGTCTTGCAAAAAAAGGTTAAGTGGATGAATAAAAACCAGAATGCCAAAATCTAGGTTCAAAGTGTTTCAAACAAGTCTAATCTATGAAAACAAAATTTTCTATGTCTTTCGAAGAAGGAACAAAAGTTAGGCTCAAAATAGGCATGCACTAGGTCTTTTAGAAAAGGCACAAAAGCTAGAATTTAAACAAAATAAGGTATAAGATTTAATCTAACAAATTTGAAACACTTTGGTATAAACTAGGAATTCAAATCTAAACATGAATATGGTCAATTGGTATAAGTCGTGAAAAAATAATCACTTGGAAGATAGACTATTTCTGCTCAAATCTAAGCATAAACAATAGTTTTCAAATTAAATAAAGAATTAACTTAAGTTACATAATCCAAAAGAGAAAGATTAATGTCTAGGCCAAAATTACACAAGGCATAGGTATAAATCAATCAATGCTTGGATTTGAACTTGTCAAGGCTAATTTTAAACTCAATGTAGAAAAGTAGGCTTCTTTAAAAAAATAATAAACTCAACAAGAATGAATGGCATAATGACAGTAGGTAAATATCTCAAAAGGCACATGTGGTTTTGGTTTCAAATTTGGATTTGGATAAGAGGCAAACAAGTCTTTGAAATCATCCGAATAATGTAATGAGGTTATCATGCTCTAAAGATGTAATCAATGGTTTGGTTTCAAGACTCCAAGGCATAAGATACAAAATGAATTGGGCAACGTAACAACATCTTTTTCAATCAAATGAAACACACAAAGGTTTGACAAAAATTTCAAGGCACATGTATGATGTAAAATAGATGGTGTAATGCCTCCTCAAACAAAGGAGTGATGTATAAACAAGACTCATTTTCGACGTGGTAAGACAAAAAAATATTTTAGACTCAAAACCATGCAAGAAAAGATAAAATGACACAAACACTTAAGTGTAATGTCCTAAATCGTAAAACTGACAAGGTTGCATAATACTATTGAATTTCATAAATATACTTGCTCTTGAGAGGATTTTAATTGTTAATCCAAAAAATTAAAAGAACATGAATTGTAGGGTTTTTAATCCCCCTCTTTTCTCAAGAGTTTGTAGAGCAACATGGAACTTCAGGCTACCCACCCTGCATCAATAATATGTCCATGACATGTGGGGTTATTTTAAACCATCAATTTTCACTCATTTATAGATGGTCCTAAGTGTGGCTAACATAAGAGATGCTCATGTCAATTGGGTCCATGCCAACTAGCTTGTTGTGAAAAGGTCTTGTCCTTTTCATAATTAATACATCTGTTGCTTGCTTAGTGTAGTCTAATTTCTGAGTTGATCATACATTTTGAGAGCAGTAGTCACTAATGGAGGTAGTTTAATCTCTCAAACTACCATCCTAATAATT
This sequence comes from Torreya grandis, assembly GCA_037957365.1. Classification (NCBI taxonomy): domain Eukaryota; kingdom Viridiplantae; phylum Streptophyta; class Pinopsida; order Cupressales; family Taxaceae; genus Torreya; species Torreya grandis. Next base: position 1,589,696 of record JARHVA010002984.1, on the reverse strand, counting down.
CACCAACATAATTTATATACCCCACCATGGAGTGGGGTTAAAATGATGTTGGGAGATAAATTCTTGGGTCAACGCTTCAATAAAGAATCCATGAGGAGGCGATGAACTCATTCTCACAAGCCAAAATGAATGAAAAATAAAGACAAGTGAAAAGATTGTATGGTCATTTTGGGGTCACCCAAACCATACAAATTTGGGGAGGGCATTAGCAAATTTATTTTCATGCTTTTGGACTAAAGCGACAAAGGCAAAGAATGAGAACTTTTGGTCACCTAAGTTCCCTAAAGGGGATGGGGGGAGAAAATACACGCGTCACTCATTTTTATTAAAAACAAATAACTTCTAACAAATAATCATAAAATGAACAACTCTTAGGAGTATGTAACTAAAAATGAAAGTTAATTTTAGTGTACCAAAAAAAATGTCTATTGTGAAATTTGAGCCCCTTGGCATTAGTTGGCTAACAAACTTTTCAAAACTTCAAAAACAACTAAGGCATGAAAATAACTAAGTTTGTTTTAAACACCAAATACAAATTGTGCAAGATTTAGTCATGCTCAAAATTTGCTTTTTCCACCTTATGACCTACAATTTGTTAGAGGGTTTGCCTACTTAGAATCCCAAAAGTAAATGAGAAAAGAATATTTAGGATTTAACTCTCAAGTTTCCTATTTTTTGTCTCAAAGATATTAATGTCGATCCATGTAGGGATCGATGTCGTTCCATAGAGATTGACGTTAGTCAATCCACACAAGGACCGATGTTAGTCGACAGATATTGACGTTGGTTCTTATAAAAACATAATATGGTTTTCACAAAAATATTGTTAGTAAAATGAGTTTAAAACCAAAAATTATCGCTAGATCCTACAAGGAAATAGTCAGACAAATAATATGCATGTTATTAGACACATAATAAAAGCTAGAAAACTCAAGAAAACCCTCATTAGTCATGTTCTACTTTTCACATAGGGATCAATGTTAGTCTAGGAGAATTGACGTTAGTCTCTGCCAAATTTTGAAGTAAACTAACATCGATTACCTACAACCTATGAATTGCTAAAAACAAAAATACGTGAAAAATGAAGTTAAAACTTAAAATTTGAATTTTCTTAAGCATCCATTAGAAAAACTAAGAGTAACATATTAATCTCATTATTTGTATGGGATGTTAGGGGTTCCATCGGGCATGCCAATATGTGATCTAGGAATTTGACATAGAGGGGAGGTTAGTCTTGTGTTAATCTCATAAAACAAATGAACATACTAAGATCCTAACACCTCTAACCTAGACACTAGGTAGAGCTTAGTAACATAAACTAAATGAAAGCACAATAAAAACATAAAAGACACAACTCTTTTACCTTCCTTGTAAGCTATAAATGACTTTGTTGAATGGCTTGATTGGCTTGTGCATCAAGAAGTCTTTGACAATGGAGGTTATTTGGCTCCTTCTCTCCTTGGCACCTTGGCTTTAATGTTGTTTTAATTAAGATTTGGCATGGTAACACTACTTGTATTAATTTTATTGATCAAATCCTGCATAATAAATCTAAAATATTCAAGCTTAGAAATGAAGAGGTATGGCCTTGTATTAAGGTTGAGTTTAGGCTTGGAATGAGTTAAAACTAAACCTAAGTGAGTCAAATTTAACTCTAGTTGATTTAATAGTCGTCAAGTAATTATGATCTACAATTACTAGGCATGGCTCTCAAAATTAGATATTTTAAGATATTTTCAAAAAACTTGACAACTCATAAAGGCAATGATAAAAGGTTAGGATACTTTTAATTTGTGAATTTCGTTTTTTAGATATTTATTAATTGCAAATGAATAATTCAACTAGGCATTTACTCTTGTTTAACTTGTTAATTTATATTGATTATCCTTTTATCTATTTCAAGATTTGATTTAAGTATGCAAGTGCCCCACTTAATAGGTCCATATTTCAAATTGACAGTTGTGATGTCGCAAGGTGATTATGGATGAATTTGTGAGAGGTTATTATTGCATACGATAGAATACCCCAATTAGGGATTTATCAACATGATTTTGAGTTTTAATGAATGATGTGAAATAAAATTTGATATGTTCAGTGATTCCTCTGCTTAACTTGTAAGAATCAGTCTGAAGTCTGGTTGGAAGCCAGTTGTGGCTAGTTTTAGGTGTCTACACTATTAACAAGAACTGAGAAAGAAACAAAGGAGATGTAACCTTTCACCCAAATAATCAAATCCTAAAATAAACCAAAGTGTTGAAACGTTCTTAAGAGAAAGGCCCAATCAACCTTGTCATAGGCTTTAGAAAGATCCAATCCAATAAACATAGATAGAGTTTTTTGGAGATGCACGGAATGGATAACTTCTTGAGCTAACACTATCTCATCAAGTATTTGTCTGCCCACAACATACCCCCTTTCTCAAGGACAATTATTTTATGGAGGATGGGTTTCAATATTTGAGCCATGATTTTGGAAATGATTTTGTATAAAACATTGCAAAGATCAATGGGATGGAATCTAAAGATATTCATTATAGCATGTGTTTTGGGAACCAAGGCAATAAAGGTTTTGTTGATCTACTTAAGAATGATTTTAGTCAATCTGGATTCTTCCACACATCTAATAGGTCTTTCTAATTAATTTCCCAAAATATTTGATAAAATTCAATAGGGAACCCATCTGGCCTAGGGGTTTTCCCCTTCTCATACTAAAGATAATACTTCTTAATTCTTCCAAGGAAATTCTAGAAAGAAGAGAGTGATTATCCTCTATTATAATAATAGTAGGGATCTCTTAGAGAATCTTCTACTGGGCATCCACATCCAAAGGAACCAGAGAAAAGAGTTGAGAAAATAAGTTGAGGACAATGCTTGAAATGACCTATGAAGAGAACTTGTGAGTTCTATTATACAATTCAAGAAAGGAAATATGGTTGAAGGATCTCAATATAAGCATGGAATTTTGAAAAAACTCAGTATTTTTATCTCCTTCTTGAAGCCACTTAATTCTGGATTTTTGTTTCCACATAATTTCCTCCCTTAGATTCTATTTATCCATCCAATTAATCAAATTGAGTTCCTCTTGTTTGAGTTCTTTAGTAATTCTACTTGTGTAAATGGTTTCGATGACCTTTTCCAGCCTATCAGATATCTCTTGATTTTTGACATTGATATCTCCAAATTCATCCCAATTCCATTTCACGAGTTGGGATTTGACATATTTGAGTTTTTGCACAAAGATGTATAATTTAGTACCATGAAGAGGCTTATCTTTCATCCACCAATACTAAATTTATTCCTAATATCAACATGTTGAAGCCACATTAGCTAGAAGTGAAAAGGAGATTTTGCGCATCGAGAATTCCAAGTTTCCATCATAATTGGCCATTGATATAACTTGACATTATTGAGCATTGTGAATTTGGGGATTTTCCCATTGACAATAAACTCCTCCGATAGTAAAAATATGTCCAGTCTTTCAGCAATAAAAACATAACCAAATCTGTGGTTGGACCACGTAAGGAGCCCATTATTAGGACTAAGGTCAAGAAGTTTAAGTGAAGATATGTATTCTAGCATAATACTGGGGTTAGCATCAAGCTTCATCTTACTGCTATTCTTTTATTCTAAGGAAATAATGGAGTTGAAATCCCCTCCAAACATGACCTAGGCTCTAGGAAAGAGATGAATGATGTATTTGAGACTCTTCCATTACTACTTTTTTCCTCAAAAGTTTTAGAGAGGTAAGTGTTGATAAAAAAGACATGCTTATTATAATGTCTGATGTGAGCATGGATAACTATGATTATCTATGAAGCCATGGTTTCAATCACCACAATTTCCTCGGTGTTCCACAAGTAAGTAATGCCCCCAAAATCTCCTTGAGAGTCATTAGACAAAACATTAACAATCAACCAGATCTTATTACCCAGAGTACTCATTTTATCACTAGAGACTTTGGTTTCCTGAAGAAAAAGCATATGAGGATTGTGATATTTCAACATTCTAATAAGTTCATTGTATTTAGAGGGGCAACTTTTAAGACCCCTGATGTTCCATGATATGCACTTCATTTTGAACTATTTTTGTGCACCTGGGATATCTCTATTGCCCTCCTTGAAGAGACTAAATTTTTCCTTCCCTTTGAATGTGGATCACTTTAGATTTCCTCCCTACCTTCTGATTGGTGTTCATTTTCATTTTTTTTCAAGGCTTGATTGATCCTAGTTGGCTCCAGAATGGAAGGGATATCCAAGGATAAAGAGTAGGGGGTTGTACGCTTGAAGGGGGGTCATCCAAAAGATCACCTGAATCTTTTACTTATTTTGTCAAGTTTATCCAATTTATATTTCTTAACATGGCTTGTATCCTTATGAGATATTATGGCCAGATCCTAAACTTTTGGAAAGCTAAAGTTGCCAGCAGTTTATCTTCCTAGATCAATTGGTCTAGGTGGAGGATCTTTTTTAAACTACGTTTCAAGAATTTCAGCTTCCATAGACAACCCATCATTGTCTTGAGGGTCATCAACAGCTAAAGAGACAAAGCAATTTTTAGAAAAGGAAGGCCCAGATGTGGGTTTCTTGAGTTTAATAGTATCCTTCCTTTTAGGATCCTGAAAGACCTCCTTATCAGGGGATTCCTTAGAGTTATTAGGAAAAAATAGTTTGCAGTCCTTGACTAAATGCCCAAACTCGTGGTAGAGTATACACCTAAAGTGAATAATCTAATAATCAACTTCTTGTTACCAAACCCCTTCCCTGAATTATAACATTATCTTTTTAGGAAGAAGGTTGTTAAAATTTAAAAGAACACAGATCTGAGCATAGATAATATGATCAAAATGCATAGAACTATCAGTCGTCAACATATAAGTGCCTAGGGCATTACCTATTGCTATGAAGATAGTTGGGTTCCAAAATTCAACTAGTAGTCCAAATATCCTTACCCAGACTGACTCAAGAGATGATAAATCTTCTTCTACCTTGAAAAAAGAGTGTCATGGCTTCATAAATAAACCAACTCTTCCCATAAACCAATGACCTCCTTGGAATATTTGATGTCGGTCCTCTTCATGAGCAAACACCACAAGGAAATATCCATTTGGGTAAACTGAGACTTGAAATTCCCTAGATGTTATCAGGGTTTTCAATGCCCAGATTTTAAAATTTTACAAGGTAGGCTAGAAGCCCAAAAATTGACAAATAAGAGCATGCCTTTCTAAGTTGTCAATTTTTTTAAAATTTCATCATACTAGATATTAATGACCGAAAAGCCGTCTGTCACTTTCATGCATCCTATCTTAGTCTTCCTAAGATCAATTTTTGGCATGTGTAGGGGTTGGTGAAGGAAACTCCTACCTCCATTGACGAACACAATATGTCAAAGAGTTTATAAAACTTATTTAAAATTCAAATTTATAGAATTTTGTTCCATAACTTATATTAGTATCATTTTATTATTCGAAGTTTTACTCACTACTTTAATACATATAATTTTTAAGAAAGGATACTAATAATTTATACATATACACATAAAACACTTAGACTTCAACATTTCTATCATAGATTTCAATTATTAATACCAATTCATATCTTTCTATTGTTAACAATGATTTACCTTTTTATTCGTTAATGTTAATTTAGGTTTGTAGTACTCATCTTAGAATTTCTAGTACTAAAACTTAATATATATTTTTTTATAATTACTATTAATAAAAAGGTAAGTGGAATTACTCATAAAATTAAATTTAATCATATAAATAATTTTTTTTTATTATAATAAATGATAATAAAAGGTTTATAAATCATATTTCATTTTGTATGAATTTGGAGGCAATTATCAAATGAATGGTGAACAAAGACTATATTGAGGTTCGTCTAAGAATTCTCTAGAGTGAAGTCATATTTGAAAATACGAGGTTGAACTTGATAGATAAAAAATGAAGAAACAAAATTGATGAACTTGTTTGTCAATGTTAAGGCTCCAAAAACCTCACTTGCTTTTCTGAAATTCTGCATAAATCTCTGGAAAATTGATGTATAGTGTGGATATTACATGAGTTGTATGGTAATACGGGAGATGAGTTAGATTTTATTAATTAATACTTATGTACTGTCCTGAATATAAAAATTAATGTTTTGCTTAAATGCAATACTTAATTTTAGCTTTCGATAATTGATGACATATAACTTTAACCTTACTTTAAGTGTTCAAACTTAGATGTTGCATTATTATTTTGAGAAGTTATAAAATTTAAATGTTTTGAATAATACCTCAAAAATATACAAATAAATTTTTAAAAATAAAAACTATTTTTTAAATAATAACCAAATAAAAACTATATAAAAATAACCTTAAACATAGCTAAATAACCTTAAACTTTTAAACTTATATAAATAAATAAAATTGATAACTCTTGAGTAATTTCTAACCATAGAAATTAATAAGGATTATAATGTTTTGTTATTATACCATGACAGTAAGGTTGAACGTCAAATTTAATCCCAGGAGGGACCGACCTACACGTGAAAAAGGCTTTTGTATGGATAGGGTAAAATTTCAAAAATAAAAATGATGAACCGCAACCGCATACAGCTCCTAATAGATAGGGTAAAATCTGGATAAAGTTTTTTAATCTTATCCATAAAGTTTTACAGGAATCGAGGATAAAATTACGGGAAAGTTTCAGGGTAGACAAAGACAGGATTGGAAATTTAGTGGGTCAAAATTGGAGGGCAGATCTTATCTGCAGTTAGCTAGCTGACGTGTCAACCAGTGCTTTCGGGCTATACATATTCCGGCGATTCCTCCTCATTTCATCGGTCTGTGTGATGGGATGTTAATTTAGTTATTTGTGCCAAGCAATACGCCTTGTTCTTCTCCAATTCTCAGTGCCCTCCGCGCTTAAAAACTTTGAAGAGTTGAGAGTTGAGGGTTGTTGAACAATGCCTGCGTCAGGGTTTGGAGTTGGAGTTGGAGGGGCAGCGGAGTTCGAGGCTCGAATAACGCCTTATGTTATAACAAGATTTTGAGCTGCGAGCGGAGGGTTGATGTTTGGCTACGATGTGGGAATTTCTGGTAAGCTAAGCTTCTGAAATGTTCATATTATTTATATATAACAAAATATATAATATATATTTTTCATGTGTAGGCGGAGTGACGTCTATGGACGACTTCCTGCGCAAATTTTTCCCCGTAGTGTATCGCAAAAAGCATGAAGTGGTTCATGAAAGCACATATTGCAAATATGACAATCAAGGCCTCCAACTCTTTACTTCGTCTCTCTATTTGGCCGGTCTGGTAGCGACTTTCTTTGCTTCGTATACAACCAGAAATTTAGGCCGCAAGCCAACCATGCTTATTGCAGGCATGTTTTTTCTGGTGGGAGTCGCGTTCAACGCCGCAGCTCAAAATCTTGCCATGCTTATCATTGGAAGGATTCTGCTGGGATGCGGAGTTGGATTTGCTAATCAGGTAACAAATGGATAACCTGAATTCACCCCTTATATCTTTTCTCATTAATCAGATACTGTCCTGCTAAATCCAAGTCAAAATTGTTTCCTTATTTGTGAGGATTCAAATAGAGACTGACATACCAGTTAAATTTGATGTTGCAGGCGGTTCCTCTTTTCCTTTCAGAGATCGCACCGACCAGAATTAGAGGGGCTCTAAATATCCTCTTCCAGCTTAATGTTACGATAGGAATTCTGTTTGCCAATTTGGTAAATTATGGAACGGAGAAAATCAAGCCGTGGGGGTGGAGGCTCTCGCTGGGTCTTGCCGGGATTCCCGCCCTTCTGCTTACCGTAGGTTCCATATTTCTAGTAGAAACTCCCAACAGCTTGGTTGAAAGAGGACGCCTGGAAGAGGGCAAGGTTGTACTGAGAAAAATTAGAGGAACCAACAATGTGGAACCAGAATTCAATGAATTAGTGGAAGCCAGCAGAATAGCGGAGCAAGTTAAACATCCATTCAGAAACCTGCTGAAGCGGAGAAACAGACCTCAACTTGTCATAACAATATGTCTGCAAATCTTTCAACAGTTTACTGGTATCAACGCCATTATGTTCTATGCCACTGTACTCTTTCAGACCTTGGGATTCAAAAATGACGCTTCACTCTACTCTTCAGTGATTACTGGTGCCGTAAATGTTTTGTCCACTGTTGTTTCAATCTACTTAGTGGATAAAGTTGGGCGAAGAATGCTTCTGCTGGAAGCTGGAGTGCAAATGTTTATTTCACAGGTAACCATAGCCATAGATGAGTGAATGAATTCATTTAATTATTTTCAATGATGTTGAATGATTGAAAACTTACCAAGCATTTTGATTGGAATGGAATGGAATTGCAGACAATTATAGGAATTCTGTTGGCAACAGGGCTGAAGCAGGATGGGGAGCTTCCTCGTGGGACAGCAATTGCGATAGTGCTGATGGTGTGCACATTCGTGTCAGCGTTTGCATGGTCATGGGGACCTCTGGGATGGTTGATCCCCAGTGAAACATTTCCACTGGAGACTAGATCCGCCGGACAGAGTGTTACTGTCTGCGTCAACCTTTTGTTCACTTTCGTCATTGCACAGTCATTCTTGTCAATGCTCTGCCATTTCAAATACGGGATTTTCTTTTTCTTTGCTGCATGGATTTTAATCATGTCCATATTTGTCTTGTTTCTCCTTCCGGAAACAAAGAATGTTCCCATTGAAGAAATGATTGACAGAGTATGGAGACGGCACTGGCTGTGGAAGAACTATGTCACAGACTCTGACCTCCTTGATCATCAAGACAATGCCAATGCCAAAGCTCATTCCCACTTATAAAAAAAAAATAAAATCTCCAATTTTGAGCTGGGCTGTCCTGGGCACGGCAGGGCGTTTCCGTTTCCGTTTCCAACTATGTCAATGTCAATGTTTACAACTCCAACACCACTAATAACTCTATGTTCGCCGCTTGTGGATTGTTAATGTACACTACACACTAGGTGTCTTCTCATAAAATATATGAAAGAATCGTGTATCATTATGAATGTTTTGTATAAATTGAAAATGTTAGTTATGAGGAAGAGGAAGAGGAAAATGTTTTAAGTTTATAAATCCATCAACAAATTGTTTTTAATAATCATGGTTACATAGTGGAAGGTTATGCATTATTCATTAACATTTTTAACATCTATTGTTGCATTATGTAATGCATGGGTCATGCATGCATTTTGATATTTATTGAAGTTAATAATTATATGTAAATACAAATTAAATATTTCATGTATAAATTAGTATTTTACATTAATTTTAATTAATGGGTTAGATTAATTTAATTAAAATAATAGATTTTTTAAATAGAATTCAAATCAATGGATAATGCATTTAAATATACTTTTTAATGTAAATGATTGATAATTGATTTTTTAAGGCATGTGTTAAATATGAAAATCATTTAAGAGATTATGGTACTTAGTTTTTCTAGTTGATTATTTAATTGTGACTTTATTCTCTAAGTAGAAATTAGGGATAATTACATTTATGGGTCAAGTTAATTAAGAATAATTACATCTCTAGGTCAGGGTAGTATGGCCACTTGTGATTGTATTTGCTTGCTCTGTGTTTGCAATTTCGAACCTTGATAACATGCACATATCTATAAATTAGCCTCTTTTGCTTTAAAATTCTAGATAAGCATGTGAAAGCTAAAAACCTACAAAAAAGAAAAGTGTAAAGGGTTGAGTTGTGATCTCAATCACCTCCATCTGATGATTGGTCATCGTCTACATATCGGCAAATCAAGTCACACATAGTTCTCCCACTTAAAATGATTGTGCTATTGTGCTGTTTCACTATATGTATACAACTAATGATTAGCTCTAGTACTTACAATGCTTGTTTTGACATGGATTTCGAGTGCTTTAAATTTGGCTTGTGAGAGCTCTTAGTGATAGGTATGCAAATTAGGAATAATATGACAAATTTACTCAATGTGCAAAGTTGTATAGATGAGTGACATATAGATACTAGACGAGTTTTAAACGAGACACTGATTTGTTTATATGGGGATCTTTTTGAATAATTCCTTGTGCCATCGACATGATAGGCTTATAAGTTGACCCTAAGGATGGGTTTGATTTTAGAAAATATTCATTATCGGGAGTGGGATGGTTTCGACCAATGTCAATCATTATCAACTGAAGATAATAACCATAACCATTGGAATTGACCCATGTAAACCATAACCATTGGAATTGGCCCATGTAAAGGTGGGCTACTTTAAGAGTCTAGACATGTCTACGTAGGATATTTGGCAGGTTTTAAATAGACAATGGAGTTCATGTAGGTGTATAACAATATAATAGAAGGGTTGACTCACAAGATAACATGTAGCATGAAGGGATGGAAAACTTGGACCTTGTTTGGATGCTCAAGTCATATATGATAAATGTGTGTGAAGCTTGTCATTGTTAAGTGCTAAAGACTAGATTTTAGCATCTATAAATGGCCCCCATTTATTCTAGTAATGGAATTGCTAAAGTAAAAGGATAAAATATACATGAGTGTGTACAACACACGTTGCATGTTGGGAGATGGCTCTAAACATATAGTTTCACTCCCTGTAACTTGTAATGAGAATGAAGTAGTCAATGTCCATATGTGAAATCCAAACTTTGAAATTGAAAATTGAAATCCATGTCACCCTATTTCTCCAACACCTAGGTCAGAGTACACCTAGGTCTTGGAGAAATCTATGTCACCCTTGCAACTTGTTGGATATGATGCTTCCTTATTGAAGCATTTGAGAGTTAGGGTGATCAAGCCCCAAACTTGTGTAACTATGGAGGGTAATGAGTTGGGAAGGAAACATGGTCCAACCCTCATGAACGTGAGGAGAACTACACAATTTATTGACCTAAATAACTATGTAATAAATATATAGAGAGAAATAATCAAGGAAGGTTCAACTTTGAAAGAAAACACTACGTAGGTAAAATTAAAGAATCAACCAGATAAAGTTATCTCAAAATGAATCAACCACTACAGATGGCTTAAATATAATGGACCATGTCCATGCCCCCATCATGGTTGAAAATATCACAAGTGTGAAGTGGAATGACAACCATTTTCCACTCAAATGTCTTAGAGCTGTTGGTGTGGATGTGCATGAATTAGTATCATGCCCCCTAAATCTGTACCAACTAATATAGGATGTCATGTATATGTGCGCTAAATTTGATAACCTATATTTTAGATGTATGTGAATGTGAAAATTTGGAATTCTATTCCTCTAATTTTGTGCATATGCCCCCATATATTTTGTCATATATTTGAAACAATCTAATATATAAACCATATAAATATCTAAAATCTATAAATCCTATACTCTACTTTGACATTATGCTCATGAAGGTTTATGTATGTAAGACAAGCCCATTGTAATGCCCCCCTTTTGAGATGAGGGATGTATCATTAAAACCACCCATCTCAAAATAAGTACGAAATGTATCATGTCATGTATAAAGATAACATCATATAATATCATTTGACCATGTAGAGAATATGTCATCATAGTAATGTATATATCAATCAATGCATATATATAACATATGGAATGTAGGGTATCTAATTGTCATGTCTATATAGGTATATCAATGAGGCATGCAATATAAGTATCTCTAACTAGAACCACACAATAATTGTGCATGATATAGATTATGGAACCCCTCAAAGTCAACAAGCTCAACAAACCCAAGTGTTAGTTATTACACACAGGGCAAAGGGATACATAAAAGAGACAAAAGATGTCACAATAATTAAGGCTAAAGTCTAAAGACAAGAAGACATAAAAATTTCACAAACAAAAGACATCAATGGATCTCGCATCAATCAAGGCCAACAACCACACACAATATTCACATACAAAGTAATTTATCATTTAAAAAGAGTAATAACATTAATGGAGCCTTGAACAAGTAACTAGCTTACACCATCCACATGTATCTATGTCATATCGCAGTAAAATAACATATCATATGTCATTGTGTAAGAAATGAGTAACTAGCAAGGCATGTGTAAGCAATATAGGTGACTCAACATGGAATAAGGTCATAGAAAGATATAACATGTAATAGTGAAACCTATGAAAGAATATGCTCCAAATGTGGCCATTGGGTAGAGGGAAAAACATATGTATGTCCATGTGTAACATATATGTCTTTCATAGCACTCAAATACCATGAAATGCATGTGTCTATGTACATAATATGCCATCTAAAAAACATGTGATAAAGAACACATGTAAAAATTTAAACCGACCATCATGTCATGCTTAGGACCTAAATTTGGATTTTTGAATATTTGACTATTTTTTCATTTTATGATTATTTCATTTTTTTGGTATTTTTAATATTTGAAATTTGAAAAGTGAGGCAAGTGGTGATGGTTTTGAAAAATAGGATAATGGGAGGGATATGAATAATTCACAATCTATATCAAGGCATAGTATGCATTAGATGTGATAGTTTACCATTTATGGAAGGAGTGGGTGTAAGTCATGCGCCCCCATTATTATCATGGATCAAAGATATGCAAGACATGGAGGAATAAATGTACATCCTCATTTCATAATGTGTAAGTTTTATATTCATCTTTATGCACACTATCTAACATTAATATATTTATTCTAAGATGATCCTCCCTTTGATAATGTATTTCTATAACACTTATCACATTTTTCTAGATATTTAAGGCTCTATTGTCTTAGATTTTTGGATGAATGTGATAACTGATCTAGGTTTATTCCATTAAATAAGATAACAATGTGTAATCATATAAAATGCAAAATTAGATGACTTAGGTATGACTAATAACACCCAATCTATAGGTCCTCTTTCTTGCTCACTCAACCCTTCTCAACTAGACTTTCACTGATTCCCAATCACTTGTAGCTTCTCAGACTTATCTTTTTGAGACCTAGGTAGTATTCTCAGACCTAGATCCATCCCCCCAGGTCTCATCCTCCTAGGACAATAGCACCTAATTTGGATAAGAGTGTCAGAATTTAGGGGTGTCTTATTTCTGGCACTGTTGTCCAAGTTCACTTTAGCCTCAAACGGTAAGATTTTACCGATTCCTTATATTTTCTCTTGTCAGCCTAATACAAGCTCATCTAACCCATGATCATTAGTTTCCATATAAAAATCCATTCAATGTCCATTTAGAAGGGTTGGCACTTATTCATAGGAAAGAAGAAAGAATACAAGCAAGTACACCTAAGCACTCTTCCCTATTATTTGCATACAACATTCCTAAACCAATTCGAGCCTATTCAAGCATTCATACCAGTCCCTAGTCATCCAAAGTACATTCCAATTTCACATTATAATTGCATACATCACACAAATTGCACCAAGCACTTCAAATGGGAGAACTACATTAACTTGATCCCTCTTCAGAGTATTGGTATGTAGGTAGCATGCCCACACATGGGGTGTGAAGTGCATCTAGCATATCCTTTACACACTAACCCCTTCTCTCTTTCCCAAGTTTGCTATTTAAGCTCAAGTACCAAGAGTTCTTAAGGATTTTGAAGATTGAATTAGACATACAAAGAGATCCACATAGAATTAGGCTTTGATATTTCACTTTAGGGTGTCATAGGCCTACCAAATAGAACCCAAAAAATCTAGACCACTAGGACAATAGCATCGAAAGTGGACAACAACGTCAGAAGTGGACAATAGTGCCAAAAAGTGGACTATAACACTAAGTAGTAGGGTGTCCTGAGTTTGGTGCTCCTATCCAATCTAGAAACATAGTTTTGGGTCTTTTTTATGATAGTCTACCATCCCTACATAGTAATTTTTAGATCTTGTCTCATCCATTTTAGCCCATAATAAGCTAAGTTTGATTTCTTTACACTCTTTACTATTTTTGGAAAAGGTAACATACATAACTATTTACACATATCAGTAGGCTAATTAAGACACATTAATTATTGATTTACATTTACTCAGACCTTTATTTGCTTAGGAATTAAACACTTAATTCCCAAAAAGAATAAAACATCTAGTGAACTTGACTTTAAATTTTTGCACAAAACCCTAAGGCTAATTATTTTTTATTTTTTAAAATTTTTTCCTAATTGTTCTTGAATTTAAAAATTAGAAAACTACAAATTAATTGAAATATTTTTAATAAATTCACCCAAACCTTAGTTTGCGCATACTAGGTCTTATTTGCATACAAACACATTCAAAACACTAGGAAAAATATACTTTTAATTTTAGAAATATTTTCAAATATTTTCTCATTTTTTCAAAATTAAAACTACAAATTTTCTATATAAATTTTCAAATTACTACACTAATTTTGGAAAAATTCATTCAAAACCCTAGTTGCATCAAATACATTCTCATTTATTCTTCAGTACTTTTCACATAATTTTCTAAAAATTTAGTTGCATATCAAACTAAAAAAATTAATTTCACAATCAAATGTTCATAGTATTTTACAAATAATATTTCTAAAAAAATCTTTAGCTGCATATACTAGCTCCTTTCTACTTCTTGAGGTATCACCTTACATTTATAACTAGATTACAAAAATGATGCTTAGTTATTTACAAATTCTTCTTACATTTCTTGAAAATAATAAAGAAACCATAATGGGGCTTATCATGTACATAAATGATGAAGTCTATCATATGTTAGTATAAAGTTTCATTCTCTACATTTTCTTCTTATTTTTCATTATATGGGAAGATGTTAAACAATTTGTTCTTAAAAAAATTAATCCATCTCTTACATCACCTCTTTTGGAGCCTCTTCCCCGTACTGAGTCATGTTGCATGGTCCATTTTACTCTTCCCCATGTCACTACCCATCACCAAAGAGCCCAATTGACACCTTTTGTTCCTTCACCTCCTCGACCCATCAATTATCTTAACTCTTCTCCCATAACAACTACAACTCCTATACGAATAATAGATAATGCAATTAGAGCTATTAATTGACATGCAACTATGCCTCCTCCACCTACCCAAGATCCTCATCACCCTACTATTCCAACCCATCCCAGGATCAACCAACCAACATAGACAGATTCACACAAGGCATATGACATTGTTGATAAATTAAGAAACACTCTAACTAAAATTTCCATGCTAGAACTACTTCAAAAAAATAATATATTCAAGGACATTCTTTATCAGGCACTCACTCAGAATTCTATGCCTCTTGATTCAAAACCTTCTTATTTTGCATCAGTTGTTAATACTCTAAAAACTATAGAAGATGCAATTTCTTTTGATAGTGAGGACATGCCTTCTTAGATGGTTATTGATCAAAATTTTCCATTATTCATACAAGTACAAGTCAAAAATAATGCAATCAAGTGAGTTCTCATTGATAGTGGTTTCGACATAAATTTATGTAATATCACATTATTACAGGCCATGGGTATAGATTTGGCATCAATGCAAAAAAACCTATAATAAAATCTAAGGGTTTGATGATATACCATGATAGACTTTGGGTACTATTACTTTGGATATCATGGTGGACCTAAAAACCCTCCCAACATAGTTCCAGGTCATGCCAAGTCTACTTCACTATAATATTTTACTCAAATGAGCTTGGATACATACTATGGGTGCTATCCCTTCCACTCTCCATCGATGTATTAAGTTTATCCATGAGGGATATATATACACATGTCCAACAGACAATCGACCATTCAGATATTATCAACTTACAGAGTCATCTTCGACTATTTCATTCGATGGGACACCATATCTCAAAGTAAAACTACCACTTAATAGCATTTATCTAGATCAAATATATACATATGAGGTTGGTGAGACTAGAAATTCCCACATAACTCCACTCATAGTCTCACCATCAACACCATTCTTTCTCCAATCATTGTAACTCTAGCCATTCCAGTTACTTCATCAGTTATAGTTCTAACACCTGTTACACATCCACCATCACTGATAGCCACCCCAATAGCTCTAGTTGATTCCATAGTTACTCCACTAGTTACAAATATTTTAACAATAGTGCCTTACTCTACTACTACAGCTGATGAGACTACTATAACACAGCTACCCCTAGTGGTAAATTTAGAGTTATCATATGTACATGATGTTGATACAGATTCGCAAGTTTTTTTAGATGATGATACAACACCCACACTCATAGATGACTATTTGTGTGGATTGATATTTACACCAATCAGCCCAAGAGAGTACCAAGATAACTCTATAACTCTCATCCCACATCCTACATAATCTTTAGCATCTTGCACGACACTCTCAGGGTATACTCCATACTCATAGCCATTGGCAACTCACTTGGCACATATAGTCCACATGATTACTTCGATAGATAAGAATTCAGTTATTCAAATTTAGGAAGGTAACACACAAAATTAGCCATAGTTCATGTTATAAACACTACTTGATCATGGGCTGATCACACTACATATAGTATGCCATAAATCTATCAGCAGATTGACACAACAAGATAGTCACCCATTTTGTACTTTTCATAGGATTATAGGCCATGATAAAAACTCATGCACAACCTTATAATAGAGATTGAATAAACCACATGATCGAGGTATTATTTAGATTATGACACCAATAGCACCAGCTCCACCACTTCCACTAAAGTCACTTACCAATAGGGTTAAACATCCAAGAATAGAATCAACATCTCCATCACTAGAACAAACCTTAGTTCACACTCAACATGATGACATCAGAGACACATCATTTGTAGCATATGATGATACTTATGATGATGATCTTGACACATTTGATGATGGTTGAGATCCTTTCCTCCATTTTCATGCCCAACAAGCTCCATCTTTGGATCCCTTCCCACTACCAGCTAGTCTGTTATATTATGATATATATACTTATACATATTTTATTTTCAACATTGATTATACATATGGTCTCTTGAACTTCCTGTACATAGTTCAAATTTTTAAATACACACACACACACACACATTCAAAAAAATTCAAAAATGTTAAAACAACGTTTATTGTATGCATCATCCATACTTTACAACACTAATATTATGCTAGGACTCACATTTTCTATTTCATGCTATTGTATGTCAATTTTATACATTACCATGCTTCACTTGATTTTATTTGAGTGTGTGTTGTGACATCCAATTATTTCATTGCTTCATTCTACCCATAGAGGGGGCATTCCTACTTTTACATTTGAGACATACATTGTTATACATACCCACTGGGGGCATCTTTTACATGACTACACCATCTAGGTTATGTCATTCCTACACTACACACTCTGAATTATCATGATGATGTACATTACTTTATTGCTTACACAAAATATTATATCAACATTTCACTAGTATTTAGAACTTGTGTATCTCTTAACATATATCTAGTCTTGTACTACACATGTTTTGCATACTTTCACATTTTCTTTGATTAAGTTATATGTGCTTGTATCGTCCCAACTATTACATGCTTTCTCTACTTGCTTAGCGTAGCTTATGTGATTTCATTTTACAGTTCTTGTTTGACTCCTACTTGTGCTTTAGGACATTTTCCAATGTCTTGTGCTTCTTTTTCATGTGTGTGACTTAGGACATTTGTCAATGTCCTTTGTATTACTCTATGTGCATGTGGCCTGTGTGCCAATTTTTCTTATTTTACTTGTATGTGTATGAAGCATTTGAACATGCCTTCTATGCTTGTTTATAGTTTGAGTGACATGTGCCCATGTCCCTTGTTTTCATGGCCCCTTGGCCCATCTATTATGTTTCTTGCTTCTTTCATCTTTGCTTATTGATTGTTAAATATGTGCAATGCCATGATACATATCATGCATTTTCTTTGCTTTCTTGGATGCCATGATGGACATCATGCTCCATCCCTCAAACTAAAAACTAATAAATAACAATTAACATTTCTAGTTCTAATTTAGTACATTATACATGCTTTCACATTGTTATATCTATCTAGGCATACCTCTGTTGATCTAACAATATCTCAGTACAAACATTGCTATATCTTGAAACATATTGTCAAACATCAAATGTCATATCATATATATATTTAGAATTAAAAAACTTGCAAGACTCTTTTATTCTAAGGGCAATCATTGTAGGTTCATCATTCCTACCCTCAAAAAAGGGGGCATCAAACAGGGGCTTTGTCACAGAGATAAAACCTCGTAGTAATAAAAACAATAACTTTCAAAACAATCAGCGTAATTTTCTTAGATACATAGGGTTATCTTGCACACCATGATGGTTCTCAATTTCAATTTAGATTAGGTAGTTGGCATAACTTCTAGATCAAAATCCATGTTCTAGACATCAATGATTGGAAATAATGTGCGTGGCACATTGATCTTCTTTTATTTCTGAGTTCAGTATATTCTAGGCATTCTTAATAGTTACATGTCTTACTCCATCTGCAAATGGTTGGCATCATATTTGAGTTAAAATTTCATATAAGTTTAGCTTTTTTAGTACTTGAGTTCTTGATTTGGATTTCATATAAGCCTAGTACATCAATTTTAGAGTAGATTTCATACAATCCTAATCTCTATCTTTTGAAATGGCTAAGAGTGACCTAGTTTCCAACACACGTTTAGCTATCCATGACACAGTATCATATTTCCAACACATTCATGAGATCCATGAACCATCTCATATGAGATCTATTCTATATCGGTATCAATTCATCACTTCACTTCATGGGAAACAATGGAGCCAAAGGGCCATATTTTGTATTCTTGAGCCACCTATTCAGAGGGATTAAACACATAGTCCAGACATTGATTAAAACATGCATGATTCATTAAATTCACTTAGTTGGTGATGATGGAGCCAAAGGGATAGACTTTGAATTCTTGAGCCACATTCTAGGGAATTGATCACTTAGCTCCATTCATGATATTACTCTTGATTCAACACATACTCAACACAATATAGCATCACAATAGATTTTGTATTGGTTGACGTACCCGATGAGGTGTATTCATTCCTCTCTCTTCCATTACTCAATTTTTGTGCATTATTATTTTAGATATAACATATCTAGTAATAACTAATCTAATTCATGTTTTTATTTTCAGATTCACACATCACAATGTGCTCTCTCTATGTACATCCAACATCACACAATTTCATGAGCTTTTCCTTTATAGGTAAGTTCAAGTATGCTTTTTATTTTTCCTTTATCCTAGTATTTCACTTTACTGCATCACTATAATAAAGGGGGGGGCAAATATAATCATATTGTTAGGATCTAGGAAGCACAATTGATTACTTTTCTATAATCAATTAAACATGAAATTGAACCAGAATGATTAAGTAACTAGAAACTTGAAACAACAAAGAATATGAGAAACAATACTATCTATATTAATACTCTTCCAGAAAATAATTACAATGAAGAGACGCCACACTCTTCCACCTTATAGGCTTCCCACACCAAGTGTTCAGTAATTCACACTCAAGAGTTATCTCTCTCTTTCTCAACCACAAATAACTCAACAACCTGAGTTGTTATCCCCTCCTTGATAGCTTCCAGACCTCCTTGACCTTGCTTTCTTGCTTCAATGCTTTACTTGCCTTAATCACAATACATGCCTCATTGGTCTCTTAAATAGGATCCCAAGCATATAATAATTAGACTTCTAATTACAATAATTAGAAACATAGACTCAAGACTTAAATTAGTCTTCAACATGCAAACACTCTCAAGACTTAAATTAGTCTTCAACATGCAAACACTCTCAGATCCCTGGTCCCTGCCTGACTGACGTTGGCAATACTACCGATGCCAGTTACTAGTCGCACTCAGTAACTCCCTGATTAGCTTCCTGGTGAAGCTTTTAGCTCCACAACTTAACAATCTCCCACTTGGAGATAAATAGTTGCACCTGTATAGCAACCTCCACTAACCATCTCAGGCACCTCCATCTTCAAGCTCAATTTTGAAGACCATCCACCACACATCTTGTGATGCTACACCTGTCATCTAAGTCCCCTGCCACATCTGAACTTTTTGACAACTCCCACTGGTTGGGAAAACATAGGTCTACACCAGACCTTATGTGATTTTGAACACTGTTCTAAGCTCAGCTTGAACTGTCTAGCCCTTGGTGTGCTTACTGGTTCTGCATCCTATGTATTGAACCCTACTAACACCTTCTTCACATCAACTCCCACTAGAGACAAAATCAACCTGTGATCTTCCATGTCTCTGAACATACTTATGCCAAAGAATCTTGCTACTCCCAGATTCTTCATGACACCCATCTGAACTAAATTTACCTTTAGTTCAACAACTCCCTATATATGTAACCCTGCAACAAGCACACAATACAGTAAGAGGATAATGTAGCTAATATTACCCAACCTGGTAAAGAGAAAAACAATGGTCAAACCTCCATTGTTCTGCAGCCTACTCAAGACCATATACCCTGGCCTTCCGTCTCACGTATCCATTATCGCTCTTCTTCATCCTGAAAATCCATTCGTCTCTCAGTGCTTTCTTCCAGCTGGCAACTCCACCCAAAAAACCCCTGTTTGGTTCTTCTCCAAGGAATCACATTCTTCATCCATGCCAAACTCCCACTGTTTCCTAGATCTACCTGTTCTGCTTCTTTAATGACTTCCTGGTTCTTGACCATCAGTGAGCTAAAAGTAGTGTAAAGAAGGGAAATGATGAACTTGAGGCTTACCTACCCTTTCAGTCCTCCATATGGGTGCTTGAGACTCCTTGATAGCTTGTTATCTGCCCAACATCCGTCCCAGTGACCGATCTCGGCCATCTCTCAATCTACACCTGACTGACGTTAGTTCCATGCGACTAACCTGTCTACTGACGTCGGTTCCTCCTGACCAACGTTGGTTCCATCTACCCGACACTACCGAATCTGTTGTTCTACACATGACCGACATCAGTACCTACCTGATTGATGTCAATTCCATCTGACCGACATCGGTAACTGTGTTTCCCTGTAAGTGATGACTTTTTCACCTGCGAGCTCATCTTGGATCAAAACCCTATCCAAACTGCCCTGCTCAAAATTATTCAGCCCCTGTGACTATTTTCTATCCATCATCTCCTCCATAAACACCAAGGCTTCCTTGTTCTTGTCAAAAGCATTAAATTTCCTTTTCTTGCAATGAACTCGATATATGCCCTCCAAATCTGAACTCATACCTTTTGACTCAAGAACATGCATCTCATTTTTATTCATGTGACCAAGCCTATTAAGCCACATCTCTGAATCTACAGCTAAAGTAGATAAATCAGAAGAAGAATTAGTAATACAAGTAGATAGGTAAAGCATACCTACTTTATTACCTCTTGTTAAAACAAGTGCACCCTTGGAAACCTTCCAAGAATCTGCTATGAGGGTTACTGTGCATCCCTCATCACCCAACTTTCCTATTGAAACCAAACTCTGCTTTAGGACTGGGACATGCATAACCTCCTTCAACACCCATGTGTTGCCCATCTGCAATTCCAGCTTCACTTTCCCTTTGCCAACCATTTGACAAGGCTTACCATCCCCTAAGTAAAGTTCTCCAAAGTCTCCCTGGACATACTCATAGAACAAATCTCTATTTGGGGTTGCATGAAAAGAAGAACCAGAATCTAAACCCATGATTCTAGCTGACTATCCAAAGAAAGTATGAGAGCATCATGTGCCATAATACCTGCATCTTTTGCTTCTTCATTACCTTCATGTTGATTTTTTTTATCCTTTAACCAACAATCTTTCTTTGTGTGTCCTCTCTTTCCACAAAACTAGCAGGTGATACCTCCATTTCTGGATTTTGATCCCTTTTCCATCTTTGAGCTTGATTTCCCTTGCTCGACCTTCTCTCTTTGCCTTCCCCTGCTTTCAACACTTAAAGCATTCCCTGATGATTCACCTGTGCTTTTCTTGTGAATATCTTCATTCAAGATTACACTAACTACATCATCAACTTTTAAGATTTTAGAAGTAGACGCAATATTACTTACTGCCATTACCAAACTCTCTCAACTTTTAGGTAATGAGCATAAGATTAAGAGATCCTTTATTTCATCATCAAAAACAATATTGACTAAATTTAATTGGTTTACCAAACCATGGAAATCACTAAGATGACTATATACCGATCCACCTTCCTGCATTTTCAAAGTAAATAGTTGCTTCATAAGAAATAACTTATTTGAAGCTGAGGGCTTTTCATATAGATTTGCCAAAGATTCTATCAACTCTTTCATTGTCTTACACTGTGATAAATTGGAAATCACAGACGATGCAAGGCTCAACCTTATGGATCCCAGAGCCTTTCGATCAAGAACATTCCATTCTTCATCCTTCATGTCTGTGGGTTTGCATGCAACCCCACCCAATGGTAAGTACAAATCTTTATGATACAGATAATCTTCTATCTGCATCCTCTAATGTTGATAATTATTGCCGTTAAACTTCTCCATTCGTATCCTACTTTCTTCTGCCATTGCTATACTCCCACTCAATCACAAACCCCTGAGAATGACCTGTAATCAAACAATAACCTACTCCCTACAGCCTTAGCTCTGATACCAACTATTAGGATCTAGGAAGCACAATTGATTACTTTTCAATAAGCAATTAAACATGGAATTGAACCAGAATGATTAAGTAACTAGAAACTTGAAATAGCAAAGAATATGAGAAATAATACTATCTGTATTAATACTCTTCTAGAAAAGAATTACAATGAAGAGACACCACACTCTTCCACCTTACAGGCTTCCCACACCAAGTGTTCAGTAATTCACACTCAAGAGTTATCTCTCTCTTTCTCAACCACAACTAACTCAACAACCTGAGTTGTTATCCCCTCCTTGATAGCTTCAACTGATCTCCTTGACCTTGCACCTTGTAGATCTCCTTGACCTTGCTTTCTTGCTTCAATGCTTTACTTGCCTTAATCACAATACATGCCTCATGGGTCTCTTAAATAGGATCCCAAGCATACAATAATTAGACTTCTAATTACAATAATTAGAAACACAGACTCAAGACTTAAATTAGTCTTCAACATGCAAACACTCTCAGACCTCTTAAAATTAGACGAGTCTAATTCTGGAAACGCATTATGGAAACACATGCAAGTGAATGCACATGCACAGGTGACCAATGTCGATTGCTGTCAGTCTGCTCCTGACTGATGTCGGCTGATCCCTGGTCCCTACCTGACCGATGTTGGCAATACTGTCGATGTCGGTTACTGGTCGCACTCAGTAACTCCCTAATTAGTTTCCTGGTGAAGCTTTTAGCTCCACAACTTAACACATATAAAATATGAAATTATATGAGTTTGTTATGACTAGTAAAACCCAACCTATAGGTCCTCTTTCTTACTCACTCAACCCTACTCGACTAGACTTTCACTGATTCCTAGTTACCCATAGCTTCAAAGACTTAGATTTTTGAGACCCATGCATCATTCTCAGACCCAGATCCATCCCCCCAGGTTTCATCTTCCTAGGAAAATAGTTCCCAACTTGGATAGGAGCACTAAAATTTATGGGTGTCTTGTTTTCAGTGCTATTGTCCAAGTTCACTTTAGCTTCAAATGGTTAGATTTTCTTGATTCTTTATCTTTTCCCCTATTGGTCTAATACAAGTTCATATAATCCATGATCATTAGTTTCCATATAAAAGGTCATTCAATGTCCATTTATAAGGATTGACACTTATTCATAGGAAATAAGTAAGAATACAAGCAAGTACACTTAAACACTTTTCCCTATTCTCTGTATATAGCCTTCTAAAACCAATTCAAGCCTATTCAAGCACTCATACCAGTCCCTAGTCATCCAAAGTACATTCTAGTTTCATATTATAGTTGCATACATCATACAAATTACACCAAACACTTCAAATGGGATAACTACATTAGCTTGATCCCTCTTTAGAGTATTTGTATATAGGCAGTGTGCCCACACATGGGGTGTGAAGTGTGTCTAGTGTATCCTTTACACACTAATCTCTTCTCTCTTTCCCAAGTTTGATATTTGAGTTTAAGTACCAAGAGTTTATAAGGGTTTTGAATATTAAATCAGACATATATCAATATTTTCATAGAATTAGGCTTCAATATTTCACTATCAGGGTATCACAGGCCTACCAAATAGAACCCAAAAAAGCCAGACCACTAGGACAACAACGCTAGAAGTGGACAACAACACTAGAAGTGGATAACCATGATAGAAAGTGGACTATAACACCAACTAGTATTGTGTCTTATGTTTGGCACTCCCATCTAATCTAAAAATAGAGTTCTAGGTTCTAGTTATGATAGTCTGCCATCCCTACACAACAATTTCTAGATCTTGACTCATCTATTTCAGCCCAAAATAAGCTAAGTTTGATTTCTTTACACTTCTTACTATTTTTGGAAAAGGTAAAATACATATCTATTTACACAAATCAATAGGCTAATTAAGACACATTAATTATTGATTTACAATTACTCAGACCTTTATTTGCTTAGGAATTAAACACTTAATTCCCAAAAAGAATAAAACACAATGACAAATAATTGTGACTTGGATTATTGGAACTGAGTATAATTGATAATATGATCCATTTATATATGAAAAGGGGATACCATGAAAGATAAATCAATATAGGATCACTATTTTGGATTATTCAGATAAGGATAACAATGAAAAAAATTTAAAGAGTCAAATAAACATAAAACCAAGGGCTATAAGAATTATCGATGCAAGGGTGCATGTATGAGATAGAAGGATAACCTATGACAATCTGAAAAACAAGGCTAAAGACATTATGTAACATGATATTTGTCATTGTTGATTAATGTAGTTCACGTGGAGATCTTGTATCCAGTGGTAGTAATGTCTCATTATTTCTATAATAGTTTTCTAATGTCATTTTATACATATCATATTGTGTCTGGGTATGTAGTCCTAGTGTATGTTGTTTACATTTATTTGTTAGTAGAATGCTTGAGTTGCTTGTGGATATATTAATTATTCTTAGTGAACCAGGTATATTAATAATTCTATGTGTTATCCATTTGCGATCTTAGTTTTTTTAGAGGTACCCCAAGTTGAATTCTATTGTTATTAATGAAATCTTATATATATTTTTCTTAATTTAAAACATTTTTTTGTTGAATGTCTTATAATCTAATTGTAAGCACCCTCATGAGAAAATAATGTGATAATGTTAAACCAATGGTTATACTCCTTTAGTGGTGTTGACTATGGTAAATGTTGGTTTAACAATGCTTAAATTATTACTTTAGACTATAATTGAAATTATACATGTATTAAGGTGATATAAGAATATCACTTCATGACCTTGAGAATTGATTGGTAATCTAATTACACTGGTTTAAGTAAATCATCTAGCAAGCTATAATTATAAGCTTCAACTATTAGGATAAAAAAATTCTTGGGTGCTATAAGTGTGCAGGAATATGTCATTACCAATGAAGGAAAAGGGACTAAACCAAACATAGTTGCATAATGTGTAATCCTATATTTGATCCATATCTTGTCTAAACCTTAACTGATCATAGTGGAAGGCCTTATATGTAATTTGACCATTTATTTAGTCTTGACATGTCTTAATGGATGGTAATCACTGCTAGGTTGGTCAAACCACCTTTGGATGGCCATATTAAATGCATGAGGATAATGTAGACCAATGTCTAGAATGACTTATCAAAGAATTATTGGATTGTACATTAATTGCCTTTGCCTTGAGCCTCATGTAAGGGGGTGTATTGTCTTTGAAGAAAATTTAGGACTCTATAAGATTCACCATGCAACATTATGGACTGGAAAAGAGAATGTCCATTTATGAAGGCATGGGTTGGATAGAAGAGTGGATGGTTGATGCAAGAAAATTACCAACACATGTCCAGTTTGGATTAGGTTGTAAGGAGGAGAGTATTCCTATTTGATGAGGGTGGATATTTGAGAAAAGGGTTTGGAATATTTGGCATTTTTGACCACCTTAAGAATAAAGGAAGAAGAAAAGGGAACCAAGTAGAGAGCCTAAAGAGGGAGAGATTCAGTTGGTATAAACCTATATAAAATATCCATGGAAAGGCCTAGATCATTTGGTAGGTATTATATTGAATTATATATCCTACTATTTGAATAAATGAAGTTTTTGTGATTCTTTATTGAGTTATTATGTTTGAGAGGAGTAAGGTAATTGGATTACTTCTTCTCTTCATTTATTTTCTATGGTTGTACTTGGGTCACCCATAGTGTTATTACCCCTTGTATGGGAGTTGAGAATTGAGATATTCCTCCATGATAGTTCTAATAATTTTATTTATACTTATGTGGATATTATGGTTTCATCATGTAAGACTACTGATGCATTGAAATGTTAAATTCTTCATGATGAAGGAAGAGTTAGGTCTCTCATGTTGGACATGATGGTAGGTTGCCTAAGTCCTCTCATGACTAAATATAGAATATATCTTAGTTATTGTATGCCTAATAGGTATTATCCTTTTGATCATTATGTTTTCTCTTTTATGTATTTTACTTGGTAAAAATATATTTGAGGTTGGTAACCTCTTGACTTAGAGATGCTTGGATTGTCACCTTGTGAGTAGCTATCTCCTTTACCCCAAGACATCTTGATTGATTTTTGCCTTTACTTATTTTTGTCACAAAATATTTCACCATAGAGTTGGTTGTTAAAGCCTACTCTAAGATTTGGGCAATATTGAAATACCTCTAGGATTGTGGGTTGCCTAAAATAGAGGTAGAGCTCTAGGTTTAAGGGCTAGCTCCCTAGATTTATCCTTGAATGCTTATCACCTACACTGACTATTTGTTTATGTGAATAGGGATAAAAGTGACATGAAAATAACCTATTATAATAAGGTGATACACAACATTTATATCCACTAGACTACCATGATCTGCACTATGAAAGATTATTCATAAAACTGACTTCAAACTTCTATGGTAATCCAACATAAGTATTTCAAACATGAAGGTAATATGTACTACACTTACCAAAGTGAAAGGATAAAAGGTATAATATTAGACACTAATGAAAATTCATACACTTAGAGAAATATAAGGACACTAACTACACTCTATGTGACCTGTTAGAGAATGAATTACTTGCACACAATATGAGAGAGTAAGATGAACGTAAGGCTAGGTGATTAATACTTAATCATTCAGATTTAAGACTATTTTACACACTTAGAAAAGAAATTTTATAACCAAAAATAGCTTCAAATATTTATTTATAGTTGAACATCAGTATTCAAACCAGTAGGGCTTTGCCATAATAGACATGGATTAGATTACAAGAGCCAAAATGGCTTACATTTAAAGAGTGTGTGAGAGGAGAGGGAAGAAATGGAGCTCAAAGTTCAAAATAAAAAGTGATAAGTGATTATGAATAGTTCCATTTCAATATCATGAACTATAAAATAAAGTTTTGGAAGGACAAATGTCTATTTTAAGCATAAAACTCCTCAAACTGGCGTAGGTTCCTCAAATGGCCTTCTTGAAAATTGCCTTTTTGATAAGGTATATTTTGACTACTCAAAACTTGAATAGGGATATTTGAAACATGCGAAATATATTAAGGGATTTGGAAACATTCCATGATAGTCATTAGATGTGTCTCTAACTGTTAACCATCTTCTAGACACTTGTACTCACCATCTGCAGTCACTCATTAGTCTTCTAAACCTCATTCTTCACATTTATCATCTAAGAAGCCTTAAATTTATCAACCAAATCCATGTAATAGGTGTTAATACACATGTATAGAGTGATTATATATTATAATCCATGGTTTAAACCTTAAGAATATCCAAGAACAAATGTATCCTCTTCTCACTAGGTAGTCACTCTTCATTCTCACTATCTATCTAAGACTGCCTAAGATGAACAAGTTATCAAAAGTGTTTTTATGATTTTATAAGGTAATAAATGGATATGGGGAGTTTTAATGAGTCTCTACAGACCTCCCCCAAATAATCTCACCAATTCATTCTACTCTATACTTGCAAAATAAATAAAACCTTGAAAAAATCATATTTTAGACTTGCTTGTACAAGTAGGGTATAGACCAAGTAGGTGTTATGGATCATGAGAGAGTACTCCATAATTAAAAAACCATTTATAGGCCATATAACCACTTTTGAAATCATCTCTTTCAATATTTATTTCATCAGGTCAAAACCAAGGGTTTTAGCGGGTTTAGACTGTTAAGGATTGTTCATAAAATCTTGATGTCCAACCTCCCAAAAAAATACACAAATATTGAGTATGGGACCCTCCATAATCACCCATCACTTTTTAGGTCCCGTGATTGGTTTTCGTATAGGTGTGAGCAAGATAAGTTGGCCTATTAAGCTTTAGAATGCATTTTGGACACCTTTATGATTGAAAAGGGTCAAAATGATCAACTTATGTTGTCTCTTTATATATTTATGGTTTAAAGTAATCCTCAAATTACTCCTAAAGGTCATCTAATGGATATTAATGATCATTTATTCTTAAAATTGAAGTTAGGCCCTTGAAGGGCTTAGGCCTAGTTCTAGGCCTAATAGGCCTAATTGGTTATGACTGTGTGTTTAACCCTTATGACAGTTTATAATGAATGTAAGGTATTTAATATCCTTTTTCATGTTCAAACAAACATTCCACATAATTATGCAATGATCCAATACTTTACAACTCATCCCCTTACCATTCACTCACCTAACCTACAGGATGATCTGTCTAGGACTGACCTTTATTTGAGATAAAATAGAAGGCATATCCCATATTTAATTAGTAAAAGTGAATCTATTATATGTTATATTAGGTCATGGGGAACCTATGCACCAAATTACAAGGCCTAGTCACCTCTACAAGGCTCTCAATATCATAAATTTCATGATAGACTTTTAAGAATGATGACTGTCTATAGGGTTTAAGAATCTCAGTCTTGTGACTATAGGTTGGTGTGACTCTTCATATTTAATACATATAATAAACACAGTAAATTAAACATAACACTATGGGAGTGATATCCACATGTTTAACTCATTATACAAATTTGTTTACCTCATAACTTGCACTCTTCACTAACCTAGGCAAGTTTGCAGATTGAGCGATTGTGTCATCCACTCAAGAAAATGGGATTACTATAGGTATATTTTCATTATATAACCTTGTATTTATTTCCAAGGTTATCCTTGAAGTCTCTAAGCTCATCTCACACTTGTTTTAACTCATTCATGTCTAGAGACTTGCCTCTCTCCACTAGCATATGTTAGTTTGTCTACTGTAACAGGCTATAGGTGCACTTCTTACACAAATAAAACCCATGTAGGGATCATATCTTAAAATTTGTATTTCATAACCTAAGATAATTTCAATTTAATTAGTTCATTTCAAAATATAAAGTCACTATGCCTATAGGGTTCTCAAATTTTAATTTCTCATTATCAACCCTATAGGTCTATAGTCAGGCTGTAGATGATAATTTTGAGAACAAAAGGGGCCCCTGTAGGTGTTAACCTATGTATAATCACTATTACCCAATACATTGGATTTATCTTGAGGTAATTGATCATATATTATTAAAATAAAGTCACTTATATTTATGGTATGCTTCCATTATGTCATATTGCATTGAAAGACCACTTAGGCTTCAAAAGTACTGTAGATATATACACCCTAAATTGGTCAAGCAACTAAAAATATCGTGTCTATTCATAGTCCTATTCATAGGAGACTCTGACTAGAAATAATGAGCCTTATTTGCACTAGCCATGTATTTTTTTTGCTTATATTGGTCTTATTTCTTGCTTTTGTCACCTCTTTGCCTACTACTAGTCATTCGAGACCTGCTGACCAGTGATTCCACCTTAACCAGATAGTAATCCCCATGCCAATCTTATATATACAACACCAGACATAGAAGTGTCCCATTTTTGGCACTCCTATCCATTTATATTTTGAGTCCCAATGGTCATTTATCTTCACTTAACAAGTCCCTAACCCTTTTTAGCCCCTCCATTAAGTTTTGTTTACCTTTTTAATGTTAGATAATGTGAATAAAGCTCCCAAATTCAAAATAAATATTATCCTATATAAATTAATTTACAAGGCATTTAATATCTAACACTTACTACTTTGGCACACTAAGTAATTAAAAATTAGTCAATAGTATAACTCAAAATTCTGCATCACACATAGATTTGCATGCTTGATCAAGGAAGGGCCTAGGCAAAAGTTCATTTTTACATCTACCATGCATGTTGATTATACATGTTCCCTAAGGGTGAACTACAGTTGATTTGAAACCCTAGCTTGAGGGTTAATGTAGGCAACAATCAAGACAATAGGGGGTCTAGATCATGCGATCATACTTCCCTTAACCCAATTTTTTCTCTTTTGATTTTGATATGTTTTTTTTTTGTGTGTAGATAAACCTAGGGTTTGAGAAGAAAAAAAGTTATACAGTGGTATATACAAGCAATCATGGAGAAATAAAGACACCTACAAGAACCAAAAACTAGACCGCACCAGAATTTAGAACCAAAAATTGATTTAGATAAAGCATCATAATTGGACTACAGTGCCAGATACCAAAATATCCACTTTTTGGTGCTCCTATCCTTTCATGCTCCTATCCTTTCATCGAATGAAATCTATATTTAGGTTTTTGACATATTCCCATTCCTGCACAATAGTTTTTAGCCTCTGTATTAGTCATCTTAGCCTATTTTTTTAGATAAGTCATTTCCTTTCCCCATGTAATTAATTTAATCAAATTGATATAAATCTATGTTTTACTATAATTAATTATATTTTACCCCTTAATATATCCTCTTTATTATTTACTAACTAAACCCTAGTATCCCAAAAATAATAAAACATTTTTTGAACCTGACTTACTTCAAACAAATCTCAAACCCTAGCCACCCTTAGGGTTTTCCTTTAGATTTTGTGAAAAAAATCAATTTCAAAATTCTAATTTTTGTATAAATTTTATACATTTGTTTTATTTAAATTTAATTTTAGAATTCAAATTATTTCAATAATTTCAAATTTCTAAAACTCCAACCCAAAACCCTAGATTTCTAAACTAGGACCTCAAACCCCAAGCCTTCCACCCTTACAATTTTTAGATAATTTTTTTGGAATTTTTGAAAATTATTTAGAGTGTCAAAAATATTTTTAAAATGTCTATGTTAGTAGTCATTCTTGAATTTATTTTCTTAATATTACTTTTACATATTCTCTTTGGTAAAATCAATAAAATGGAAATTAAGGCACTTCTTCCCTCTCATCCTATAGATAAATTTCTAATTTTTTCTCATAATTATGACAATGAATGGACAAATTTGCAAAATTGCACATTAGCAAAAAATGAGGAAAAATATTTCATTCGCAATGAAGACAATTACTATTTTTCCAATGAATAATATGATGATACATATGAAAGTGATAGTGAAGAAAAAGTAGATGCATCTTCTTCTCTCAAACCTATCTCTTTTCTTCCCTCGTCCAAAAAGAATAATTTTGATAAATGGGAAAGGTACTTTTCACGTAATTATCCTATTCACAATGCATAAAATGAACAAATTAGTCATGCATTTCCAAGTGAACCTCTTGTTGGTGATAATTTGCTTACATTTGAACCTAGTCTCTCTCTCTCTTTTGCTACTTCTATGCTCAAATTACAACAATATAAATGCAATAGAATCAAATTTCCAAGGCATAATTTAAATGATCAATCTCATGTTCTTAACTCTAATTTTTCATCTCAAACAATAAAAAAATAATGTTTAAATGATACCTCTCTTACTCTTACTTCTCATATTGTATATGAAAATAATGCATGCAAGGATAACATAGATGCATATAATATTCCAATTTCACATGACAATTTATTGCATATTAGAAAATAATTAACATCTTCTCTTACCCTTCTCCCTAGTGATAATGGATGTGATAATGAGTATGATAGTGAACATGCAAATGAATATGACAATGAGAGTGAATATGAAAGTGATACTTTTACTCCTCCCCTTTCAAATGAACAAAATATTGATTGTGATAATGCATGGAATAATGATGACTATTATGCATATAGTGAAGAAGATAATACATCTCATGAATCTAACTCTTTTCTCACTCCTCTCAAACATAATGAATTATAAAAGGTTGTTTCTAGTTATATGCATTATTCTATTTCAAATGATGCACATGTCCATGATAATGTCACATCTTCTATTTAATTAGAATGTGATTCACTAATACTAAAGATACCAATGAATCTCCCAAGCCACCCCCTACTACAATAGCACCTATTTCTCACTCTTAATACAAAGAGAATGATATCCCACATCCTTCTACTAATGTCCAAGCTACCATTCCTCCAAATGTTCAAGTGAGTACACCCCCTCTCTATGATCTATTTGCTAAATGTAGCATTCCCATGGCTAAAATAAATGATCAAATTCAAGGTTTAAATGAACCACTTCAAGATAATAATATAACATCCCAAGAGATTATTTATTTGATGCATGTAGTTGGTGAATGACAACACCAAGTACATCTCCTTACTTTGGAAAACAAGGCTTATAAGTCTTGGATGGATGCCAATGACTTGCATGGTAACCCTCTTTTGCAGACATTTGTCAAAGCTTCATTTCCTAAGCATTTATAAATACCATCATTGCCTCAATTTGATAGAACTAGAGATCCATTCATACACCTTAAAACCTTTTGAAAGGCTTTGCCATCTCACATGTGTCCTTTGATTATACTTAAGTTGTTCTAATAAACATTAGTGGGTAATGCATAGAATTGGTTCTCTCATCTACTCCCTATTGGTTCCTTGCATACATATGATGATTTATAGGAGACATTTATTAGATATTACATAGAAAACCTATACCCTCATGTTACATATGAGAAACTCACCATATTGCATCAAAACAATTCAAAGCTATTTAGTGATTATATCTTAAGATTCAAGACTCACATGTTAAAATTGATTTATAAACCAACAGATTTGAAGATTTAACATGTCTTTATTAAGGGGATTATCCAAACCCTCTTAGAGCATATATTATTGTTGACCCATTTCGCCCACAGGCAAAATTTTGGTCAACTTCTTCACCTGATGTTCAAATGCCAGTCATTTTTGGGTTCAGTGAGTTCAGAGAGTTCATTTCATGCCCAGGTTCAACGGTTCAACGTCCTTGGTTCATTGGCGTACATGGCTTAACACTAAGGCAGGCGCTTCGAGGAGTAAATTAGGTGAGGTTCAAGTTAATCAAAGCCGGGCACATTTCAAGGCCAAAAGCCCGTGGCTTGATACAAAAAAATCCCGTAGATTAATACAAAGGCAAAGACATAAGGCAGTCCGCGAAGGACACGATAAGGCCCGTCAGTAGTCAAATAGCCAGCATGGACCCGACTAGCAAGCAGAGGAGCAGGCCGCATAAAAGTTTAGGAAAAGAAGCCAGCAGGCCCGATGACGTCTCTAAGGCCATCAAATTTAATGAAATGGAATAGCCATTGGGTTTTCAAACATTGAAAAAGGGAAAAGGGCCTGAATGTAGTGACCCGCCAAGGAGTTTGCCTAAAGGGCCAAGTGGCCAGAAAAGACAAGGATGCAAAAGTGACAAGGACAAAGCGAGCTGGCAGTTGATCCAAGTGGCACCATTTGGGAAGTGACTTCAGTAGGTGGAGCAGTCCCCGTGAATTTATCATGAAAGGCACAAATAGTTGAGATAAGATCGGTTTTCCTCCATTTTTTATTAAATGGATTGATAAATTGTGTAAGTCATAAAAAAGAGGATGGTTTTCAAGCAGACAAAAAGGTGCAGTCCATTTAATTCCTTGAGTGACATGTTATTCCCATGAAGGGATGCATATGCCACTTGTAAAAGGAGTGCCAAATGACCTCCTTACTTCTCCTATATATTATGAACCTGGTCATTTTTGTAATTATCTTCCACATTTTGTAAAGAGTGCAACTCTTCAAAATTTCACCTGGATCAATACAAATGTAGTTTTTATCTCTATTTGGATAGATATTACTGAGTGTGCCTCGAGTGTTTTATCTGTGTCCAGTCATTGCTTTTTGATGCTCTCACAGGTTCAACACTAGTGGACCTGTTATCTATAAGGTGCCATTTCTACCACTGAAAGGAGAAGAGCAGACATTTTAGAAGATTAGAATAGGAGTCACTTACAGTGTGCATTTTACAGCACCTCAGTGATTATTTTTTGTCTCCTGTGTGTTCATGTAAGCCTCCCTACCAGTCTTTTGTAGCCTGTCCCTTTTGCCAAATGTGTAGAGTATGTATGTATTTGTCTGGTTATGAGAGTGGATGTGTGAAGGTCGACCCTTGTTTTTTTGGTGCATCACCTCTTTTAGAGTAGGTTGTTTGTTTTTTGCATTTCTTCTCCCTTTTCATCCCCCCACTTTTTATATATCTATATATATATATATATGTGTGTGTGTGTGTGTGTGTGTGTGTGTGTGTGTGTGTGTGTGTGTGTGTGTGTGTGTGTGTGTTTTGCACTTGCTAGAAATAACACGATGCATCGAAGGGAGCTAGCCCTTATCTAGAGACTCTCTCCTCCAGCTTCACCGATCCCACAGGTGAGAGGAGAGTTTCCATGTTGCAAGGAGAAGGCAGGAGCTAGGCCTCCTTGCCCCGAGTGCAATCTCTAGCGTCAACAGTTTTGGCACGCCCAGTGGGACCACAAGTTTTTTAACGTAGTAAGGTTTTAGGATTTATGTTGGTCCTATCATAGCAAATTTTATTTCTAGCATCTGGCGACTCTGAGTTAAATCAGCTGGTTAAGTAGTTTTGGTACCGCACCATTAAGAAACAGTTTTTTGGTATGTGTAAATTCCATCATTTTAAGCTATGAACTCTATTTTTTTTGGCCAGCATGGATATGATCCTTACCAGCCTTATGTCGATCCTTACCATGCCTAATATGGCTAGTCTCAACCCTGCTATGAGCTATATCACCCTTGTGCTCAGTCTTCTCAGTATGTCGCTTCTCCCACTCAACCCAATCTTTTTGCCAATCAACCAATTTCTACCTTCAAGTGAGCACTGCTGGGATACAAAAAATATGTGATTGATCTTAACACCAGAAAGGGGTACGGTGAAGAAATTCTTGATCATATCATCCATCAAGTGAGGAATGCACTGGATCAGGTTAAGAAATAATGGGCTCCTATTGAAAGAGCGAATTGGCACAGGCTTTCAAATGAGATGCTGGATGTGAGCGGTTTAATTGCATCTGTGCAGGAGAAGCTGAGTGTACATGAGAGGAAGCCTTAACAAGTCTATCAACCTACATACTCACTACCCAAAGCATCATATCAGTCATATACAACCCCTGTTCTTGAGCCAAGTCGAGCCTGTCAAAGTCTGTTCCCTAATCATGTTGAGGAGAATTCTAAAACAACGAATCTTGTGTTTAAGGCTAATCTAGATAGACAAATCGAATTGGCAAACCTTTAGATGCAGCAGTCAATTTTGGCAAAAAGGGAAGTAGAATCAAAATATTCACTGTCCTCTCACATTGAGGCCCCATCAGCCCCAAAGGAAATTCCCAGTCCAAATTTTTTGAGCTACAATCAAGTGGTTGAATCTCTGAACAGCAAAGACGAAAAAGACATCGTCCAAAATGAAGAAGTGCAAAATGAGGATGACCTGGCCAAGTGGATTGACGAACTAGAAGAAAAGATGAGATTGCTTAGAGAAAGAATGATGGAGCTTTCAGACCCTGCAGACCAGCCAACACCAAAAGGTATCCCTTTCACCAATCCACAAGCTAAATTTAATATTGATGAAGTGTTGGTGAAGTGGAGGGATGAAAATCAAGAGCTTTTGGCCCAAGGTCTGCCCCCTCCTATTCTAGAGAAGACTCCCTCTTGTATGTTGAATCCTTTCTACCAGATGGTGCTTGCTCATTTTGGCTCATCCAATGCATCAATCAGTCCTACCCTCAATCCCGTGCACCTAGCTTTCTAGCATGCCTCTCTTCAGGAAAATTTCCCTATGCATGAGTAGACCCTCCCAAATCTTCCCCAGCCTCCTCAAGACTTTCAACATGATCTCCAAATTCCAAGCTGGAAGGAGAAGCATCATGAACCAGCCCAGGAACTTGAAAATGACAAAGTTGTTGCCTGCTCACAAAAGCAAGAGTCTAATCCTAGTATCATGAGCTGGAAGCAAATAGTTGAATCTTGGAACAGCAAGGAGGAGGAGGAGGAGGAAGATTTTAGTCTAATTCTTGAAGAAGAAGAGGCTGCTCATGCTCCTGATAATGATTATGACTTCCAGGAAAAGCTTTTCCAGGAAGATTTGGATAGGCAAATTATAGAATTGGAGTCTAGATCAGGTCTCCTCAGTGAACATGTGATGGATGTTTCAGATCAAATTGCAGATTCTATGTCTGAATGCATTCCATCCATACACCTCCAAGAAAGCTATCAGGGCTTGCTTGATATGGATTTTGCTTAGTTTAGGACTGATCAGGGAAACTTCATGAGTGCAATTGAGGAGGAAAAAAAGCAAAGTGACATGGAGGAGCATGGGTAATCTCTTGTTCATGTTTCGAATGATTCATTTGAAGCCATTGAGGCATGCTGCATTATTCTTCAAGGAGGCTATGAGCTGGATAAGAGCAAAGAAGATAGCATTGGAGTTTAAACAAGCATGCAAGGAGGCTGCAGTCTTTCAGATTTACCCCTTCAGGAGGTTGGTGAATCTGAAGATTTCTTCTTTGAAATAATCAAGGAAGATGGCCATACCATGGAATCCGAGCATGAGGCAGAGGAGAACGAGCCAGTCAACGATGCATATCAGGGGGCTTCTAGTGATGAGCTGGCAGCAATTGACTTCTTAATGGGATGCACCAACCTGAAGGATCAGCATCCAACAGGCCTCTCAGAATAAGAAGAGTATGTATATATCAGAGGCATGTTTGAATATCCACTCAGTTTCTAGCCAAACTAGGTGACAGGCTGGAGGAGTAGGTCACCAATTCTCTTTTCCATTCAGCTACTTGCCTGCCACCATAAGTCTTCTTTCCAGGAAGGGGACTTAAGAAATTTTCCCTTTGATCCAGGAGGGAGGTGAATTTTCCTGGTTAGCTGTATATAGTAGTTTGTTTTCAGTTTCTTTCCTGCTTTCCCTAAGTGCATTTTACACAGGTAGTGTTTTTAGCCTTGTGTGTTTCCCTTCGTGTGTGGGGTAAATGGATTCATGTTTGATTCTCAGATCTTTCAGGCTGTTGATAATTATTTCATGGCTGCATCTGACTCCACGCCTAATGGATTTTAAGGCAACTAGGTTCTAAGCATGGCAGGCATGCTTTCCCTGTGAGTCGCCAATCTGTTGACCCATTTTACCCACAGGCAAAATTTTGGTCAACTTCTTCACCTGCTATTCAAATGCCAGTCATTTTTAGGTTCAGTGAGTTCAGAGATTTCATTTCATGCCCAAGTTCAACGGTTCAATGTCCTTGGTTCATTAGCACACACGACTTAACACTAAGGCAGGCGCTTCAAGGAGGAAATTAGGTGAGGTTCAAGTTAATCAAAGCCGGGGACATTTCAAGGCCAAAATCCCACGGCTTGATACAAAAAAAAGCCCACAAATTAATACAAAGGCAAAGACATAAGGCAGTCCACGAAGGACACGAGAAGGACCATCAGTAGTCAAATAGCCAGCATGGACCCGACTAGCAAGCAGAGGAGTAGGCCGCATAAAAGTTTAGGAAAAGAAGCCAACAGGCCCGATGACATCTCCAAGGCCATCAAATTTAATGAAATAGAATAACCATTGGGTTTTCAAACATTGAAAAAGGGAAAAGGGCCTGAATGTAGCGACCCACCAAGGAGTTCGCCTAAAGGACCAAGCGGCTAGAAAAGACAAGGATGCAAAAGTGACAAGGACAGAGTGAGCTGGCAGTTGATCCAAGTGGCACCATTTGGGAAGTGACTTCAGTAGGTGGAGCAGTCCCCATGAATTTATCATGAAAGGCACAAACAATTGAGATAAGATCAGTTTTCCTCCATTTTTTATTAAATGGATTGATAAACTGTGTAAGTCATCAAAAAGAGGACGGTTTTCAAGCAGACAAAAAGGCACAGTCCATTTAATTCCTTGAGCAAATTGTTCTTCCCATGAAGGGACGCATATGCCACTTGTAAAAGGAGCACCAAATGGCCTCCTTGCTTCTCCTATATATTACGAACCTAGTCATTTTTGTAATTATCTTCCACATTTTGTAAAGAGCGCAGATTTGCAAAATTTCACCTGGATTAATACAAATGCAGTTTTTACCTCAATTTGGATAGATATTGCTGAGTGTGCCTTGAGTGTTTTCTCTGTGTCCAGTCATTGTTTTTTGATTCTCTCATAGGTTCAACACCAGCAGACTTGTTATCTACAAGGTGCCATTTTTTCCACTAAAAGGAGAAGAGCAGACATTTTAGAAGATCAGAATAGGAGTCACTTATAGTGTGCATTTTACAACACCTCAGTGATTGTTTTTTGTCTCTTGTGTCTTCATGTAAGCCTCCCTACCAGTCTTTTGCAGCCTGTCCCTTTTGCCAAATGTGTAGAGTATGTCTGTATTTGTCTGGTTCTGAGACTGTATGTGTGAAGGTTGACCCTTGTTTTTTTGGTGCATCACCTCTTTTAGAGTAGGTTGTTTGTTTTTTGCATTTCTTCTCCCTTTTCATCCCCCCCCCACTTTTTATATATCTATATATATGTGTTTTTCACTTGCTGGAAACAACACGATGCATCGAAGGGAGCTAGCCCTTATCTAGAGACTCTCTCCTCCAGCTTCGCCGGTCCCACAGGTGAGAGGAGAGTTTCCATGTTGTGAGGAGAAGGCAGGAGCTAGGCCTCCTTGCCCCAAGTGCAATCTCTAGCGTTAACAATTATATCAGATAGAGTCATCTTTTAGGCACTTATGTTATACAATTTTAGCTTTGGATAAGAAATTGGGATTGATTGAGTCAGATTCAGTTGATCAACTTAATCTAGATTTCATAGCATTACCTCCATTTATAACTCCTAGCACTCAACATCCACCATATCTAAAAAATTATAGGAGACCACAACTAGAAAGTAACCAGTTAAGAACAAAGATCTAATTTTTAGAACACCACCTTCATTATGCACTATAGAAAATAGTAATAGGGTACCACTATAGTTTGATTTAGAGTGGGATAGACCATACATAATATTATCAACACTACTAGATAGGAGGTTAATCATATTTCCTTCTACTCATCATCAAGATCTACATCTCCTACATAAACAACCACATCGGCCCTTTTGTAACTATCATCATATCCATAGACATAAAGACAATGATTGTTATGGACATATGGACTATATTAATAGATGTGTTGATAATGACATCATAGTATTCACACCAGGGGCACCAAGATATCCTTCATCATGGATTCATAGATCTCATTCCTCCATGATTGAGTCATCCTAAGACATTCCTTCATAGGAATCATCGGTTACTCATCGTGAGAGTAATGTGGTTTCTAGGATAGAGCCTCATAAGAGATATCCTATCCCACCTATTTAGAGGGTTTAAAGAACAATACGATGAGAGTAGCCTACATATACTAGAGTAGTCTATAGAGTACATAGTGAAATTCCATATACATATCTAACACAATCACAAGAATCACAGTAGCATTTTTAGGGTCTTATCTCACATAACAACTCATTATAGTTAAGATTAGATGCACCCACATCACAAAGTATTGCTCCAAATAGATATTCACTACATCTTAGTTTTTAAGGACCTATATCATGTAGAAAACTACTATGATTGAGATTAGATGAGCCCCCATCACAGGTTACAGTTCCATCTCAATCTATTGCTTAGTCATGCACATTATAGTAGAAGCCATAGGGTATTATTTCATGTATAAATTGACTATGATTATGGATAGATGAGCCTCCATCAAAACACACAATTTTAGTTGTACATCCATTGAGATTTCATCTTACAGAGTCTCCATGTACAACTAAAGTTAGTGCACCATAGATAACATTAGATATAGGGCATGTTACTACATAACATGAGTAGTATGGGCACTTGGTTAGTTAGCTATCAGGGATTAGATAGTGATATAGTAGCCAAGGGGATGATATGCATAGAGTGATATCTTACATCCCCTTATACTAATAACCAACATTCCTAGTTCTAAATAACCATCCCTATCCAAACTAAATTATCCAAATCCCAATCTTAAACCAATTCACTTTATCAAAACAATTTACCAATTAGAAAACAATAAATTTTTACTTACATATGATTTAAAATCAAACATTAGAATCACACTTGAACCTATCAACAACAAAAAAATCACATCCCAAATACCATTTTATAAAACATATGCAACCTCAAAATCAATGCCAAATGAACTATTTCTAATCAACCATTCACAACAAATATACCAATACTCCAAATTCCATAACACAATATGCATGAGTCAAAATCAAACCAATATCTATATATAATGAGTTTTAAAAACATATACATTGGTATCAAGTATAATCAGTCATGAATGGGCATCAGACCCTCACTCTCAGTCTCACTCTCCCCATTAGTACTAGTCCCATAATCTACCCTAACACTCAATGGCCCTACACCTCCTCAAGCTACCATATGCCTCTTGTGATGACTTTATCACTCCAGTACCCAAAAATGCTCGTCATGAAAGTATAAATATCACCTCTAAAATTTTATATACTTATCCATGATCCTCATCCTAACAAAACCAAAATTAGGTGAAAGCATCATATGCCTATCCAACCTAGCTCTTAGCTTGTCTCTCTCTCCTGCTACCCTAATATATGTAGGTATCACTATAGCTACCATAATAAATACATGGGCATGAATACTAGATTTGATGATCACTCACTTTATCAATCCCTCCTCTAATACATCATCAAGTACATGCCATGTGAGATTTTTGAGTGTCGACTTAATTATGGTCTCCCAATAATCATCATCTCTACCTTCTACCCTAGCCTATGCTCCATCCTGAGTACCTCCCACTTCACCTGCACATAAATTATGACACTAAATTAGATATATACTTTAAAAGTAAAACTAAAGTATAAATATATACATAATTCAAATGTAATCACTACTTACCTCCCATAATTTGGATCGACTCAGGATCCTCATACTCTAGATAATCCCCTACCTCAATAAAGTACAATGGAGCCCATCAATGCCTAGCCCACCATGTAATATATGAATCTATACATCCAATGTCATCCAAATATAGAATATATATGGCCTCATCCCTTGTATCCAAAGTTAATGAATGGTGTAAGCCAATCCTCAATAGGCTTTGCATGAGCTCCTACCCTCACAAATGCTTGTACGCTCCTCGCCCACACCCATGCTACTAGGGGCACATCTTGTCGTACCCTAATTTATCTAGTAATACACTCATATACCCTATCCTAGTGGTCATGTATCCAACAACTAACCCTCATTTATTATAGTTTTACTCCATCCTCTACCCACCTAGGAAATCCTCTATAGTGCTTCCATATGATGTCACCTGCCACCAATCCATCTAAAACTTGCCTAAAATTATCCATCCCAGGGGATCAAATAGCTAATGTGCTCATCCACCACTCTCTAAATGGTTGTGTAGGTTCCCATTTTGCCTTGGATAATCCAATCAGATGCACAAATGCTATATGTTTATAGGCCCAATAATGTAATAAGGTCACCGCACTCACCCTGCCCTTAAATGATTCTTATGTAAACCTGTAGGGATCCCTATATACGTGGGATATCATAGTATTCCCCCATAATAATAAAGTGTCATATACCTCCACACTATGCACAATCCTATGCATCTTATATGTAATAGATACTCCAATCCCATCCATAGCAATAAAATATGCGAACAAAATAACCAACCACTTCTGTAAGTGCAAAATATTAGACTGCACAATGACTGATAGTAGTGTATACACATAATATTTTAAAATTTTTATTGATTACTGACACTTGGTATCTTGAAGGAATCCATTGAGTCTTAATCTCTCTGAGTGCATACCTTAAGGGGTGCACCAAGAAGGGGTGGGTAGACTATTAGTGCTTTGTAAGATTATTGTTCCTTTTTCCACTTACCATCTACACACTTGTCTCCTAAAACCTTGAACCCTAAGCTTATTTCTCTCTTTCCTATCCATTCCAATAATTATCATGCTTTATTCCTTCATTTCTTGCTTTGTTACCCTTTTGACCTATTCAAAAAACTAGGTCAACTTGGTTGACCTAGTGTGTTTTGGGGACACTTTAGCTCTTTTGGTTTATTAGCCTCTCGACTGACCTAGCATAGACCTAGTGAGTTAGCCTGAAAATGTGCTAGGTCAAACTAGTCGACCTAGTACAACTAACATGTCTGAAAGTTTTTAGGTAAGATACTACTATATATACAAGATCATTTACCACCATTTGTAAGAGAGCAAATAATTAAGTGAAGAAGTGCAAATGAACATCTGCTTATTGACTATTCTACTTGAGGAATAAAGCTTTAGGGTTCAATACTTTCTTTGGATCTCCAATCTTGTCTTGTAGATAAGTCTTTTGGATTATTAGGTAGGTTATGTATCTATGGATGATAGGTACAATAAGAATGACTTTCCTAGCATAGGTGAAAATAAAATAGGTATATTTACAAGATAGTCTTTTAAATGTTGAAAATATTTCTAGAATTCGTCATCAAAATAAAACATGACACCTTTATTTAAGAAGTGTGTAAATAGATGGAATTTATCAACCAACTAAGAAATGAAGTGTCTGATAGACTGAATCTTTCCCTAGAAACTTTAGAGCTGCTTAAAATTAGAGGGTGGTGGAATCTTGATAATGGCTTGTAATTTAATTAGATCGACTTCAATGCCTCTATGATACATAATGAAGCCAATCAATTTACCTAAAGTAACTCCAAAAACACACTTTTTAGGATTGACTTTGACCTTGTATTCACATAGTCTGTCAAATATCTTTCATAGTGTTTCTAGATGATTGGCTCTAGTCTTTGATTTACCTAGTATGTTGTCAACATAGTATTCAAAAATGTCACGCATCATATCATGAAAGATGATAGTAATGGATATTTGGTATGTGGTCCCAACATTTTTTAGACCAAATGGCATGACCTGATAACAAAACATTCCCCATAGAATGGTGAACATTGTTTTATGTTGGTCTTTTGGTGCAATTTGGATCTGGTTGTATTTTGAAAATCTATCCATTAGTTGATACCCCACTGTGGAGTCAACTATCATGTCAATGTTTTTTAGAGGAAAGTCATCCTTGGGGCAAGCCTTGTTTATATCTCTGAAATTAGTATAGATTTTGATTCCTTTTGGCTTCTTGCTAATAGGCACAACATTAGAGATCCACTCTAAATAGTTGATCAATTGAATACATCTCACTTCTAATAGTTTTTACAACACTTTATTTACTAATACAATAATATGAGGATGCATCTTACATAATTTATACTTCACGAGTTTGGCATTAGCATTTACAACAAGGTGGTGTAT
The DNA here is from genome assembly GCA_037957365.1 of Torreya grandis. NCBI lineage: Eukaryota > Viridiplantae > Streptophyta > Pinopsida > Cupressales > Taxaceae > Torreya > Torreya grandis. The sequence goes on along the minus strand of JARHVA010002984.1, from coordinate 1,546,029 downwards.
AACCAAGGTGGGGTCCAAACCTGGCATGTTTGAGTAGGCCCAAGAAAATATGTTAACAAATTCCCTCATAAGGGCTGTAAAAATTTCACATTCCTCTTTAGTGAGGAATGCACCTAATTTGATCTATTTCAAATCGTCTAGAGTCCCAATGTTGACTTCTATAGTGTCCTCCATAATAAGAATTGAATCATCTTATAGAATGGTTGGAAATGATTAGAATTGGCCTACAATGATAAAGTCATCTATTTGGTCTGGCTCTTCCAGGTCCCCTAGGCAAGATTAATTAGAATCTCCCAATGGTAGGGATGGCCATGTTAAAAATACTACTAGAAACTCTTGGATGATTTTGTTAAAGGCATGTTGTTATTTTGCATTAAACTTGAACCCAAAATCAAGTTCATCATTGGTGGTCTCCTGAGCTATTTTTGAGAAAGGTTTAACACTCCCATCTAATAACACCTAAAATAGGTTTTCACCAGAAAATTGGCCTTTCTCTTTACTTTTACCTTGGTCCAAAAGTGCCTCAAAGAGGTTTTCACTTTGGGACCTCAATGTTTTATTTATTTATTTTTGGATAAGGGTGTTCACTCATTCTCCAAAATAGGTTGTAGGATCCAGTTTGATTGAGAACCCTTGTTTATGGTCTCCCAACAAAACATTATCTCTTAGGTGTATAAAATCACAAAAGGCCTCATCATTCCCAAACTCATCTATAGGCATTGTGGATTCTATTTGGTCCCAAGCTATAAGCTGAGGGTGATAAAGAGGAAGTGGATTGTGTCGATGAATTGGGATAAGAGTAAAAATGGTAAGGATGTCAAATAGATTGATATTGGCCAAGTTTTCATAAGGGATGTGATTGGAATCTACTTCATTGTTGACATCATCATCACTAATTATTGGCATTGAAACATGAATACAATACGTGGGGTCACCCCTAGGCAATTTAAATATGAGACCATAGGTTCCTTTGTACTGATTCATGGATATTGGCTCAAGTGTTCCTTGTTGATTTAGACCAAGACCTCCTCTTTCATAGGCATGTTTCTCCATGATTCTATTAGGAATAGGATACTTAGCATTTTTATAACAATTTTCCAGTTTGTCATTATATAACTAGGATTCATCATCTGCAAGTGGGTCTTGTTCTTGGCGCCAATAGCCAGTGTGAAAATGATAGGAATTAGAATATGCATTTTGCCTTTTCCTTTTCTTTGCCATTCCATGCAAGGTGGCTTAGCTTTAGGTCTACCATAAGACTTCGGGTTATGTGGAAGCTTGGCAATGTGGAATGTATCATGGGTCAGATATTCTCCTAGGCTATTAAATATGATGGTAAAATGATTAGATATTTTAGGAAGTGGTAGATGGGAAGATGAATCAAGGGTATCGGGTCAATATAATTGGTCTCTAGCAAATCAACAAGTATTTCCTTCCCTTTGTCCTTTTTGGGAACTAGGTCTAAGCCAAAGTGATAGTTGTATCTTTCATATTCAGCTTGTAAATGTTTTCAATGTTCATAAGGCTATAAATATCGATTGATAGTGACCTCCATGCCATAATGAGATAAATTGAGACATTGGTGCAATGTTGATGGGATTGTGCAGATTTCATGTATCTAAGGTTTTCCCAAAAGCAAATTGTATGACAAATCTAGGTCTAACACATGGTAAAGAGTATCTTAGGTCAAATTTATAATGATAACTGGCAAGCTGATGGTGCCTTATGATTCCTGCTCTTCATTGTCACAGGCCTTAATAGTGATATTTTTTGGCTGGAGATTCACTATTATGTATTCAAGATGTTTGATGAGCTTTAGAGACATAATATTTAGGCTTGATCCATTATCTATGAGGAAACACTTCACTTTGTGCCACATTATGACAACTTTAATATATAATGGATTGTTATGGAGAGAGCCAAGGGATGCCATATCATTTTGGTCGAAGGTTAATTATTGGTCTAGGGCTAGATGTCCAACTAAATCTTGGAATTTGTCTAGAGAAATGTCATTGGGAACTTGAGATTAGCGTAGGAACTCTATTAAGATGTTCTTGTGTATGGTAGACATATACAATAAATAAAAAATGGAAATTTGTGCAGGCATCTTCTAAATATATTACATAATATCAAACATTTTTTTGAACACATCAATATATGGCTTGTTCCTAGTTAGAACGATTGGTTAGATGGGTATAGTGGAAGATGGTTATGGGCCTAGGATGGTAATATTTGACCATCGAGTTATGATTACATAATTGATATTATATACATGACCATTATTACTAGAAAATGATGGTGAAGGGGGGCCATATAGGATAAGTCTTGATTACTGGTGCACTTGTATGTGGTCATAGGGTAAGGATGAGTTGTTAGTATAAGGTCCAAAAGTAGTAATCCCTACTTTTTAGTATGCTTGTATGAAGTCCTAGGTCAAGGAAGGATCACTGACATAGGTTAGTTAATTGGAATTGGTTAGCAACAGTCTTATTCAATTAGTACTTGGTCTTGGATTGATGGAGATGGTGAAAACACAACCTCTTGCAATATGACCTACAACTTTGTTATAGTCATGTGAAACTACATGGTAAGTTTATTAGTTTTTGACATCATTGGGTTCCATCCATTCATTTGACATTATTATTATTTATGCTATTGGTATTGTTGTTATTGTCTTAGTTTTTGATACCGTTGTTGTTATTTTGGCCTTGGCTATTGCTACTATTGGTTGTTATTATGTTGTGGAAAAGGGTTTTTATTAATACCTAGGTTTTAATTGGATGTATAAGCTCTATTATCCAATTTTATCTCCCCATTTTATAATATATTTTCAATCAGGTGCTTGATCTACACACAATGGCATAAATTATTCCCATTAACTTGATGGTATTCGCATAATTCATTTTGTCTATACCAATATGGATAAGGACTGCCCTTAAGATAGTGTTCTGGAATCAACCAACTAATAAGATTAACAATGCCTAAATTATGAAACATGACTTCAATGGGCTCTCCAAGGTCACTAAATACATGATGAATAGTCACATTTCTCTTTGGAGGAGGGGTTTTCAAAGGCAATGGTTGCTACATTTGTTGAGCCAATCTAGGCTGCTACAAAGGCTACACTTTTTGAATGGGCTATTAGTGAGGAATAATTTGAATTTATTGCATTGTCTAAGAAAATGGTGTTTGCACCATTTGGACATGTCGTGACTCAGTCACTCCATTTCTAATGACATTCTTTTTATGGTTAAACTACTTGGATTTTTCATAATTACTGGCCTAGGCTAGTGCTGATGCTTGCACTTGCACTTGGTTTTGGTTCTAATTTTGACCATTTCCTTGGTTATAGTTTTGAATATGATTGGATGAGGTGAACTTGATAATCCCTTTATTTATAAGGGCCTTTTTTATCAATAAACCTTTGTTGATGATTTCTTTGAAAGTGTGTGTACATTATAGCTCTAGATGGTAAGATATCTCACTATGTAATTTTTTCATAAAAATAAAAGCTAATTATTTATCTAGTAGTCTATGGGTGAAATGGTTATAAATTTATCTCCATTGTTGTAGATAACTTGCGAAACTTTTATTAAATTTTCTATTCAACTTGAATCAAATCTACCAACAAAATCTCATGTTCGATATTGTAGGAGAAATGCTACACAAACTTGTCTAAAAGGTCATCAAAATTAGATACTGAGTTTTTCATGAATTTCAAAAACCACTCCAAAGCCTCTCCTACTAGACTCTGAGGAAACAAAAGTAGGAAATATATGTCATTGTAAGCCACCAGTTGGAAAGCAAGAAAGAATTATATTAAATGAGCCTTTGGGTCTCCTTTACCCTTGTATTTTTCAAACTTTGGTGGTTCGTCCCCTAGAGGAAATGATATTTGCAGATAATCCATGTTTAATGGGTGGGAACACATGTAATCCAACTTAAACTTCTTTGTCTACTTCCTAGATTGAATGGAAAAAATTGCATCCTTCATTTGATGAAGTTCTTATGCCAAAAAAATGGATGAAACATTGGCCTATGGCATATTTTGGGTGGTCAAAAGTGGATTACTTTGACTAGGATATAATGGACGCATGGTTTATTATGGTATTATGGTTTGGTTAAGGAATTGACTAGGAATATGCATATATAAATTAGGATGAGCTTGTTGAAACTTCACATGTTTAGGTGCAATACTTTGGCTCAGATTTGGTATATAGGCTTGATTTTGAGGGAATTATGGTTGAGATGAAAGGATGTGGCTCTAGGTGAATTAATGTGCCTATTATGGTTGAGTAAGGACTTATTATCAACTAGTCAAATCTGGTTGAATAAGGGGAACTTATTTTGAAACAAAGCCTTGTCGTTAAACTTATGGCATGTGTTTCTATTCAAAATTTGCTTTCTATATTCAGAGAAGAAATAAGAAACTAAGGGAAATGGTCAAGGCTAGAAGTACCTGGATGTAGTCGTGCGCACCGTAATCCAGATGATGTGAGTACTCCTCTTTGGCTGTGGAGGAATGACACCTACAAAGAAAGAGACTTGGACAAAAAGGTGTTAGATGGATAGATGGTAGGTTGCCAAGCGAAAGCTTGTTCCCAGAAGTATGAAAACTTCCTTAAGGGAGGTCAACCCACTAGTCGATAAAAGAAAAGTCTGATAAATGACAGAATGCTAAAATATTGATATGATAACAAACTGAAAAGAAAAGGAAGCAAAGGCTTACCTGGAAGATGCTATCAGCTTGGTCACATTCACTGGCGTTGGTGGTCCTACTGGCGTCGGTGGTCGGGGTCTGTCGACGTCGATTAGTCTACCAACGTCGATTGGGGTGATGACCGGTGTCGGTCGGGGCAGTGGCCTCTGGACGGGTCTGGTCAGGTTTATGGTCAGGGCTTGGTCTGTGGACAGGGTCTGTGGTTGTACAGGATGATCTGGGAGAGTCTGAGGGTCTGTGCAAAGGTTTGGGACAATGGACAGAATATCAAAAAGGAACAGAGAGATAGAGGAGGCCAATCAGGGAGATAGGAATCTGGGTCTGCCTGGTTTGGTTAGCAGTCTAGGTCTGGGGGGATAGAAGTGCTGAATCTAGTTTAGAAATGACTAGAAAACACAATGAAAACACAAATAGAGTACTTACCTGTGCCCTACTGGAGAAGTGTTGTTTGTGGTTGGTGTTGCCAGATGTGAAGCCCTGTTGTGCTTACAGAATCTTGCAGAGTCGGGTGATGCGAGAGATAGAGAGACATAGAGAGGTTGGCAAATTGATTGGCAGATGGTCGAAGACTGAAGATTCCATATCCCTGATTAGCTCCCGAGATTGAAAATTTGATTAGGAGTTGTTGATTCGGGATTAGATTTCATGATTATGTGATTTGAAATTGTGATTCAGAAATTGTGATTGGATTCGTGATCAGCTGAGAAGAGGGTCAGAAGTCGGCTTAAGTAAAACTGACGTCGGTGATCCCACCGGCGTCGGCCGATAGTTGACCGACGTCGGCGGGTTCAGAACGTGTAAAAAGGCCAGCAAGCCCGTTCTTCATCCGCCAGGTGCAAGATTGGTTGGAGAATTGGTCGAAGGTAAGGATAAATACGCACGCGAGATGGTTAGGTAGTTGGAAGGAGTGAGAATAGGTCTTGGGTGAGTCATAAGGTGGGAAGTAGTCCAAGGCGAGGTGTCATAGGCGAGGTGTCCTAGGCGATGTGTCAAAGGAGGGGGGTAAATAATTCAAAATAAGTTTATTATTTTAAATTAGTAATTGCATGGGTTAGGAAAGGGTTAGGATTGGACCAAGGGGGGAAGAAGACCAAGGTTAGACACGATTTTGGTGTCTACATTTGCCCCTTTTTGTCTTGTTGGTTGTTTTAGACGAACTGCAAGACAAAAATAGGAGGTGGTTGCCCCAAGTGAGGGATGATGTGGATTGCCCCGAAGTATGGATGAGGTATTCCCCCTCAAAGTAGGAGTCGAGGGAAGGGAACCTGATGTCGGGTGCTGATTTGACAAAAGGTGGATGAGAAGGATGAAGAGTGAGTGAAAACGCTGCAAAAGTCGTGATTACGCGCATACCACTTCACGAGATGGATAGGTCAAATGTCGCAGGTCAAGGGTCGAGGAGTGCCAAAATTGAAATAATCGGGCCCCAGCATTTAGTCATCTGCTGATTGGGTTATTCAATCTAAGCTGTAGCTCCAAATGGTCATCGTGTTCCAGGTATCCCGGGCTCAGGAAGTGCTCCCAGAAACATGAAAAAGTCACAAGTAGTGTGGATCAACCGGCGTGCGATCCTATACTTGTGAGGGTCCAAAATATTCTACGCACAATTGTGCTAACTAGTCATGAGGTAGCATACAGGCAAAAACAACCAAGGCAACATTGTCTTGGAAGTGGTCGAAGTCGGAGGAGATAGGCATGATCTCCAATGGTCACTGGTCGAGGTGGAGGAAAGAAGGTTTGTCCATCAGAGAGACAAACAAACGAGGGTGGTCGAGCTAACCCCAGAAGATGCGTGTCATCTGAGTGCTGCCTACATAGCCCAGATTGAAGGGGGCCTCAGACCAATGTAGTTCGGACAAAAGGTCTGAGTGGTAGACAGGTGGTCAAAGTGGTCGATAGACTAGTCTTGGTCGAGGTCAAAGTTGAGATGATAAGGAGAAGAAGATGTTACAGCCTTTTCCAAATGGTGTATTCTGTAACATTGGTCGAGGGGTCTTTCATCCCTAGCAATTTTCCATATTCGTGATGGATGTATGTTAAAAATGAATTAAGGTCTGCTTATGCGTCAGCAAATATTGGTTTATGCTTAACATAAATTGAGGCGGGTCGATAGTTTCCATGTGTATTGGTGTCCATAGAAACTATGTGAAAATGGACTATGATGAGGGTTGTGGTCTGAAAATGGTTGGATGTGACCAAAGTGTAGAGAAAAAGTGAAAGGCAAAATTGCTCGTTCATTGACAAGGACCAGATAGACAGCATAGATAGGGGTATGAGAACCAAGAGCCCCATTCATGCATGACGTCGTTGACCAAATGATGTGTTAGAGTGGTAATCAAATCACTTTGACACTAAAGTGAGCTCGAAGTCCCTTGAGCAGGTGATAGGAGAGGAGGATAGGGTAACCTATTTTAAGAGCAGAGATAACTTTGCCCCTTTTTATAGGAGACCCTGAGACAACTATAAGCCAAGTCCATGACTCATTTTTTTTTTTTTTTTGAAATATGGCACAGACTGATCAATGCAGAAAGCTTGCGAAGAGAGATGTCATTTGCTGGGTGGTCGTTTGCGAAGCTGATCAAAGCGGGAAGCCTCTAAAAAGTGTTGTTTGTAGCAAGAGTTAGTCATAGCCATCCTTCGAGGGAGTGGTCTATATTTTGCTTAATAAGAGGGTTTTGAATAGCTGTCCTTCGAGGGAGTAGTCTATTAGCTACAGCAATGTTAGTACAGCTATCCTTCGAGGGAGCAGTCTGCCTTTTTGATGTGAGTTGATTTAAGTGACCATGGATATTTTGACATCTTGATTTTTTTTGGATAGAAATGTGAGTCATGGAAGAGACTAAAGAAGGTCAAGGGCTCCCTTTTAGTAGGACAAAGCATCCATACTGTATAAAAGGGTTAAAGAGGATTTGTAAAGGGGAGTAGGGTTGAAAGGAATGAGGACTAAGAGGACGAGGATTGCTCAAAGGATGAGCTCAAGATAAGTGCCAAATGGATGATTACTCGACTAATAGTAGAATGGTCGCAGATGAAAGGCATAAAAGGGCTCAGGGTCTGATAAGCCCCTGGGCCATGCTTGCATGTGATAAAGGTGGTCCAAGTCAATTAGGAGAAAATTTGCCCCGTTTGCCTCTTCGAGATTGGTCACGATGATGGCTGATGTTAGATGTGAAGTTGGTTGATATGATTGCTGATTGGTTGAGACTGGTTGAATATTTGGTCGAAGATTGGTCAATGTTTGGTTGAGATTTGGTCATTGGATATTTGGTCAATGGTTGGTCAATGGTTGATTGGTCGGTATGTGGTCTTTGATTGGGTCAAATGTTTGGTTGAGGTCGGGTTGAATGTTTGGTTGCTGGTCTAGTCGAGGTCAGGTTGAAAGAGTGATTGACATGTGGTCGATACGGGGTCGAAAGGTTGGTCAAGGCTTGGACGAAGGTTGAATTCCCCCAGTGGCTAGGGAGAATGTCTGACAGATTGGTCAAGGTTGGTTGAGGCTTGGTGGTCAGATTAACTGTGTTGATTCCGAATAAGGGGGTTAAAGGCGACAAAGGGACCATAGTCTGGCGTGGAGATCCAGATTTAGGTGACGAGGCTCGAGAAGCATGGGTCGGTGTGGATGATTTGTCGAAGAGGTGGTCAAGAGGATCCCTGATGAGAAGGGTATCCTTTGTTCGGTGTTGACGAGTGACAGCTTTGAGAGCACAACAATGCTCAGTGTCATGTCTCGGAGTATGATGATAGTGGCAAAATTTAGAGTTGTCGAACCAAGAGGGTCTTGATCCGAGAGTTGATGAGTGGGGCGGTGTTGAAGGTTTATGGATAATGTGGTCGAGAAGAAGGGTGTCATTCTCCAGACATTGGCGAATGACGACCTTGAGGGCACAACAATGCTCGGTGTCGTGCCCAGGCATGCGATGATACGCACAAATCTGAGTGTCATCGAACCAGGGCGGTTTTGGTCCGAGAGATTGATATGGTCTAAGAGGCGGGATATGGATACGAGAGGACTGCAACAATTGCTGTAACAGCAAGGTATAAGAACCTGCTAACGGGTCTGGATGTTTTGTTGTAGTGAGGGTTGATGACTTTGGTTTGAGAGGCGTGAGAAGCGTTGGTCGATGGTTTGAAGGAGATATATGTCTGACGGATTGAGAGAGTAATGGAGGCGAATTGCCTCTGTGAAGTATGGGAGTGGGAAACACTCCTAGTAAAGTAGACGGATGCGGGCCCAAAATAGAGGGCAATGATGAAGGTGGGGGAGGAGTTCTCCGGTGTGGTCTAGCGGCCTTCTTAGGTATGAGTCGAGGGCCACTATTGTGTGAGGCGAGGTTAGATGCGGGTTTGAGTTTAGATGTGGACGAAGGTGAGTGAGATGTAACAATCTCAGGCAAAAGGCAAGAGGAAACCGTGACTGGGTCTTCCTTGGTCGAAATAGATGAAGAGACTGGGTCTTCTCTTGGTGGAGAAGAAATAGGAGAGGGCGGCTCCTCAAGAGGGCAGATGGCAGGGATGATCGTGCCTTCTATTTGTGCTTGAGGAGTGGACAAGATAGGGTCCCCCATTGGTGGGAGGAAAAATGAATGTGAGGCTAAGGACATAGGTATGGTCAAGGCATCCTCTAGTATAAGAGAGGTAGATGGAGGACTAATAGGAGAAGAAAGTTCTTCTACCTGTAAAGGAGAAATAGGGGAAGAAGGGTCTTCCACCTGTAAAGGAGGTTGGTCAGGGACAAGAGGCAAGATAGTGTTGATTGTATGAATGTTATGGTCTTGGGGGTCATTAGTCATGGTCTGGATATGGTTTTGAGACGGTGGATGGTTTGTAAAGGGGTGTTTGAAGATGTCGATGTTTTGATTGGGAGGGGCGTTTGGGTTATCTAAAATAAGATCCCCCTTGTCGATCATGTCTTGGACTATGTTCTTGAAGGTTCGGCAGTTGTCAATGTCATGGCCCTGGACGCGATGAAAGTGGCAGAAGTCAGCCCCCCTATACCATGTAGGGAGAGCTTTTGAAGAGTCGAATTGAGGTGGTCGGATTGGAGGGAGATTGAGGACCCCCTGCTTGACAAGTTTTTCCAAAATGGAAGCGTATGATTCTCCAAGTGGAGTGTATCAACGCTGGATGTACCGTTGTTGGAATTGTTTGGTGATGCTGGAAGATGTTGAAGGTTGAGAGTAATTAGTTGTTGTCGAGGATGGTGATCTAACAACCAAAGTATTTTCCACTCCTTTAGGTTTGGAATTGGCAGAAGAAGAAGGTCTGGAAGAAGAATGGCCATTGGTTCTTGCATTGGTATGACGCAATTTGACCTTATCCTCTTCAATGGCACGGAGTTCAAGCTTTCGGGCCATGGTGAAGGCTTCATCAAAAGTATGGAAGGTTTGAACCCGCAAGGTGGACGAGATGTGCCTGGCACATGTTCGAGAAAAGAGCTCAATGAGCTCGGGTTGAGGCAAGGAGAAGGAGAGCTGGTTGATCAGGCCTCTCCAACGAGCGACAAAATCGACTATTGATTCGTCATCAAATTGCCTGATGGAGTAGAGGTCAGTGATTGAGACTTGTTTAGTGATGTTGATAGAAAAATGGTCGAGAAATAATTGGGCAATTTGGATGAATGAAAAGATAGAATGTCTGGCAAGAGAGCTATACCAGTCAAGGGCAGGGCCAGAAAGGGACATAGGAAATGTGCGTAAAAGCAACGCATCGTCATGGGCAAAAAGGTAACAGGCATGTTTGAATGCTCGTAAGTGTTGTTGTGGGTCTTCCTTGCTTTGAAAGCGAGAGAATTTAGGAAGCTCCCATTGGTTGGGGTATGGTCGGATAGGGACAGAAGGATGAATGGGCTCGTTGCAAATCTGGTCGTATGACAGGACATTGCTTGAACCAGAAATGGAGGCTTCGAGACTGGACATTTTATCCATCAGCATTTTGATGAGATCTTCTGATGGATTGGCGAGTTGAGCACCCCCTAGGTTTTAAGGCACTTGAAAGAGGCTAGAAGAGGGATACGACGTAGTTGGTTGTACAACGTACGGATGACTAGTCGCAGGGGCAGAAGTGGATGCTAAGGGTGGTTGGGTTATAGAAGTAAAAAGCATAAGATGACTAGGTACCGCCAAAGGTGGTTGAATAGCGGCACTGGTAGAAGGAGAGGTAGGCATTCCTGCATTTGTGGGCGCAAGAGTGTAAGGGGTCGAGACAATCAAGTTCTGGTATGATGTAGAACTTGGTTGAATTGTGTATGGTTGAGGGGGTAATGAAACCCCGGTGGAGGTTGGTCTAAAAATAGATGGGGAGGTCAAACTTTGCATATTGGCCATGGTCAGGTTAAGGGTTGAGGAGAAAGGCTGAGTCATAAAGGGTTGGGTAGCGAATAGTGTCGATGTCATCGCCACTTCACCTGAAAGGTCTCGCGTTGGGTTTCTCACGAGATAGTTATGGAGGGCTGTGAGGTCAAAGATTGGGTCCCCATCGGGGATGATGAGAGTCTGGGTCAGGGTTGGTCCTGTAGGAGTTCTTTCAGTCTCTGAGTGGAACTCCATGATAGGACTGGTTAGGGACGCAAGAAAGGGTCAGGTTCCAGAAACTGTGTTTTTGCAGTTTCAGAAACTTAGAATGTGGTTTTGGCAGAAAAGGGGTCAGGTTTAGGTTGCTATTTTGAGAAAAAGGTCTATGACAGTGACCGACGTCGGTTGACAAACCGATGTCGGTGGAAAAATGTGGCCGACGTCGGTCAGATAATCGATCCCGGTGAAGAAGGTTGCCGACGTCGGTGGTAAAACCGATGCCGATGACTGTGGTTTCCAGAAACTCAGCAAATTTGAAGATTCTTTGAAAAAGAGAGAACGTCCTCACTAGCTCAAAAAACCAGATAGGAAAAGAAAAGATGAAGAGAGACAGGCAGACACTAAGCGTTAAATCCTAGAATCAAATTTTAGAATCTTGTGGCTTATGCCTTAGATGAATGTTTGGGGAGGTTGGCTGTAGAATGGGTCCTAGAAGAAGGTGGTCTATGGATGGTTTCAGGTGTGTTTAGGCATGCAAAAGTCTGTGTTAGGTTCGGTACGTGTCCTGGTGCTAAGGAGCAAGCTCCCCTCACTTCACGATTCCAGTGGTTAGCTGGTCTCGCTTAGCCAAGATATACCTCGCCTAGAGATTATCCTCCACCAGAGAACGGAGTGGGCTTTCCCCTTGGTGATGAAATCCAAGTGAGATTTCCAGGTAGGGGTAAGGTATCCGCTGGGGGATAAAATCTCAGTCGGGCCTTGTCTCAAGTGAGTTTGATGTTTGTTTTGTGCATGTGGTCTAGGTTGTGTAACATGAAGTGGACTAGATTAATTCAATATGCGGTTTGTTAATTACTATGTGTGGACTAATGCAAGCACAAGCAGAAATGGAAGTACAATAAGTTTTAAGCCCAAGTCGAAATGTGAAGTTTGTTATGAAGACAAGTTGAGAAAGGGTTTAAGAGTATGATTTTTGGACTAGTCTAGAAATGCAAGAAAGAAAAGAAAGATTCATTTTAGTCTTGCTTATGATGTAGTTGAGAAAAGAAGGAAGAGGTGAAAAGGTAAGAACCTAATGCACCTAAATGAACGAAAAGAAAAGGAACCCAGGAAGAACCTAATGTCCCACCAGGCGTGCCAGAATGTTTCTATTCAAAATTTGCTTTCTATATTCAGAGAAGAAATAAGAAACTAAGGGAAATGGTCAAGGCTAGAAGTACCTGGATGTAGTCGTGCGCACCGTAATCCAGACGCTGTGAGTACTCCTCTTTGGCTGTGGAGGAATGACACTTGCAAAGAAAGAGACTTGGACAAAAAGGTGTTAGATGGATAGATGGTAGGTTGCCAAGCGAAAGCTTGTTCCCAAAAGTATGAAAACTTCCTTAAGGGAGGTCAACCCACTAGTCGATAAAATAAAAGTCTGATAAATGACAGAATTCTAAAATACTGATATGATAACAAACTGAAAAGAAAAGGAAGCAAAGGCTTACTTGGAAGATGCTGTCGGCTTGGTCACATTCGCTGGTGTCGGTGGTGCTACCGGTGTCGGTGGTCGGGGTCTGCTGACGTCGGTTAGTCTGCCGACGTCAGTTGGGGTGATGACCAGCGTCGGTCGGGGCAGTGGCCTCTAGATGGGTCTGGTCAGGTTTCTGGTCAGGGCTTGGTCTGTGGACAGGGTCTGTGGTCGTACAGGATGATCAGGGAGAGTCTGAGGGTCTGTGCAAAGGTTTGGGACAATGGACAGAATATCAAAAAGGGACGGAGAGATAGAGGAGGCCAATCAGGGAGATAAGAATTCGGGTCTGCCTGGTTTGGTTAGCAGTCTAGGTCTGGGGGGATAGAAGTGCTGAATCTAGTTTAGAAATGACTAGAAAACACAATGAAAACACAAACAGAGTACTTACCTATGCCCTGCTGGAGAAGTGTTGTTTGTCGTTGGTGTTGCCGGATGTGAAGCCCTGTTGTGCTTGCAGAAGCTTGCAGAGTCGGGTGATGCGAGAGAGAGAGAGACGTAGAGAGGTTGGCAAATTGATTGGCAGATGGTCGAAGACTGAAGATTCTAGATCCCTGATTAGCTCCCGAGATTGAAAATCTGATTAGGAGTTGTTGATTCAGGATTAGATTTCATGATTATGTGATTTGAAATTGTGATTCAAAAATTGTGATTGGATTCGTGATCAGCCGAGAAGAGGGTCAGAAGTCAGCTTAAGTAAAACCGACGTCGGCGATCCCACCGGCGTCGGCCGACAGTTGACCGATGTCGGCGGGTTCAGAACATTTAAAAAGGCCAGCAAGCCCATTCTTCATCCGCCAGGTGCAAGATTGGTTGGAGAATTGGTTGAAGGTAAGGATAAATACGCACGCGAGATGGTTAGGTGGTTGGAAGGAGTGAGAATAGGTCTTGGGTGAGTCATAAGGTGGGAAGTAGTCCAAGGCGAGGTGTCATAGGCGAGGTGTCCTAGGCGATGTGTCAAAGGAGGGGGGTAAATAATTCAAAATAAGTTTATTATTTTAAATTAGTAATTGCATGGGTTAGGAAAGGGTTAGGAATGGACCAAGGGGGGAAGAAGACCAAGGTTAGACACGATTTCGGTGTCTACAGCATGCTTGGAACAACAATAAATTATTGCTTGATTGGTACTTATGGGATAATGGTACCTCATTATTGTGTGAACACTTGTTATGTATTAGACACTGGATGTATATTTGATTCTGGTTGCTTATCAATAGACATACATTGTTGACTAGATAACTTTTGTGAAGGCATGTTGGTCTGCGACTGAAGAGGTATACTTGTTATTACCTAATAAAGTGGAACATTGGTTGACCCCTTTTAAGGTGGAAGAATGTTCAATCTCTATGGTGTTGGTAAATTGGATTGTGCCTATTATTGTGGAATATTAGTCATCACTTGTTGTGGTAGAGTAACATTCATCACATTCTATTAAGGCAAGGCACTAGTTTGCATTTGAATACTGAATCCTTATGATTGCATACTTGAGGAAGTAGTTGGTTGAGGATTAAAGGTAGTTTTTTTGGGGTTGGGACATAGAATTTATTGCCCCCTACCATTGTAAACCACTCATGGTGTTAACTAAAGGCACTTATTATGTACAAGTTATTTATGTAGCTAAACCACTCTGACCTAGATCAGATGACATTTACGTGTTATCCACTGTGTTTAGCACATTTGTCTACATATAAATAATAGACACTTCTTAAATAACTAGGGCATTGAATATGTCACCAACTAAAGTGATTTGCATGAATGGCTATGTACCCGAATTGTCTTGGCCTATCAATTTAATTAAGACTCATGTTGAAGGAGCTAGTTTGATAAGTGGAGCATTTGACATGGTCATGTTATTAAAATTGCACATTAATTTTAAAAAGGTTTGGTATGTTATCTACATTTGTATAAAGTGGTTCTCCATGAGGTCTTTTCCTATGGTAAGCATATGTGGGTCCTAATATGACATTGGTACTAGAGCTTAAGGATTACTAGAAGAGGCATATTTGATGGTTTGGTTGTAAGACATAGTTGAAGGCACTCTAACTAGACTAGGCAAGTTTTCATGGGGGAAGTCTAATGAAAACTTAGCCCCTACATTTGTGGCTCTAATTAGAACTCCATCCTTGTTTGAAATCAAGTGAAGATCAAACAAATATGGATTGTATGTTGATGGCATCGTAATGTAATACAATTATTGTTGAACTTGGTTTACAACCAATAGTACACTAGATAGATACTATGATATTTATTCTTGGTCTTGCCCTGAGTATGGAGGCATGTTGACCAAATAGTGAGCTAAAGGATCTTGGATTTATTCCCCTGATTGAGTGTTGTAAGGATGACAAGGATCCATCTCAAAAACTCATCATCACCATAAGGATCTTCAACAAAGTAATCTTGTGCGACCACATTATCATATCCTAAATTATACATGGCTCCACTATGAGTATAGTGAGACACATTCAAATAAATTATGAATGTTTTACAAAAAGGCTTAGAGTTATACAAATTCTTAAAAATAATGTCCAAAGGACAAATGTTTCAAACCTGGTCTAACTTGGTCTAAAAGTGGAGATGTATCTCCAAAAGGTATATGCAAAACTTTCTAACATCAAATGTCTAACGTAAAATGTCTTGCAAAAAAAGGTTAAGTGGATGAATAAAAACCAGAATGCCAAAATCTAGGTTCAAAGTGTTTCAAACAAGTCTAATCTATGAAAACAAAATTTTCTATGTCTTTCGAAGAAGGAACAAAAGTTAGGCTCAAAATAGGCATGCACTAGGTCTTTTAGAAAAGGCA
Organism: Torreya grandis; assembly: GCA_037957365.1. Lineage (NCBI taxonomy): Eukaryota > Viridiplantae > Streptophyta > Pinopsida > Cupressales > Taxaceae > Torreya > Torreya grandis. Next base: position 1,530,487 of record JARHVA010002984.1, on the reverse strand, counting down.
CAAAAGCTAGACTTTAAACAAAATAAGGTATAAGATTTAATCTAACAAATTTGAAACACTTTGGTATAAAATAGGAATTCAAATCTAAACATGAATATGGTCAATTGGTATAAGTCGTGAAAAAATAATCACTTGGAAGATAGACTATTTCTGCTCAAATCTAAGCATAAACAATAGTTTTCAAATTAAATAAAGAATTAACTTAAGTTACATAATCCAAAAGAGAAAGATTAATGTCTAGGCCAAAATTACACAAGGCATAGGTATAAATCAATCAATGCTTGGATTTGAACTTGTCAAGGCTAATTTTAAACTCAATGTAGAAAAGTAGGCTTCTTTAAAAAAATAATAAGCTCGACAAGAATGAATGGCATAATGACAGTAGGTAAATATCTCAAAAGGCACATGTGGTTTTGGTTTCAAATTTGGATTTGGATATGAGGCAAACAAGTCTTTGAAATCATCCGAATAATGTAATGAGGTTATCATGCTCTAAAGATGTAATCAATGGTTTGGTTTCAAGACTCCAAGGCATAAGATGCACAATGAATTGGGCAACGTAACAACATCTTTTTCAATCAAATGACACACACAAAGGTTTGACAAAAATTTCAAGGCACGTGTATGATGTAAAATAGATGGTTTAATGCCTCCTCAAACAAAGGAGTGATGTATAAACAAGACTCATTTTCGACGTGGTAAGACAAAAAAATAGTTTAGACTCAAAACCATGCAAGAAAAGATAAAATGACACAAACACTTAAGTGTAATGTCCTAAATCATAAAACTGACAAGGTTGCATAATACTATTGAATTTCATAAATATACTTGCTCTTGAGAGGATTTTAATTGTTAATCCAAAAAATTAAAAGAACATGAATTGTAGGGTTTTTAATCCCCCTCTTTTCTCAAGAGTTTGTAGAGCAACGTGGAACTTCAGGCTACCCACCCTGCATCAATAATATGTCCATGACATGTGGGGTTATTCTAAACTATCAATTTTCACTCATTTATAGATGGTCCTAAGTGTGGCTAACATAAGAGATGTTCATGTCAATTGGGTCCATGCCAACTAGCTTGTTGTGAAAAGGTCTTGTCCTTTTCACAATTAATACATCTATTGCTTGCTTAGTGTAGTCTAATTTCTGAGTTGATCATACATTTTGAGAGCAGTCGTCACTAATGGAGGTAGTTTAATCTCTCAAGCTACCATCCTAATAATTCACCAACATAATTTATATACCCCACCATGGAGTGGGGTTAAAATGATGTTGGAAGATAAATTCTTAGGTCAACGCTTCAATAAAGAATCCATGAGGAGGCGATGAACTCCTGCTCACAAGCCAAAATGAATGAAAAATAATGACAAGTGAAAAGATTGTATGGTCATTTTGGGGTCACCCAAACCATACAAATTTGGGGAGGGCATTAGCAAATTTATTTTCATGCTTTTGGACTAAAGCGACAAAGGTAAAGAATGAGAACTTTTGGTCACCTAAGTTCCCTAAAGGGGATGGGGGGAGAAAATACATGCGTCACTCATTTTTATTAAAAACAAATAACTTCTAACAAACAATCATAAAATGAACAACTCTTAGGAGTATGTAACTAAAAATGAAAGTTAATTTTAGTGTACCAAAAAAAATGTCTGTTGTGAAATTTGAGCCCCTTGGCATTAGTTGGCTAACAAATTTTTCAAAACTTCAAAAACAACTAAGGCATGAAAATAACTAATTTTGTTTTAAACACCAAATACAAATTGTGCAAGATTTAGTCATGCTCAAAATTTGCTTTTTCCACCTTATGACCTACAATTTGTTAGAGGGTTTGCCTGCTTAGAATCCCAAAAGTAAATGAGAAAACAATATTTAGGATTTAACTCTCAAGTTTCCTATTTTTTGTCTTAAAGATATTAATGTCGATCCATGTAGGGATCGATGTCGTTCCATAGAGATTGACATTAGTCAATCCACACAAGGACTGATGTTAGTCGACAGATATCGACGTTGGTTCTTATAAAAACATAATATGGTTTTCACAAAAATATTGTTAGTAAAATGAGTTTAAAACCAAAAATTATCACTAGATCCTACAAGGAAATAGTCAGACAAATAATATGCATGTTATTAGACACATAATAAAAGCTAGAAAACTCAAGAAAACCCTCGTTAGTCATGTTCTACTTTTCACATAGGGATCAATGTCAGTCTAGGAAAATTGACGTTAGTCTCTACCAAATTTTGAAGTAAACTAACGTCGGTTACCTATAACCTATGAGTTGCTAAAAACAAAAATACGTGAAAAATGAAGTTAAAACTTAAAATTTTAATTTTCTTAAGCATCCATTAGAAAAACTAAGAGTAACATATTAATCTCATTATTTGTATGGGATGCTAGGGGTTCCATCGGGTGTGCCAACATGTGATCTAGGAATTTGACATAGAGGGGAGGTTAGTCTTGTGTTAGTCTCATAAAACAAATGAACATACTAAGATCCTAACACCTCTAACCTAGACACTAGGTAGAGATTAGTAACATAAACTAAATGAAAGCACAATAAAAACATAAAAGACACAACTCTTTTACCTTCCTTGTAAGCTCTAAATGACTTTGTTAAATGGCTTTCCTGGCTTGTGCATCAAGAAGTCTTTGACAATGGAGTTTGTTTGGCTCCTTCTCTCCTTGGCACCTTGGCTTTAATGTTGTTTTAATTAAGATTTGGCATGGTAACACTACTTGCATTAATTTTATGGAACAAATCCTGCATAATAAATCTAAAATATTCAAGCTTAGAAATGAAGAGGTATGGCCTTGTATTAAGGTTGAGTTTAGGCTTGGAATGAGTTAAAACTAAACCTAAGTGAGTCAAATTTAACTCTAGTTGAGTTAATAGTTGTCAAGTAATTATAATCTACAATTACTAGGCATGGCTCTCAAAATTAGATATTTTAAGATATTTTCAAAAAACTTGACAACTCAAAAAGGCAATGATGAAAGGTTAGGATACTTTTAATTTGTGAATTTCCTTTTTTAGATATTTATTAATTGCAAATGAATAATTCAACTAGGCATTTACTCTTGTTTAACTTGTTAATTTATATTGATTATCCTTTTATCTATTTCAAGATTTGATTTAAGTATGCAAGTGCCCCACTTAATAGGTCCATATTTCAAATTGATAGTTGTGATGTCGCAAGGTGATTATGGATGAATTTGTGAGAGGTTATTATTGCATACGATAGAATACCCCAATTAGGGATTTATCAACATGATTCTAAGTTTTAATGAATGATGTGAAATAAAATTTGATATGTTTAGTGATTCCTCTGCTTAACTTGTAAGAATCAGTCTGAAGTCTGGTTGGAAGCCAGTTGTGGCTAGTTTTAGGTGTCTACACTATTAAAAAGAACTGAGAAAGAAACAAAGGAGATGTAACCTTTCACCCAAAGAATCAAATCCTAAAATAAACAAAAGTGTTGAAACGTTCTTAAGAGAAAGGTCCAATCAACCTTGTCATAGGCTTTAGAAAGATCCAATCCAATAAACATAGATAGAGTTTTTTGGAGATGCACGGAATGGATAACTTCTTGAGCTAACACTATCTCATCAAGTATTTGTCTGCCAACAACATACCCCCTTTCTCAAGGGCAATTATTTTATGGAGGAGGGGTTTCAATATTTGAGCCATGATTTTGGAAATGATTTTGTATAAAACATTGCAAAGATCAATGGGATGGAATCCAAAGATATTCGTTATAGCATGTGTTTTGGGAACCAAGGCAATAAAGGTTTTGTTGTTCTACTTAAGAATGATTTTAGTCAATCTGGATTCTTCCACACATCTAATAGGTCTTTCTAATTAATTTCCCAAAATATTTGATAAAATTCAATAGGGAACCCATCTGGCCTAGGGGTTTTCCCCTTCTCATACTAAAGATAATACTTCTTAATTCTTCCAAGGAAATTCTAGCAAGAAGAGAGTGATTATCCTCTATTATAATAATAGTAGGGATCTCTTAGAGAATCTTCTACTGGGCATCCACATCCAAAGGAACAAGAGAAAAGAGTTAAGAAAATATGTTGAGGACAATGCTTGAAATGACCTATGAAGAGAACTTGTGAGTTCTATTGTACAATTCAAGAAAGGCAATATGGTTGAAGGATCTCAATATAAGCATGGAATTTTGAAAAAACTCAGTATTTTTATCTCCTTCTTGAAGCCACTTAATTCTATATTTTTGTTTCCACATAATTTCCTCCCTTAGATTCTATTTATCCATCCGATTAATCAAATTGAGTTCCTCTTGTTTGAGTTCTTCAGTAATTCTACTTGTGTAAATGGTTTCGATGACCTTTTCTAGCCTATCAGATATCTCTTGCTTTTTGACATTGATATCTCCAAATTCATCCCAATTCTATTTCACGAGTTGGGATTTTGAGTTTTTGCATAAAGATGTATAATTTAGTACCATGAAGAGGCTTATCTTTCATCCACCAATACTAAATTTTTTCCTAATATCAACATGTTGAAGCCACATTAGCTAGAAGTGAAAAGGAGATTTTGGGCATCGAGAATTCCAAGTTTCCATCATAATTGGCCAATGATATAACTTGACATTGTTGAGCATTGTGAATTTGGGGATTTTCCCATTGACAATAAACTCCTCCGATAGTAAAAATATGTCCCGTCTTTCAGCAATAAAAACATAACCAAATTTGTGATTGGACCACGTAAGGAGCCCATTATTAGGACTAAGGTCAAGAAGTTTAAGTGAAGATATGTATTCTAGCATAATACTGGGGTTAGCATCAAGCTTACTATTACTGCTATTCTTTTATTCTAAGGAAATAATGGAGTTCAAATCCCCTCCAAAAATGACCTAGGCTCTGGGAAAGAGATGAATGATGTATTTGAGACTCTTCCATTACTTCTTTTTTCCTCAAAAGTTTTAGAGAGGTAAGTGTTGATAAACAAGACATGCTTATTATAATGTCTGATGTGAGCATGGATAACTATGATTATCTATGAAGCCATGGTTTCAATCACCACAATTTCCTCGATGTTCCACAAGTAAGTAATGCCCCCAAAAGCTCCTTGAGTCATTAGACAAAACATTAACAATCAACCAGATCTTATTACCCAGAGTACTCATTTTATCACTAGAGACTTTGTTTCCTGAAGAAAAAGCATATGAGGATTTTGATATTTCAACATTCTAATAAGTTCATTGTATTTAGAGGGGCAACTTTTAAGACCCCTGATGTTCCATGATATGCACTTCATTTTGAACTATTTTTGTGCACCTGGGATATCTCTATTGCCCTCCCTGAAGAGACTAAATTTTTCCTTCCCTTTAAATGTGGATCACTTTAGATTTCCTCCCTACCATCTGATTGGTGTTCATTTTCATTTTTATTCAAGGCTTGATTGATCCTAGTTGGCTCCAGAATGGAAGGGATATCCAAGGATAAAGAGTAGGGGGTTGTACGCTTGAAGGGGGGTCATCCAAAAGATCACCTGAATATTTTAATTATTTTGTCAAGTTTATCCAATTTATGTTTCTTAACATGGCTTGTATCCTTATGAGATATTATGGCCAGATCCTAAACTTTTGGAAAGCTAAAGTTGCCAGCAGTTTATCTTCCTAGATCAATTGGTCTAGGTGGAGGATCTTTTTTAAACTACGTTTCAGGAATTTCAGCTTCCATAGACAACCCATCATCATCTTGAGGGTCATCAACAGCCAAAGAGACAAAGCAATTTTTAGAAAAGGAAGGCCCAGATGTGGGTTTCTTGAGTTTAATAGTATCCTTCCTTTTAGGATCCTGAAAGACCTCCTTATCAGGGGCTTCCTTAGAGTTCTTAGGAACAAATAGTTTGCAGTCCTTGACTAAATGCCCAAACTCGTGGTAGAGTATACACCTAAAGTGAATAATCTAATAATCAACTTCTTGTTACCAAACCCCTTCCCTGAATTATAACGTTATCTTTTTAGGAAGAAGGTTGTTAAAATTTAAAAGAACACAGATCTGAGCATAGATAATATGATCAAAATGCATAAAACTATCAGTCGTCAACATATAAGTGCCTAGGGCATTACTTATTGCTATGAAGATAGTTGGGTTCCAAAATTCAACTAGTAGTCCAAAAATCCTTACCCAGACCGACTCAAGAGATGATAAATCTTCTTCTACCTTGAAAAAAGAGTGTCATGGCTTCATAAATAAACCAACTCTTCCCATAAACCAATGAACTCCTTGGAATATTTGATGTCGGTCCTCTTCATGAGCAAACACCACAAGGAAATATCCATTTGGGTAAACTGAGACTTGAAATTCCCTAGATGTTATCAGGGTTTTCAATGCCCAGATTTTAAAATTTTACAAGGTAGGCTAGAAGCCCAAAAATTGACAAATAAGAGCATGCCTTTCTAAGTTGTCAATTTTTTTAAAATTTCATCATACTAGATATTAATGACCGAAAAGCCGTCTGTCACTTTCATGCATCCTATCTTAGTCTTCCTAAGATCAATTTTTGGCATGTGTAGGGGTTGGTGAAGGAAACTCCTACCTCCATTGACAAACACAATATGTCAAAGAGTTTATAAAACTTCTTTAAAATTCAAATTTATAGAATTTCGTTCCATAACTTATATTAGTATCATTTTATTATTCGAAGTTTTACTCACTACTTTAATACATATAATTTTTAAGAAAGGATTCTAATAATTTATACATATACACATAAAACACTTAGACTTCAACATTTCTATCATAGATTTCAATTATTAATATCAATTCATATCTTTCTATTGTTAACAATGATTTACCTTTTTATTCGTTAATGTTAATTTAGGTTTGTAGTACTCATCTCAGAATTTCTAGTACTAAAACTTAATATATATATTTTTATAATTACTATTAATAAAAAGGTAAGTGGAATTACTCGTAAAATTAAAATTAATCATATAAATAATTTTTTTTATTATAATAAATGATAATAAAAGGTTTATAAATCATATTTCATTTTGTATGAATTTGGAGGCAATTATCAAATGAATGGTGAACAAAGACTATATTGAGGTTCGTCTAAGAATTCTCTAGAGTGAAGTCATATTTGAAAATACGAGGTTGAACTTGATAGATAAAAAATGAAGAAACAAAATTGATGAACTTGTTTGTCAATGTTAAGGCTCCAAAAACCTCACTTGCTTTTCTGAAATTCTGCATAAAACTCTGGAAAATTGATGTATAGTGTGGATATTACATGAGTTGTATGATAATACGGGAGATGAGTTAGATTTTATTAATTAATACTTATGTGCTGTCTTGAATATAAAAATTAATATTTTGCTGAAATGCAATACATAATTTTAGCTTTGGATAATTGATGACATATAACTTTAACCTTACTTTAAGTGTTCAAACTTAGATGTTGCATTATTATTTTGAGAAGTTATAAAATTTAAATGTTTTGAATAATACCTCAAAAATATACAAATAAATTTTTAAAAATAAAAATTATTTTTTAAATAATAATCAAATAAAAATTATATAGAAATAACCTTAAACTTTTAAACTTTTATATATATATATATATATATATATATATATATATATATATAATTGATAACTCTTGAGTAATTTCTAACCATAGAAATTAATAAGGATTATAATGTTTTGTTATTATATCATGACAGTAAGGTTGACCGTCAAATTTAATTCGCATGAGGGACCGACCTACATGCGAAAAATGCTTTTGAATGAATAGGATAAAATTTCAAAAATAAAAATGATGAACCGCAACCACATACAACTCCTAATAGATAGGGTAAAATCTGGATAAAGTTTTGAATGGATAGGGTAAAATTTCAAAAATAAAAATGATGAACCGCAACCGCATACAGCTCCTAATAGATTCCAGGAAGGTAGCAGCTGGATAAATTTTTTTAATCTTATCCAAAAAGTTTTCAAGGAATCGAAGATAAAATCACGGGAAAGTTTCCACAAAGACAGGATTGGAAATTTGGTGGGTCAAAATTGGAGGGCAGATTTTATCTGCAAGTAGCTCGCTGACGTGTCAACCAGTGCTTTCGGGCTATACATATATCGGTCTGTGTGATGGGATCTTAATTTATTTATTTGTGCCAAGCAATACGCCTTGTTCTTCTCCAATTCTCAGTGCCCTCCGCGCTTAAAAACTTTGAAGGGTTGAGAGTTGAGGGTTGTTGAAAAATGCCTGCGTCAGGGTTTGGAGTTGGAGTTGGAGGGGCAGCGGAGTTCGAGGCTCGAATAACGCCTTATGTTATAATAACATGCATCATAGCTGCGAGCGGAGGGTTGATGTTTGGCTACGATGTGGGAATTTCTGGTAAGCTAAGCTTCTGAAATGTTCATGTTATTTATATATAACAAAATATATAATATATATTTTTCATGTGTAGCCGGAGTGACGTCTATGGACGACTTCCTGCGCAAATTTTTCCCCGTAGTGTATCGCAAAAAGCATGAACCACATGAAAGCACATATTGCAAATATGACAATCAAGGCCTCCAGCTCTTTACTTCGTCTCTCTATTTGGCCGGTCTGATAGCGACTTTCTTTGCTTCCTATACAACCAGAAATTTAGGCCGCAAGCCAACCATGCTTATTGCAGGCATGTTTTTTCTGGTGGGAGTGGCGTTCACCGCCGCAGCTCAAAATCTTGCCATGCTTATCATTGGAAGGATTCTGCTGGGATGCGGAGTTGGATTTGCTAATCAGGTAACAAATGGATAACCTGAATTCACCCCTTATATCTTTTCTCATTAATCAGATACTGTCCTGCTAAATCCAAGTCAAAATTGTTTCCTTATTTGTGAGGATTCAAATAGAGACTGACATACCAGTTAAATTTGATGTTGCAGGCGGTTCCTCTTTTCCTTTCAGAGATCGCACCGACCAGAATTAGAGGGGCTCTAAATATCCTCTTCCAGCTTAATATTACGATAGGAATTCTGTTTGCCAATTTGGTAAATTATGGAACGGATAAAATCAAGCCGTGGGGGTGGAGGCTCTCGCTGGGTCTTGCAGGGATTCCCGCCCTTCTGCTTACCGTAGGTTCCATATTTCTAGTAGAAACTCCCAACAGCTTGGTTGAAAGAGGACGCCTGGAAGAGGGCAAGGTTGTACTGAGAAAAATTAGAGGAACCAACAATGTGGAACCAGAATTCAATGAATTAGTGGAAGCCAGCAGAATAGCGGAGCAAGTTAAACATCCATTCAGAAACCTGCTGAAGCGGAGAAACAGGCCTCAACTTGTCATAACAATATGTCTGCAAATCTTTCAACAGTTTACTGGTATCAACGCCATTATGTTCTATGCCACTGTACTCTTTCAGACCTTGGGATTCAAAAATGACGCTTCACTCTACTCTTCAGTGATTACTGGTGCCGTAAATGTTTTGTCCACTGTTGTTTCAATCTACTTAGTGGATAAAGTTGGGCGAAGAATGCTTCTGCTGGAAGCTGGAGTGCAAATGTTTATTTCACAGGTAACCATAGCCATAGATGAGTGAATGAATTCATTTAATTATTTTCAATGATGTTGAATGATTGAAAACTTACCAAGCATTTTGATTGGAATGGAATGGAATTGCAGACAATTATAGGAATTCTGTTGGCAACAGGGCTGAAGCAGGACGGGGAGCTTCCTCGTGGGACAGCAATTGTGATAGTGCTGATGGTGTGCACATTCGTGTCAGCGTTTGCATGGTCATGGGGGCCTCTGGGATGGTTGATCCCCAGTGAAACATTTCCACTGGAGACTAGATCCGCCGGACAGAGTGTTACTGTCTGCGTCAACCTTTTGTTCACTTTCGTCATTGCACAGTCATTCTTGTCAATGCTCTGCCATTTCAAATACGGGATTTTCTTTTTCTTTGCTGCATGGATTTTAATCATGTCCATATTTGTCTTGTTTCTCCTTCCGGAAACAAAGAATGTTCCCATTGAAGAAATGATTGACAGAGTATGGAGACGGCACTGGCTGTGGAAGAACTATGTCACAGACTCTGACCTCCTTGATCATCAAGACAATGCCAATGCCAAAGCTTATTCCCACTTATAAAAAAAATAAAAAATCTCCAATTTTGAGCTGGGCTGTCCTGGGCACGGCAGGGCGTTTCCGTTTCCGTTTCCAACTATGTCAATGTCAATGTTTACAACTCCAACACCACCAATAACTCTATTATTCATAATCCAAATTTCTCAATGTTCGCCGCTTGTGGATTGTTAATGTACACTACACACTAGGTGTCTTACTCATAAAATATATGAAAGAATCGTGTATCATTATGAATGTTTTGTATAAATTGAAAATGTTAGTTATGAGGAACAGGAAGGGGAAAATATTTTGAGTTTATAAACCCATCAACAAATTGTTTTTAATAATCATGCTTACATAGTGGAAGGTTATGTGTTACTCATTAACATTTCTAACATCTATTGTTGCATTATGTAATGCATGGGTCATGCATGCATTTTGATATTTATTGAAGTTAGTAATTATATATAAATTCAAATCAAATATTTTACGTATAAATTAGTATTTTACTTTAATTTTAATTAATGGGTTAGATTAATTTAATTAAAATAATAGATTTTTTAAATAGAATTTAAATCAATGGATAATGCATTTAAATATATTTTTTAATGTAAATGATTGATGATTTTTTAAGGCATGTGTTAAATATGAAAATCATTTAAGGGATTATGGTACTTAGTTTTTCTAGTTGATTATTTAATTGTGACTTTATTCTCTAAGTAGAAATTAGGGATAATTACATTTATGGGTCAAGTTAATTAAGAATAATTACATCTCTAGGTCAGGGTAGTATGGTCACTTGTGATTGTATTTGCTTGCTCTGTGTTTGCGATTTCGAACCTTGATAACATGCACAGATCTATAAATTAGTCTCTTTTGTTTTAAAACTCTAGATAAGCATGTGAAAGCTATAAACCTACAAAAAAGAAAAGTGTAAAGGGTTGAGTTGTGATCTCAATCACCTCCATCTGATGATTGGTCATCGTCTGCATATCGGGAAATCAAGTCACACATAGTTCTCCCACTTAAAATGATTGGGCTATTGTGCTCTTTCACTATATGTATACAACTAATGATTAGCTCTAGTACTTACAATGCTTGTTTTGACATGGATTTTGAGTGCTTTAAATTTGGCTTCTGAGAGCTCTTAGTGATAGGTATGCAAATTAGGAAGAATATGACAAATTTACTCAATGTGCAAAGTTGTATAGATGAGTGACATATAGATACTAGACGAGTTTTAAACGAGACACTGATTTGTTTATATGGGGATCTTTTTGAGTAATTCCTTGTGCCATCGACATGATAGGCTTATAAGTTGACCCTAAGGATGGGTTTGATTTTAGAAAATATTCATTATCAGGAGTGGGATGGTTTCGACCAGTGTCAATCATTATCAACTGAAGATAATAACCATAACCATTGGAATTGACCCATGTAAACCATAACCAGTGGAATTGGCCCATGTAAAGGTGGGCTACTTTAAGAGTCTAGAGATGTCTACGTAGGATATTTGGCAGGTTTTAAATAGACAATGGAGTTCATGTAGGTGTATAACAATATAATAGAAGGGTTGACTCACAAGATAACATGTAGCATGAAGGGATGGAAAACTTGGACCTTGTTTGGATGCTCAAGTCATATATGATAAATGTGTGTGAAGCTTGTCATTGTTAAGTGCTAAAGACTAGATTTTAGCATTATAAATGGCCCCCATTTATTCTAGTAATGGAATTGATAAAGTAAAAGGATAAAATATACATGAGTGTGTACAACACACGTTGCGTGTTGGGAGATGGTTCTAAACATATAGTTTCACTCCCTGTAACTTGTAATGAGAATGAAGTAGTCAATGTCCATATGTGAAATCCAAACTTTGAAAATCAAAATTCAAAAAACAAGGGTGAGAGAATGAAGTAGTCAATGTCCATATGTGAAATCCAAACTTTGAAAGTGAAAATTGAAATCCATGTCACCCTATTTCTCCAACACCTAGGTCAGAGTACACCTAGGTGTTGGAGAAATCCATGACACCCTTGCAATTTGTTGGATATGATGCTTCCTTATTGAAGCATTTGAGAGTTAGGGTGATCAAGCCCCAAACTTGTGTAACTATGGAGGGTAATGAGTTGGGAAGGAAACATGGTCCAACCGTCATGAACGTGAGGAGAACTACACAATGTATTAACCTAAATAACTATGTAATAAATATATAGAGAGAAACAATCAAGGAAGGTTCAACTTTGAAAGAAAACACTACGTAGGTAAAATTAAATAATCAACCAGATAAAGTTATCTCAAAATGAATCAACCACTACAGATGGCTTAAATATTCAAATGTAATGTCTATCAAGTTTGATCCATGTAAAAACAATGTGTGATCTCAAGTGAATGAAATTTTTTCATGCCCTTATCATGTACACAAGTTTTTATTATGTAGTTTTACTTAATGTAGAATATAATGCATGATATAAATATAATGGACCATGTCCATGCCCCCATCATTGTTGAAAATATCACAAGTGTGAAGTGGAATGACAACCATTTTCCACTCAAATGTCTTACAGCTGTTGGTGTAGATGTGCATGAATTAGTATCATGCCCCCTAAATCTGTACCAACTGATATAGGATGTCATGTATATGTGCGCTAAATTTGATAACCTATATTTTAGATGTATGTGAATGTGAAAATTTGGAATTCTATTGCTGTAATTTTATGCATATGCCCCCATATATTTTGTCATATATTTCAAACAATCGAATATATAAACCATATAAATATCTAAAATCTATAAATCCTATACTCTACTTTGACATTATGCTCATGATGGTTTATGTATTTAAGACAAGCCCATTGTAATGCCCCCCTTTTGAGATGAGGGATGTATCATTAAAACCACCCATCTCAAAATAAGTATGAAATGTATCATGTCATGTATAAAGATAACATCATATAATATCATTTGACCATGTAGAGAATATGTCATCATAGTAATGTATATATCAATCTATGCATATATATAACATATGGAATGTAGGGTATCTAATTGTCATGCCTATATAGGTATATCAATTAGGCATGCAATATAAGTATCTCTAACTAGAACCACACAATAATTGTGCATGATATAGATTATGGAACCCCTCAAAGTCAACAAGCTCAAAAAACCCAAGTGTTAGTTATTACACACAGGGAAAAGGGCTACATAAAAGAGACAAAAGATGTCACAATAATTAAGGCTAAAGTCTAAAGACAAGAAGACATAAAAATTTCACAAACAAAAGACATTAATGGATCTCGCATCAAGCAAGGCCAACAACCACACACAATATTCACATATAAAGTAATTTATCATGTAAAAAGAGTAATAACATTAATGGAGTCTTGAACAAGTAACTAGCTTACACCATCCATATGTATCTATGTCATATCGTAGTAAAAGAACATATCATATATCATTGTGTAAGAAATGAGCAACTAGCAAGGCATGTGTAAGCAATATAGGTGACTCAACATGGAATAAGGTCATAGAAAGATATAACATGTAATAGTGAAACCTATGAAAGAATATGTTCCAAATGTGGCCATTGGGTAGAGGGAAAAACATATGTATGTCAATGTGTAACATATATGTCTTTCATAGCACTCAAATACCATGAAATGCATGTGTCTATGTACATAATATGCCATCTAAAAAACATGTGGTAAATAACACATGTAAAAATGTAAACCGACCATCATGTCATGCTTAGGACCTAAATTTAGATTTTTGAATATTTGACTATTTTTTCATTTTATGATTATTTCATTTTTTTGGGTATTTTTAATATTTGAAATTTGAAAATTGAGGCAAGTGGTGATGGTTTTGAAAAATAGGATAATGGGAGGGATATGAATAATTCACAATCTATATCAAGGCATACTATGCATTAGATGTGATAGTTTACCATTTATGGAAGGAGTGGGTGTAAGTCATGTGCCCCCATTATTAACATGGATCAAAGATATGCAAGATATGGAGGAATAAATGTACATCCTCATTTCATAATGTGTAAGTTTTATATTCATCTTTATGCACACTATCCAACATTAATATATTTATTCTAAGATGATCCTCCTTTTGATAATGTATTTCTATAACACTTATCACATTTTTCTAGATATTTAAGGCTCTATTGTCTTAGATTTTTGGATGAATGTGATAACTAATCTAGGTTTATTCCATTAAATAAGATAACAACGTGTAATCATATAAAATGCAAAATAAGATGAGTTAGGTATGACTAATAACACCCAATCTATAGGTCCTCTTTCTTGCTCACTCAACCCTTCTCGACTAGACTTTCACTGATTCCTAATCACCTGTAGCTTCTCAAACTTATCTTTTTGAGACCTAGGTAGTATTCTCAGACCTAGATCCATCCCCCCAGGTCTCATCCTCCTAGGACAATAGCACCTAATTTGGATAAGAGTGTCAAAATTTAGGGGTGTCTTATTTCTGGCACTATTGTCCAAGTTCATTTTAGCCTCAAATAGTAAGATTTTACCGATTCCTTATATTTTCTCTTATCTTCCGAATACAAGCTCATCTAACCCATGATCATTAGTTTCCATATAAAAATACATTCAATGTCCATTTAGAAGGGTTGGCACTTATTCGTAGGAAAGAAGAAAGAATACAAGCAAGTACACTTAAGCACTCTTCCCTATTCTTTGCATACAACCTTCCAAAACCAATTCAAGCCTATTCAAGCATTCATACCAGTCCCTAGTCATCCAAAGTACATTCCAATTTCACATTATAATTGCATAGATCGCATAAATTGAACCAAGCATTTCAAATGGGAGAACTATGATCCCTCTTCGGAGTATTGGTATGTAGGTAGCATGCCCACACATGGGGTGTGAAGTGAATCTAGCATTTCCTTAACACACTAACCCCTTCTCTCTTTCCAATGTTTGCTACTTGAGCTCAAGTACCAAGAGTTCTTAAGGATTTTGAAGATTGAATTAGACATACAAAGAGATCCACATAGAATTAGGCTTTGATATTTCACTGTCAGGGTGTCATAGGCCTACCAAATAGAACCCAAAAAATCTAGACCACCAAGACAATAGCATCGAAAGTGGACAACGTCATAAGTGGACAATAGTGCCAAAAAGTGGACTATAACACTAAGTAGTAGGGTGTCATGAGTTTGGTGCTCCTATCCAATCTAGAAACATAGTTTTGGGTCCTTTTTATGATAGTCTGCCATCCCTACATAGTCATTTTTAGATCTTGTCTCATCCATTTTAGCCCATAATAAGCTAAGTTTGATTTCTTTACACTCTTTACTATTTTGGGAAAGGTAACATACATAACTATTTACACATATCAGTAGGCTAATTAAGACACATTAATTATTGATTTACATTTACTCAGACCTTTATTTGCTTAGGAATTAAACACTTAATTCCCAAAAAGAATAAAACATTTGGTGAACTTGACTTTAAATTTTTGCACAAAACCGTAGGGCTAATTATATTTTATTTTTTACAAATTTTTCCTAATTTTTCTTGAATTTAAAAATTAGAAAACTACAAATTAATTGAAATATTTTTAATAAATTCACCCAAACCTTAGTTTGCACATACTAGGTCTTATTTGCATACAAACACATTCAAAACACTAGGAAAAATATACCTTTTAATTTTATAAATATTTTCTCATTTTTTCAAAATTAAAACTACAAATTTTTTATAAAATTTTCAAATTACTACACTAATTTTGGAAAAATTCATTCAAAACCCTAGTTGCATCAAATACATTCTTAGTTATTCTTTAGTACTTTTCGCATAATTTTAAAAAAATTTAGTTGCATATCAAACTCAAAAAATCAATTTCACAATCAAATGTCATAGTATTTTACAAATACTATTTCTAAAAAAATCTTTAGCTGCATATACTAGCTCCTTTCTACTTCTTGAGGTATCACCTTACATTTATAACTAGATTACAAAAGTGATGCTCAGTTATTTACAAATTCTTCTTACATTTCTTGAAAATAATAAAGAAACCATAATGGGGCCTATCATGTACATAAATGATGAAGTCTATCATATGTTAGTATAAAGTTTCATTCTCTACATTTCCTTCTTATTTTCATTATATGGGAAGATGTTAAACAGTTTGTTCTTAAAAAAATTAATCCATCTCTTGCATCACCTCCTTTAGAGCCTCTTCCCCGTACTGAGTCATGTTGGATGGTCCATTTTACTCTTCCCCAGGTCACTACCCATCACCAGAGAGCCCAATTGACACCTTTTGTTCCTCCACCTCCTCAACCCATCAATTATCTCAACTCTCCTCCGATAACAACTACAAGTCCTATACGAATAGTAGATAATGCAATTAGAGCTATTAATTGATGTGCAACTATGCCTCCTCCACCTACCCAAGAGCCTCATCACCCTACTATTCCAACCCATCCCAGGCTCAACCAACCAACATAGACAGATTCACACAAGGCATATGACATTATTGATCAGTTAAGAAACACTCTAACTAAAATTTCCATGCTAGAAATACTTCAAAAATATAATATATTCAAGGACATTCTTTATCAGGCACTCACTCAGAATTCTATGCCTCTTGATTCAAAACCTTCTTATTTTGCATCAGTGGTTAATATTCTAAAAACTATAGAAGATGCAATTTATTTTGATAGTGAGGACATGCCTTCTTAGATGGTTATTGATCAAAATTTTCCATTATTCATACAAGTACAAGTCAAAAATAATGCAGTCAAGCGAGTTCTCATTGATAGTTGTTTCGACATAAATTTATGTAATATCACATTATTACAGGCCATGGGTATAGAGTTGGCATCAATGCAAAAAACATATAATAAAATCCAAGGGTTTGATGATATACCATGATAGAATTTGGGTACTATTACTTTGGATATCATGGTGGGCCTAAAAACCCTCCCAACATAGTTCCAGGTCATGCCAGGTCCACTTCACTATAATATTTTACTTAGATGAGCTTGGATACTTACTATGGGTGTTATCCCTTCCACTCTCCATCGATGTATTAAGTTTATCCATGAGGGATATATATACACATGTCCAATAGACAATCGACCATTTAGATATTATCAACTTATAGAGTCATCTTCGACTATTTCATTCGATGGGACACCATATCTCAAAGTAAAACTACCACTTAATAGCATTTATCTAGATCAAATATATACATATGAGGTTGGTGAGACTAGCAATTCCCACATAACTCCACTCATAGTCTCACCATCAACACCATTTCTTTCTCCAATCATTGTAACTCTAGCCATTCTAGTTACTTCATCAGTTATAGTTCTAACCCCTGTTACACATCCACCATCACTGATAGCCACCCCAATAGCTCTATTTGATTCCATAGTTACTCCACTAGCTATAGATATTTTAACAATAGTGCCTTACTCTACTACTATAGCTGATGAGACTACTATAACACACGTACCCCTAGTGTTAAATTTAGAGTTATCATATGTACATGATGTTGATACAGATTCACAAGTTTTTTTAGATGATGATACAACACCCACACTCATAGATGACTATTTGTGTGGATTGAAATTTACACCAGTCAGCCCAGGAGAGTACCAAGATAACTCTATAACTCTCATCCCACATCCTACATAATCTTTAGCATCTTGCATGACACTCTCAGGGTATACTCCGTACTCATAGCCATAGGCAACTCACTTGGCACATATAGTCCACATGATTACTTCTATAGATAAGAAGTCAGTTATTCAGATTTAGGAAGGTAACACACAAAATTAGCCTTAGTTCATGTTATAAACACTACTTGATCATGGGATGATCACACTACATATAGTATGACATAGATCTATCAGCAGATTGACACAACAAGATGGTCACCCATTTTATACTTTTCATAGGATTATAGGCCATGATACAAACTCATGCACAACCTTATAATAGAGATTGAATAAACCACATGATCGAGGTATTATTTAGATTATATCACCAATAGCACCAGCTCCACCACTTCCACTAAAGTCACTTACCAACAGGGTTAAACATCTAAGAATAGAATCAACATCTCCATAACTAGAACAAACCTTAGTTCACACTCAACATGATGACATCAGAGACACATCATTTGTAGCATATGATGATACTTATGATGATGATCTTGACACATTTGATGATGGCTGAGATCCTTTCCTCCATTTTCATGCCCAACAAGCTCCATCTTTGGATCCCTTCCCACCACCAGCTAGTCTGTTATATTATGATATATATACTTATACATATTTTATTTTCAACATCGATTATACATATGGTCTCTTGAACTTCCTTTACATAGTTCAAATATTTAAATACACACACACACACACACACACACACACACACACACACACACACACACACACACACACACACACACACACACACACACACACACACACACACACACACACACACACACACACACAAAACATTAAAAAAAAAATCAAAAATGCTAAAACAACTTTTATTGTATATATCATCCATAGTTTACATCACTAATATTATGATAGGACTCACATTTTCTATTTCATGCTATTGTATGTCAATTTTATACATTACCATGCTTTACTTGATTTTATTTGAGTGTGTTATGACATCCATTTATTTCATTGCTTCATTCTACCCATAGAGGGGGCATTCCTACTTTTACATTTGAGACATACATTGTTATACATACCCACTGGGGGCATCTTTTACATGACTACACCATCTAGGTTATGTCATTCCTACACTACACACTCTAAATTATCATGATGATGTACATTACTTTATAGCTTACACAAAATATTATATCAACATTTCACTAGTATTTAGCACTTGTGTATCTCTTAACATATATCTAGTCTTGTACTACACATGTTTTGCATACTTTCACATTTGCTTTGATTAAGTTATATGTGATTGTATCCTTCCAACTATTACATGCTTTCTCTACTTGCTTAGCGTAGCTTATGTGATTGCATTTTACAGTTCTTGTTTGACTCCTACTTGTGATTTAGGACATTTTCCAATGTCCTGTGCTTCTTTTTCATGTGTGTGACTTAGGACATTTGTCAATGTCCTTTGTATTCCTCTATGTGCCTGTGGCCTGTGTGCCAATTTTTCTTATTTTACTTGTATGTGTATGAGGCATTTGAACATGCCTTCTATGCTTGTTTATAGTTTGAGTGACATGTGCCCATGTCCCTTGTTTGCATGGCTCCTTGGCCCATCTATTATGCTTCTTGCTTCTTTCATGTTTGCTTATTGATTGTTAAATATGTGCAATGCCATGATCCATATCATGCATCTTATTTGCTTTCTTGGATGCCATGATGGACATCATGCTCCATCCCTCAAACTAAAAACTAGTAAATAACAATTAACATTTCTAGTTATAATTTAGTACACTATACATGCTTTCACATTGTTATATCTATCTAGGCATACCTCTATTGATCTAACAATATCTCAGTACAAACATTGCTATATCTTGAAACATATTGTCAAACATCAAATGCCATATCATATATATTTTTAGAATTAACACACTTGCAAGACTCTTTTATTTTAAGGGCAATCATTCTAGGTTCATCATTCCTACCCTCAAAAGAGGGGGCATCAAACAGGGGCTTTGTCATAGAGATAAAACCTCGTAGCAATCAAAACAATAACTTTCAAAACAATTAGCATAATTTTCTTAGATACATAGGGTTATCTTGCACACCGTGATGGTTCTCACTTTCAATTTAGATTAGGTAGTTGGCATAACTTCCAGATCAAAATCCATGTTCTAGACATCAATGATTGGAAATAATGTGCGTGGCACATTGATCTTATTTTATTTCTGAGTTCAGTATATTCTAGGCATTCTTAATAGTTGCATGTCTTACTCCATCTGCAGATGGTTGGCATCACATTTGAGTTAAAATTTCATATAAGTTTAGCTTTTTTAGTACTTGAGTTCTTGATTTTGATTTCATATAAGCCTAGTACATCAATTTTAGAGTATATTTCATACAATCCTAATCTCTATCTTTTGAAATGGCTAAGAGTGGCCTAGTTTCCAACACACGTTCAACTATCCATGACACAGTATCATATTTCCAACACATTCATGATATCCATGAACCATCTCATATGAGATCTATTCTATAATAGTATCAATTCATCACTTCACTTCATGGGAAACAATGGAGCCAAAGGGCCATATTTTGTATTCTTGAGCCACCTATTCAGAGGGATTAAACACACAGTCCAGACATTGATTAACACGTGCATGATTCATTAAATTCACTTAGTTGGTGATGATGGAGCCAAAAGGATAACCTTTGAATTCTTGAGCCACATTCTAGGGAATTGAGCACTTAGCTCCATTCATGATATTACTCTTGATTCAACACATACTCAACACAATCTAGCATCACAATAGATTTTGTATTGGTTTACGTACCCGATTAGGTGTATTCATTCCTCTCTCTTCCATTACTCAATTTTTGTACATTATCATTTTAGATGTAACATATCTAGTAATAACTAATCTAATTCATGTTTTTATTTTTAGATTCACACATCACAATGTGCTCTCTCTATGTACATCCAACATCACACAACTTCATGAGCTTTTCCTTTACAAGTAAGTTTAGGTATGCTTTTTATTTTTCCTTTATCCTAGTATTTCACTTTGATGCATCACTATAATAAAGGGGGGGAAAATATAATGATATAAAATATGAAATTATATGACTTTGGTATGACTAGTAACACCCAACCTATAGGTCCTCTTTCTTACTCACTCAACGCTTCTCAATTGGACTTTCATTGATTCCTAGTCACCCATAGCTTCAAAGACATAGATTTTTGAGACCCAGGCATCATTCTCAGACCTAGATCCATCCCCCTACGTTTCATCTTCCTAGGAAAATAGTTCCCAACTTGGATAGAAGCACTAAAATTTAGGGGTGTCTTGTTTTTAGTGCTATTTTCCAAGTTCACTTTAGCTTCAAATGATTAGATTTTCTTGATTCTTTATCTTTTTCCCTCTCGATCTAATACAAGTTCATATAACCCATGATCATTAGTTTCCATATAAAAGGTCATTCAATGTCCATTTATAAGGGTTGACACTTATTCATAGGAAATAAGTAAGAATACAAGCAAGTACACTTAAACACTTTTCCCTATTCTCTACATACAGCCTTCTAAGACCAATTCAAGCCTATGCAAGCACTCATACCAGTCCCTAGTCGTCCAAAGTACATTCTAGTTTCATATTATAGTTGCATACATCATACAAAATACACCAAAAACTTCAAATGGGATAACTACATTAGCTTGATCCCTCTTTAGAGTATTTGTATATAGGCAGCGTGCCCACATATGGGGTGTGAAGTGCATCTAGCGTATCCTTTACACACTAATCTCTTCTCTCTTTCCCAAGTTTGATATTTGAGTTTAAGTACCAAGAGTTTATAAGGGATTTGAATATTAAATCAGACATATATCAAGATTTTCATAGAATTAGACTTCAATATTTCACTATCAGGGTATCACAGGCCTACCAAACAAAACCCAAAAAACGCCAGACCACTAGGACAGCAACACTAGAAGTGGACAACAACACTAGAAGTGGATAACAGTGCTAGAAAGTGGACTATAACACCAAGTAGTATTATTTCCTAAGTTTACCACTCCCATCCAATCTAAAAATAGAGTTATAGGTTCTGGTTATGATAGTCTGCCATCCCTACACAATAATTTCTAGATCTTGACTCATCTATTTCAGCCCAAAATAAGCTAAGTTTGATTTCTTTACACTTCTTACTATTTTTGGAAAAGGTAAAATACATATCTATTTACACAAATCAATAGGCTAATTAAGACACATTAATTATTGATTTACAATTACTTAGACCTTTATTTACTTAGGAATTAAACACTTAATTCCCAAAAATAATAAAACACAATGACAAATAATTGTGACTTGGATTATTGGAACTGATTATAATTGATAATATGATCCATTTCTATATGCAAAGGGGATACCATGAAAGATAAATCAATATAGGATCATTGTTTTGGATTATTCGGATAAGGATAACAATGAAAAAAATTTAAAGAGTCAAATAAACATAAAACCAAGGGCTATAAGAATTATCAATGCAAGGGTGCATGTATGAGATAGAAGGATAACCTATGACAATCTGAAAAACAAGGCTAAAGACATTATGTAACATGATATTTGTCATTGTTGATTAATGTAGTTCACATGGAGATCTTGTATCTAGTGGTAGTAATGTCTCATTATTTCTATAATAGTTTTCCAATGTCATTTTATACATATCATATTGTGTCTGGGTATGTAATCCCAGTGTATGTTGTTTACATTTATTTTTTAGTAGAATGCTTGAGTTGCTTGTGGATATATTAATTATTCTTAGTGAACTAGGTATATTAATAATTCTACGTGTTATCCATTTGTGATCTTAGTTTTTTTAGAGGTACCCCAAGTTGAATTCTATTGTTATTAGTGAAATCTTCTATATATTTTTCTTAATTTAAAACATTTTTTTGTTGAATGTCTTATAATCTAATTGTAAGCACCCTCATGAGAAAATAATGTGATAATGTTAAACCAATGGTTATACTCCTTTAGTGGTGCTGACTATGGTAAATGTTGGTTTAACAATGCTTAAATTATTACTTTAGACTATAATTGAAATTATACATGTATTAAGGTGATATAAGAATATCACTTCATGACCTTGAGAATTGATTGGTAAGCTAATTACATTGGTTTAAGTAAATGATCTAGCAAGCTATAATAATAAGCTTCAACTATTACGATAAAAAAATTCTTGGGTGCTATAAGTGTGCAGGAATATGTCATTACCAATGAAGGAAAAGGGACTAAACCAAACATAGTTGCATAATGTGTAATCCTATATTTGATCCATATCTTGTCTAAACCTTAAATGATCATAGTGGAATTCCTTATATGTAATTTGACCCTTTATTTAGTCTTGACATGTCTTAATGGATGGTAATCACTGCTAGGTTGGTCAAACCACCTTTGGATGGCCATATTAAATGCATGAGGATAATGTAGACCAACGTCTAGAATGACTTATCAAATAATTATTGGCTTGTACATTAATTGCCTTTGCCTTGAGCCTCATGTAATGGGGTGTATTGTATTTGAAGAAAATTTAGGACTCTATAAGATTCACCATGCAACATTATGGACTGGAAATAGAATGTCCAATTATGAAGGCATGGGTTGGATAGAAGAGTGGATAGTTGATGCAAGAAAATTACCAACACATGTCTAGTTTGGATTAGGTTGTAAGGAGGAGAGTTTTCCTATTTGATGAGGGTGGATCTTTGAGAAAAGGGTTTGGAATATTTCACATTTTTGACCACCTTAAGAATAAAGGAAGAAGAAAAGGGAACCAAGTAGAGAGCCTAAAGAGGGAGAGATTTAGTTGGTATAAACCTATATAAAATATCCATGGAAGGGCCTAAATCATTTGGTAGGTATTATATTAAATTATATATCCTACTATTTGAATAAATGAAGTTTGTGTGATTCTTTATTAAGTTATTATGTTTGAGAGGAGTAAGGTAATTAGATTACTTATTCTCTTCATTTATTTTCTATGGTTGTACTTGGGTCACCCATAGCGTTTTAACCCCTTGTATGGGAGTTGAGAGTTGAGATATTCCTCCATGATAGTTCTAAAAATTGTATTTATACTTATGTGGATATTATGGTTTCATCGTGTAAGACTATTGATGCATTATATGTTAAATTCTTCATGATGAAGGAAGAGTTAGGTCTCTCATGTTGGACATGATGGTAGGTTGCCTAAGTCCTCTCATGACTAAATATAGAATATATCTTAGTTATTTTATGCCTAATAGGTATTATCCTTGTGATCATTATGTTTTCTCTTTTATGTATTTTACTTGCTAAAAATATATTTGAGGTTGGTAACCTTTTGACTTAGAGATGCTTGGATTGTCACCTTGTGAGTAGCTATCTCCTTTACCCCAAGACATCTTGATTGATTTTTGCCTTTACTTATTTTTGTCACAAAATCTTTCACCATAGAGTTTGTTTTTGAAGCCTACTCTAAGATTTGGGCAATGTTGAAATACCTCTAGGATTGTGGGTTGCCTAAAATAGAGGTAAAGCTCTAGGTTTAAGGGCTAGCTCCCTAGATTTATCCTTGAATGCTTATCGCCTACACTGAATATTTGTTTATGTGAATAGGGATAAAAGTGACATGAAAATAACCTATTATAACAAGGTGATACACAAAATTTATATCCACTAGACTACCATGATCTGCACTATGAAAGATTATTCACAAAATTGACTTCAAACTTCTATCGTAATCCAACATAATTATTTCAAACATGAAGGTGATATGTACTGCACTTACCAAAGTGAAAGGATAAAAGGTATAATATTAGACACTAATGAAAATTCATACACTTAGAGAAAGATAAGGACACTAACTACACTTTATGTGACCTGTTAGAGAATGAATTCTTGCACACAATATGAGAGAGTAAGATGAACATAAGGCTAGGTGATTAATACTTAATCATTCAGATTTAAGACTATTTTACACACTTAGACAAGAAATTTTATAACAAAAAATAGCTTAAAATATTTATTTATAGTCAAACATCAGTATTCAAACTAGTAGGGCTTTGCTATAATACACATGGATTAGATTACAAGAGCCAAAATGGCTTACATTTAAAGACTGTGTGAGAGGAGAGAGAAGAAATGGAGCTCAAAGTTCAAAATAAAAAGTGCTAAGTGATTATGAATAGTTCCATTTCAAGAGCATGAACTAGGAAATAAAGTTTTGGAAGGATAAATGTCTATTTTAAGCATAAAACTCCTCAAACTGGCATAGGGTCCTCAAATGGCCTTCTTAAAAATTGCCTTTTTGATAAGGTATATTTTGACTACTCAAAACTTGAATATGGATATTTGAAACATGTGAAATATATTAAGGGATTTGGAAACATTCCATGATAGTCATTAGATGTGTCTCTAACTATTAACCATCTTCTAGACACTTGTACTCACCATCTACAGTCACTCGTTAGTCTTCTAAACCTCATTCTTCACATTTACAATCTAGGAAGCCTTAAATTTATCAACCAAATTCATGTAATAGGTGTTAATACACATGTATAGAGTGATTATATATTCTAATCCATGGCTTAAACCTTAAGAAGATCCAAGAACAAACTTATCCTCTTCTCACTAGGTAGTCACTTTTCATTCTCACTATCTATCTAAGACTGCCTAAGATGAACAAGTTTATCAAAAGTATTTTTATGATTGTATAAGGTAATAAATGGATATGGGGATTTTTAATGAGTCTCTATATACCTCCCCTAAAGAATCTCACTAATTCATTCTACTATGTACTTGCAAAATACATAAAACCTTGAAAAAATCCTATTTTAGACTTGCTTGTACAAGTAGGGTATAGACCAAGTAGGTGTTATGGATCATGAGAGAGTAATACATAATTAAAAAACCATTTCTAGGCCATATAACCACTTTTTAATTCATCTCTTTCAATATTTATTTCATCAGGTCAAAACCAAGGGTTTTAGAGGGTTTAGACTGTTAAGGATTGTTCATAAAATCCTGATGTCCAACCTCCCAAAAAAATACAAAAATATTGATTATGGGACCCTCCATAATTACTCATCACTTTTTTGGGTCCCGTGATTTGTTTCCGTATAGGTGTGAGCAAGAGAAGTTGGCCTATCAAGCTTTAGAATGCATTTTGGACACCTTTGTGATTAAAAAGGGTCAAAATGATCAACTTATGTTGTCTCTTTGTATATTTATGGTTTAAATTAATCCTAAAATTACATATAAATATCATCTAATGGATATTAATGATCATTTAAACTTAAAATTGAAGTTAGGCCCTTGAAGGGCTTAGGCCTATTCTAGGCCTAATAGGCCTAGTTGGTTATGACTGTGTGTTTAACCCTTATGAGAGTTTATAATGAATGTAAGGTATTTAATATCCTTTTTAATGTTAAAACAAACATTCCAAATAATTATGCAATGATACAATACTTTACAACTCATCCCCTTTCCATTCACTCACCCAACCTACAGGATGATCTATCTAGGAGTGACCTTTATTTGAGATAAAATAGAGGGCATATCCCATATTTAATAAATAAAAGTGAAGCTATTATATGTTATATTAGGTCATGGGTAACCTATGAACCAAATTACAAGGCCTAGTCACCTCTACAAGGCTCTTAATATCATAAATTTCATGACAGACTTTTAAGAATGATGACTATCTATAGGGTTAAGAATCCCAGTCTTGTGACTGTAGGTTGGTGTGACTCTTCATATTTAATACATATAATAAAAAAATTAAATTAAACATAACACTCTGAGAGTGATATCCACATGTTCAACTCAATATACAAATTTGTTTACCTCCTAACTTGCACTCTTCACTAACCTAGGCTAGTTTGCAGATTGAGCAATTGTGTCATCCACTCAAGAAAAGGGGATTACTATAGGTATATTTTCATTATATAACCTTGTATTTATTTCCAAGGTTATCTGTTAACTCTCTAAGCTCATCTCACACTTTTTTTAACTCATTCATGTCTAGAGACTTGCCTCTCTCCACTAGCATATGTTAGTCTGTCTACTGTAACAGGCTATAGGTGCACTTCTTAGACAAATAAAACCTATATAGAGATCATATCTTGAAATTTGTATTTCATAACCTAAGATAATTTCAATTTCATTAGGTCATTTCAAAATATAAAGTCACTATGCCTATAGGGTTCTCAAATTTTAATTTCTCATTATCAACCCTGTAGGTCTATAGTCAGGTTGTAGATGATAATTTTGAGAACAAAAGGGAACCCTATAGGTGTAGACCTATGTATAATCACTATTACCCAATACATTGGATTTATCTTGAGGTAATTGATCATATATTATTAAAATAAAGTCACTTATATTGATGGTATGCTTCCATTATGTCATATTGCATTGAAAGACCACTTAGGCTTCAAAATTACTGTAGATATATACACCCTAAATTGGTCAAGCAACTAAAAATATCATGTCTATTCATAGTCCTATTCATAGGAGACTCTAACTAGAGATAATGAGCCTTATTTTCAGTAGCCATTAATTTTTTTTGCTTATCTTGGTCTTATTTCTTTCTTTTGTCACCTCTTTGCCTACTACTATTCATTCGAGACCTTCTGATCAGTGATTCCACCTTAGCCAAATAGTAACCCCCATGCCAATCTTATTCCCCTAGGTACCAAGCCTATATATACAACACCATACATAGAAGTGTCCCATTTTTGGCACTCCTATCCATTTACATTTTGAGTCCCAATGGTCATTTATCTTCACTTAACAAGTCCCCAACCCTTTTTAGCCCCTCCATTAAGTTTTGTTTACCTTTTTAATGTTAGATAATGTGAATAAATCTCCCAAATTCAAAATAAATAGTATCCTATATAAAGGACTTTACAAGGCATTTAATATCTAACACTTACTACTTTGGCACACTAAGTAATTAAAAATTAGTCAATAGTATAACTCAAAATTCTGCATCACACATAGATTTGCATGCTTGATCAAGGAAGAGCCTAGGCAAAAGTTCATTTTTACATCTACCATGCATGCTGATTATACATGTTCCCTAAGGGTGAACTACAATTGATTTGAAACCCTAGCTTGAGGGTTAATGTAGGCAACAATCAAGACAATAGGGGGTCTAGATCATGCGATCATACTTCCCTTAACCCAATTTTTTCTCTTTTGATTTTGATATGTTTTTTTTTTTGTAGATAAACCTAGGGTTTGAGAAGAAAAAAAGTTATACAGTGGTATATACAGGCAATCATGGTGAAATAAAGACACCTATAGGAACCATAAACTAGACTGTACTAGAATTTAGAACCAAAAATTGATTTAGATAAAGCATCATAACTGGACTAGAGTGCCAAATACTAAAATATCCACTTTTTGGTGCTCCTATCCTTTCATGATCCTATCCTTTCATTGAATGAAAGCTAGATTTAGGTTTTTGACATATTCCCATTCCTGCACAATAGGTTTTAGCCTCTGTATTAATCATCTTAGCCTATTTTTTTAGATAAGTCATTTCCTTTCCCCATGTAATTAATTTAATCAAATTGATATAAATCTATGTTTTACTATAATTAAATATATTTTACCCCTTAATCCATCCTCTTTATTATTTAATAACTAAACCCTAGTATCCCAAAAATAATAAAACATTTGGTGAACCTAACTTACTTCAAACAAATCTCAAACCCTAGCTACCCTTAGGGTTTTCCTTCAGATTTTGTGAAAAAATTCAATTTAAAAATTCTAATTTTTGTATAAATTTTTTACATTTGTTTTATTTAAATTTAATTTTAGAATTCAAATTATTTCAATAATTTCAAAATTCTAAAACTCTAACCCAAAACCCTAGATTTCTAAACTAGGACCTCAAACCCCAAGCCTTCTGCCCTTACAATTTTTAGATAATTTTTTTGGAATTTTTGAAAATTATTTGGTGTGTCAACAATATTTTAAAAATATCTATGTTATTACTCATTCTTGAATTTATTTTCTTAATATTACTTTTACATATTCTCTTTGGTAAAAGCAATAAAATGGAAAATAAGGCACTTCTTCCCTCTCATCCTATAGATAAATTTCTAATTTTTTCTCATAATTATGACAATGAATGGAAAAATTTGAAAAATTGCACATTCGCCAAAAATGAGGAAAAATATTTCATTTACAATGAAGATAATTACTATTTTTCCAATGAATAATATGATGATACATATGAAAGTGATAGTGAAGAAAAAGTAGATGCATATTCTTCTCTCAAACCTATCTCTTTTCTTCCCTCGTCCAAAAAAAAAAAAATTGATAAAAGGGAAAGGTACTTTTCACCACATTATCCTATTCACAATGAATAAAATGAACAAATTAGTCATGCATTTCCAAGTGAACCTCTTGTTGGTGATAATTTGCTTACATTTGAACCTAGTCTCTCTCTCTCTTTTGCTACTTCTATGCTCAAATTACAACAATATAAATGCAATAGAATCTAATTTCCAAGGCATAATTCAAATGATCAATCTCATCTTATTAACTCTAATTTTTCATCTCAAATAATAAAAAAATA
The DNA here is from genome assembly GCA_037957365.1 of Torreya grandis. Taxonomy (NCBI): domain Eukaryota; kingdom Viridiplantae; phylum Streptophyta; class Pinopsida; order Cupressales; family Taxaceae; genus Torreya; species Torreya grandis. The sequence goes on along the minus strand of JARHVA010002984.1, from coordinate 1,501,084 downwards.
ATGTTTAAATGATACCTCTCTTACTCTTACTTCTCATATTGTAAAGGAAAATAATGCATGCAAGGATAACATAGATGTATATAATATTCCAATTTCACATGAAAATTTATTGCATATTAGAAAATAATTAACATCTTATCTTACCCATCTCCCTAGTGATAATGGATGTGATAATGAGTATGATAGTGAACATGCAAACGAATATGACAATGAGAGTGAATATGAAAGTAATACTTTTACTCCTCCCCTTTCAAATGAACAAAATATTGATTGTGATAATGCATGGAATAATGATGACTATTATGCATATAGTGAAGAAGATAATGCATCTCATGACTCTAACTCTTTTCTCACTTCTCTCAAACATAATGCATTATAAAAGGTTGTTTCTACTTATATGCATTATTTTATTTCAAATGATGCACATGTCCATGATAATGTCACATCTTCTATTTAATTAGAATATGATTCACTAATACTATAGATACCAATGAATCTCCCAAGGCACCCCCTACTACAATAGCACCTATTTCTCACTCTTAATACAAAGAGACTGATATCCCACATCCTTCTACTAATGTCCAAGCTACCATTCCTCCAAATGTTCAAGTGGGTACACCCCCTCTCTATGATCTATTTGCTAAATGTAGCATTCCCATGGATAAAATAAATGATCAAATTTAAGTTTTAAATGAACCACTTCAAGATAATAATATAACATCCCAAGAGATTATTTATTTGATGCATGTAGTTGGTGAATGACAACACCAAGTACATCTCCTTACTTTGGAAAACAAGGCTTATAAGTCTTGGATGGATGCCAACGATGTGCATGATAACCCTCTTTTGCAGACATTTGTCAAAGCTTCATTTCCTAAGCATTTATAAATACCATCATTGCCTCAATTTGATAGAACTAGAGATCCATTCATACACCTTAAAACCTTTTGAAAGGATTTGCCATCTCACATGTGTCCTTTGATTATACTTAAGTTGTTCTAATAAACATTAGTGGGTAATGCATAGAATTGGTTCTTTCATCTACTCGTTATTGGTTCCTTGCATACATATGATGATTTATAGGAGACGTTTATTAGATATTACATAGAAAACCTAGACCATCATGTTACATATGAGAAACTCACCCTATTGCATCAGAATAATTCAAAGCCATTTAGTGATTATATCTTAGATTCAAGACTCACATGTTAAAACTGATTTATAAACCAACAGATTTGAAGATTTAACATATCTTTAATAAGGGGATTATCCAAACCCTCTTAGAGCATATATTATATCAGATAGAGTCATCTTTTAGGCACTTGTGTTATACAATTTTAGCTTTGGACAAGAAATTGGGATTGATTGAGTCAGATTTAGTTGATCAACTTAATCTAGATTTCATAGAATTACCTCCATTTATAACTCCTAGCACTCAACATCCACCATATCCAAAAAATGACAGGAGACCACAACTAGAAAGTAACCAGTTAAGAATAAAGATCCAATTTCTAGAACACCACCTTCATAATGCACTATAGAAAATAGTAGTAGGGTACTAGTATAGTTTGATTCAGAGTGGCATAGACCATACATAATATTATCAACACTACTAGATATGAGGTTAATCACATTTCCTTATACTCATCGTTAAGATCTACATCTCCTACATAAACAACCACATCAGCCCTTTTGTAACTATCATCATATCCATAGACATAAAGACAATGATTGTTATAGACTTAGGGACTGTATTAATAGATGTGTTGATAATGACATCATACTATTCACACCAGGGGCACCAAGATATCCTTCATCATGGATTCATAGACCTCATTCCTCCATGATTGAGTCATCCTAAGACATTCCTTCATAGGAATCATCGATTACTCATCGTGAGAGTAATGTGGTTTCTATGATAGAGCCTCATAAGAGATATCCTATCCCACCTATTTAGAGCGTTTAAAGACCAATACGATGAGAGTAGCCTACATATACTAGAGTAGTCTATAGAGTACATAGTGAAATTCCATATACATATCAAACACAATCACAAGAATCACAGTAGCATTTTTAGGGTCTTATCTCACATAACAACCCATTACAGTTAAGATTAGATGCACCCACATCACAAAGTATTGCTCCAAATAGATATTCACTACATCTTAGTTTTTAAGGACCTATATCATGTAGAAAACTACTATGATTGAGATTAGATGAGCCCCCATCACAGGTTACAGTTCCATCTCAATCTATTACTTAGTCATGCACATTATAGTAGAAGCCATAGGGTATTATTTCATGTATAAATTGACTATGATTATGGATAGATGAGCCTCCTTCAAAACACACAATTTCAGTTGTACATCCATTGAGATTTCATCTTATAGAGTCTCCATGTACAACTAAAGTTAGTGCACCATAGATAACATTAGATATAGGGCATGTTACTACATAACATGAGTAGTATGGGCACTTGGTCAGTTAGCTATCAGGGATTAGATTGTGATATAGTAGCCAAGGGGATGATATGCATAGAGTGATATATTACATCCCCTTATACTAATAACCAACATTCCTAGTTCTAAATAACCATCCCTAGCTAAACTAAATTATCCAAATCCCAATCTTAAACCAATTCACTTTATCAAAACAATTTACGAATTAGAAAACAATAAAGTTTTACTTACATATGATTTAAAATAAAACATTAGAATCACACTTGAAACTATCAACAACAAAAAAATCACATCCTAAATACCATTTTACAAAACATATGCAACCGCAAAATCAATGCCAAATCAACTATTTCTAATCAACCATTCACAATAAATATACCAATACTACAAATTCCATAACACAATATGCATGAGTCAAAATCAAACCAATATCTATATATAATGAGTTTTCAAAACATATACATTGGTATCAAGTATAATCAATCATGAATGGGCATCAGACCCTCACTCTCAGTCTCACTCTTCCCATTAGTACTAGTCCCATAATCTACCCTAACACTCAATGGCCCTACACCTCTTCAAACTACCATATGCCTCTTGTGATGACTTTATCGCTCCAGTACTCGAAAATGCTCCTCAAGAAAGTATACATATCACCTCTAAAATTTTATATACTTATCCATGATCCTCATTCTACCAAAACCGAAATTAGGTGAAAGCATCATATGCCTATCCAACATAGCTCTCAACTTGTCTCTCTCTCTTGCTACCCTAATATATGTAGGTATCACTATAGCTACCCTAATAAATACATGGGCATGAATACTAGATTTGATGATCACTCACTTTATCAATCCCTCCTCTAATACATCATCAAGTATATGCCATGTGAGATTTTAGAGTGTCGACTTAATTATTGTCTCCCAATAGTCATCATCTCTACCTTCTACCCTAGCATATGCTCCATCCTGAGTACCTCCCACTTCACCTGCACATAAATTATGACACTAAATTAGATATATACTTTAAAAGTAAAAATAAAGTATAAATATATACATAATTCAAATGTAATCACTACTTACCTCCCATAACTTGGATCGACTCAGGGTCCTCATACTCTAGATAATCCCCTACCTCAATAAATTACAATGGAGCCCATCAATGCCTAGCCCACCATGTAATATATGAATCTATACATCCAATGTCATCCACATTTAAAATATACATGGCCTCATCCCTTGTATCCAAAGGTAATGAATGGTGTAAGCCAATCCTCAATAGGCCTTGCATGATCTCCTACCCTCACAAATGCTTGTGCGTTCCTCACCCACACCCATGCTACTAGGGGCACATCTTGTCGTACCCTAAACTATCTAGTAATACACTCATATACCCTATCCTAGTGGTCATGTATCCAACAACTAACCCTCATATATTATATTTGTACACCATCCTCTACCCACCTAGGAAATCCTCTATAGGGCTTCCATATGATGTCACCTGCCACCAATCCATCTAAAACTTGCCTATAATGATCCATCCCAGGGGATCAGATAGCTAATGTGCACATCCACCACTCTCTAAATGGTTGTGGAGCTTCCCATTTTGAATTGGATAATCCAATTAGATGCACAAATGCTATGTGTTTATAGGCCCAATAATGTAATAAGGTCACCACACTCACCCTGCCATTAAATGATTCTTATGTAAACCTATAGAGATCCCTATATACGTGGGATATCATAGTATTCCCCCATAAGAATAAAGTGCCATATACCTCCACACTATGCACAATCCTATGCATCTTATATGCAATAGATACTCCAATCCCATCCATAGCAATAAAATATGCCAACAAAATAACCAACCACTTATTTAAGTGCAAAATATTAGACTGCACAATGATTGATAGTAGTGTATACACATAGCATTTTCAAAATTTTATTGATTACTGACACTTGGTATCTTGAAGGAACCCATTGAGTCTTAATCTCTCTGAGTGCATACCTTAAGGGGTGCACCAAGAAAGGGGTGGGTAGACTATTAGTGCTTTGTAAGATTATTGTTCCTTTTGCCACTTACCATCTACACACTTGTCTCTTAAAACCTTGAACCCTAAGCTTATTTTTCTTTTTCCTATCCATTCCAATCATTATCATTCTTTATTCCTTCATTTATTACTTTGTTACCCTTTTGACCTATTCAAAAAATTAGGTCAACTTGGTTGACCTAGTGTGTTTTGGGGACACTTTAGCTCTTTTGGTTTGTTAGCCTCCCGACTCACCTAGCATAGACCTAGTGAGTTAGACTAAAAATATGCTAGGTCAAACCAGTCGACCTAGTACAACTAACATGTCTAAAAGTTTTTAGGTAAGATACTACTATATATACAAGGTCATTTACCACCATTTGTAAGAGAGAAAATAATTAAGTGAAGAAGTGCGAATGAACATCTGCTTATTGACTATTCTACTTGAGGAATAAAGCTTTAGGGTTCAATACTTTCTTTGAGCTCTGATCCTGTCTTGTAGATAAGTATTTTGGATTATTAGCTAGGTTGTGTATCTTAGAGATGATTTATCTTTGTTATCCTTACAAACCACAACAATCTCTTATGAAGCACCTTGGCCAAAGGAGAGATTGAGTCCCAGCAGGGTCATCTTCAAAGGTAAGTATTCCTAACTTTATTTCTCCTTTGTAAGAGTAGATAGATAATGTAGTATGTATTCTTATCTTCCATGTATTAGGATTATGTATACATTGAAATGAGTATATGAATCTTATGCATGTTTATTTTATTTGTTGTTTATTTGTTTTTTATAACCCCCACTTTGTGCCACAAGCTTTTGTACACACTAGATTAGTTTACTTTTCTTGTTATTAGAATAGTTTAATTTCTTGTTTGTTAGCATAAGTGAAATATCAAATCATAGGAATATTTTAGGGTTGTTTTGTGATTGTGTTAGACTGTAGGCTTTGGAACGCTTCCTAGAATGATATGTTGTGACAAGAGATACAAGTGATCCAATAATTGGGTCTAGCAGATCCCCATATTGGTCATGCTCCTACTTAACAAGTATATACCCAATTAGAAGTATATGTGTGCTCTATCTTATCTTATCTAAGATTAATTCATGTACATCATGCAATTTTGATTGCATACATTCTAGTGAACCTGATGTGAATCTTATCCCACCACTAGTTAGATTGTCTTCACATTTCCATTTTTATTTCCTCTCTTATTTATCATTAGCTTCACTTTGGATTCATCTTCATTACATTCTGGTGAACCCGACCTGAAACTAACCCTTGTAGGATTTATTTCACTTATTTAATTTTTTTTTCATCATGTCTATCATATATTTTGGCATACTAATTGGATTTTGTTGACCCAGTTTTTTTTCTTTGTGCACTAAAATAGGCAACTAGATCGAACAACTCGACCTAGTATATGTTTTCAATACTTTTTAGACTTCTAATTCAACCTACTAGGTCAATTAGGTTAACCTAGAACATGTTTAGTCACTTTGTATCAAGTTCCTAAATAACTTGGTTAATCAGCTTGATCCAGTATAGGTTTTAGTTTTCTAGACTTCTATATTAGCCTACTAGGTTGACTAGTTTGACATAGTACATTTTTAGACATCTAGTTCAGCCTACTAGGTTGACCAGGTTGACCTAGTACATTTTCAACACTTTTTCAATAAGTTTTTGTATTACTTGGTTGACAATCTTGACCTAGTTTGCAATTTTTTGATATATTTCTTGAAGGTTCTTTATCAACAATCTTCTCATTTCCATATCTGAACCATCAACGTCAGTCTTTTATTCTTTATCTCTTTTTATTCTATACTTTCCTTTCAAGTTTGTAGTCTTCAAAACTAACCTTACATAGCCAACTAGATCGACCTAGTTGACCTAATTTTGTGTTCTGTGTGTTATTTGAAATAACTAGGTCGACTTGGTCTACCTAGTAGGTTTTCCAAACCCTATCTTCAGTAGTACTAACTTGACCATATTGACCTAGTTATATATGTTTTGCATATACTGTTTTCACTATACCTTGTTTCAAAGTTAGAATTCACCTTGTATGCTACTCACATATTTTCATTTAGTTACTTGCTTGCTTAGAATAATTCACATAGTCTAATTAGGAGGTTTTTAATTAACTGCTTAGTTTCATTATTTCAATTTTATGCACACATAGCCAAATCACATAACATCAACAAGCATTTCAACATTTGACTACCTAGGCCAACCTACTTAGATTTCATCACCAAGGGGGAAGTTAACTTGAAGCTCTGGTCAAGTATAAAGCATGGTTAATGGTATATTCTAGCTAATCACTTGACACCCTTATCATTGTAGTGTGTGAAGTGAAGGGGTAGACCCCAATACCAAGCTTGTATCATTGACACTATAGTCCCTTTCATCCTAAACTCACCTAAAACCATCCATATATTTCTATCTATTACCTTATAGCCAACTCCCCATCATTTAAAATTATTCTTAATAATCTAATTAATATTCTAGGTTGACCAATTAGCTAGCTTTACTTTCTAAGTTGCCTACTTGCTCTTTGCTCAATTGTGTGTGCAAGAACTGGCATTAGCCAACATTGGTGCAATATTTTTCTTTGTGTCCATCAATTGGATTGGCAAGCATCAACTCAATTGAATATCTATTTAATTTTAGCATATACTTTCTTAGATCAACTACAAAATATCTTTTTTCATTTCACAAACTTGTTACCACCTCTTTTTTTACTTCCCATTCTCTGCACTAGGTTGACCCTATCGACCTAGCAATTTTTATAGGCCCTATACATTGTACTATGTTGACCTAGTTGACCTAGAATTATTTACAAGATTTCCCCCACTTTTTGTTAGTCTTTATTCTCTATACTGGGTCAATCTTATGGACCCTGTATAGTTTCACAGTCCCTATTTTTGCACTAGGTTAACCTACTTCTATTTCAGTCACTTTCTGATTCTTTGCTTCTTTATCTTGCTTCTTCTTCTTTCATCATGGACTATCTATTTGGTGACAACATGGAAGTTCAATGAAATGACATGATGGAATTTACCAATCCTAATAGGGTCTCTCATAAAAAAGGTAGGGTTCCTTTCGAGAAGGCTAGTAATGTGCATATTGTAACCCATACAATGAACTATGGGAATCCTCATATCTCTTTGCAGAAAAACCCTCCTCTTATTTTATAGGATAATCTTGAGTTAGAGTATACTCTTGAAATGCTTTTCTTTATCACATAATTCTCTCAACATAGAAGGAAGGATCCTTCCACCATCTATAACCTTATGGTTAGCTGTCAAGTTGAAGAACCACATTCCCCTACTCCCACTTTCTCAATTGGATTTTGGGGTATTAATTTATTTACTTCTCAACCTCTTCCTTAAATCTTGACTCCTTCTTATGCCATGACATCTTATTATTTAACTTCTTGTACCTCCATACCAAGTATCTCAACAAACATGGCAGGTTCTACATCTAGTGGGCCTCTCATAAGACCCGTTATCCTTAATCCATCCACTAGTTCACTGTTTTCTACCTAAGGCACTCATGTTTCTAGTGTTTCTTCTTCTCAACCATTTACCAACCCATCTTTTTCTTCGCAAGAAAATTTTGCCACTAGTGCCTCAAATTCTCATAGCTCTTCTCAAGATCATATTAACACTAATAATGGTACCCAAGCCACTAATACCAACACAAACACCAATACTAACTCTTCTAATAACACTAATCAAACTCATCAGCTATTATTATAATCTCTAAATCAAATGAACACATACCAAGCTCATAATATGAATCAAATGATGTGAATGCAGAACCACCTTCTTAATCTTCAAACACAACTACAACCAATGACTTGGGGTACACATAACCAAAGTATTCCTCCTCACCCTTTTTGATATTATCAAGGAAATCTTATTCCTAAACCTCCATTAGTCAAAAAATTCATCAAGAATTTACAAAATGAACCTCTTACCACTCAAATTACTAACATTGACATTGGAGGTATAACACCTACAATCTCTTATAATGGATCAACTGATCCTACCCTTCATCTTAAGACATTTTAAAATATTTATAAGGATTGGGTCAAATTAAACACCTTTTTGGCTACCAAACTCCTTGCCAAAATCCTCACAGGTGATGCCTTGGATTGGTATAATCAACTTAGACCTCATTCCATTACTAGTTTGGAGGATTTAGTGAATGCTTTAGTATAAAAATTCCAAACTAGTGATCTTCCTAAAAACACTTTGGCCCATTTCATCAATTACAAACAAAATGAAAATGAAATTGCACAAGCCTTTGTTAAATGATGGAAGACTTTGCCAAACAAGTGTGAATATAACATGGCTGATGATAATCTATTTCATCCCTTTACCAATGCTCTTTATCCTAAATTACAATATCGAGTCTATACCCTCTCTCCATGTACCTCAAAGGAGGTCATTGACCAAGCCAAATGATAAGACTTCCTTATGCATCAATTCAAGCTAGCCCAACTTTCCATGGGTCCTCATCTATTAATTAATAATACAAACTACAATATTACTAATGATTGTGTTACTGATTCATTTGATACCATTCATAATGTTCGAGCTATTATTCCTTCCCCTTCTTTGAAACCAACTCCTTCTCAACAATATACTAATCCTCATCTTTACAAAATAACATTAATGTTCATAAACCTCTTTCCTTAACTGAATTGCTTAAACATCTACCTAGGCCTCTTTGAGAGAGGTTGACCTTACTCATCCTATGAAAACTTGGTATGATCCTAGCATGCTTTGTTGGTTTCATGTTAGTTGGGTTCACTCTCAAGAGACCTATAGATAAATTCATTATTTAGCTATGGAATTTAATCTTGGACCTAATTTTGATCATGATTCTATCATTCAAAAGCATCAATAAGGTTATGAAAATGCTCTCAAGGACTACAAAACTCATGATAAAACTCAAGCCTTAAATCAAGAAAATTCTCATTTAGCTATCTATAAAGATCCTTTACCTAATCATCAACATATTTAAGAAAACCAAGGCAAGCCCACTTCTTCCACCAATAACGTAGAAAGTCTTGTTGAACCAAGTTTCGAAGAGAATGTGGTTATCATGATTAATATGCAAAGGGTGTTGGCTTTCATCGATTCTCAACCTATCTACACCTTGCCTCCCTCTCAAACATACCGTGTTATCCAAAATTATTCTCTTACTCATTTAAATGAGTTGGGGTAAGAAGATCTTATAACATTTGATGGTAGTCCAACTTATTATTCTCCCTTGGATAACACATCCCATTCTATTTATACCATTCTTCCATCATCTTTTAATACCAATGATAATCAAACTTACAATGATAATAAACCTTCTATTAACACTTCTTCCAAACTTCAAGATCAATCTAAACCATCTACTTCATCACCAAATAATTTACAACCTTATTCTAAACCTTCTCATTTTTATTAGCATAAATTTTAATGCTCTTCGACTCCTCTTTTTGAATACCTCATTAACCATTACACACCTATATCTAACAATAATCTCATGGGTTATGATGAGTGGGTTCCATTGCGGAGCTCACTAATCTCCCTTCTCAAATTCCATTTATTGAGCTTATGAAGACCTCTCCCCATCATCAAAACCATATTATACAACTATTATTTGAGATGAATGTCCCTCAACCTCCCTTATCAGGACATGAGGCAACCTTATCTAGTTTCGTGTATAGTATCTTGAAACAATGTGTAAAGATGTCCATCAATGTTGATGAAACTATCGATACTTCTCTTTATTTGAAATTTACCATTGCATCTATGATTCTTGATGAGATTATGCTTTGTATAAATGATCCTCCCTTATTTATTAGCATCTAAATTAGTGATATCCAAGTTAAATGAGCATTGATTGATGAGGGTTCTATCACTTGTTCTATTTTTTTTTATTTCATTAAGACCTTTGGATATTTAGAATGTAATCTAAAGTCTACATGTAGCACCTACTAAGGATATGATAAAAGGAAAATGCCTCCTTTTTGGTGTGTGTGGCTTCCCATTACTATCCCACCTGTCATCATTCATGTAAAGGTGATGATTTTTAACTTTCATCTTTCTTATAACATCTTGATTGGTAGGCCATGGACTCATCATACGCGAGATATCATTTCTTCCACATGCCAATGCATAAAATTCCTTCATAATGGAGCCATTTACATGATTCAAGGAGATACTAACCCTTGGAATTTTGAATAATTCAAAAATCATACTGTTTTCAAGATTCCTACTCTTGAGTGTTTGCTTAGTGTTCTATTTCATGAGTCACAATGTTTAAATTTTACTGTCAACTCAACCAAAGTTTACAATGGAAATTTTGAGATCATTGGTAACATTCCTCCCAGCCTTTTAGACTTTGATGATGATGAGCTTGATGAGATTACCTTAAAGATCAAAACTTTTGATCTCACAACTCATCTCATCTCACAGCTTCCTAATTCCTTGCAACCTCATTCTCGTAAACCTATTTGTGATGACATTCCTATAGTCTTATCCAAGACTAAACATTCTATTCACCATGCTTATTCAAATGAAAAATTTATTCCAAATTGTGTCATTGATCTTCATACACTAGATTATGATGATGGCTATTCTTTAGATGATACTTTATTAGGCGGTCTTGTCCAAGCTCATAATGTTGAGATTGTGTGTTATCATTATTATTTAATTAAGTCTTTTCATGCATATTCTCATGTTCCAATAATTATATTTCTTAATTATTGCATTTTTATTCTTTATCATAGAGTAGAGATGGTGCCAACACCTCCAATTTCTAAGGAACCCTATAGGACTATGCTCATGGATCATGCTATGACCAGACCTTACCATTTTACTAGGTTACCTAACTCCCATTATTAGTTCACCCCTAAGGTTAGTCTAATCATAATTAGAAATTCTATTGATCCCACCCCTCCCATAGTAGCACATGTGTTAGAACTGGTTATTATTTCTATTTCCACTATTGTTGAGCCTACTCTTGCTTCTTCCACTAGTACTCCTATTACACCTAGTTCCATTCCTTCTCCATCACCACATTCTATTGGTGATGGTTTGATTCCTTTACCTAAGATGGATCCTCTACCCACCAAATGGGGTGATGATTCATCTCTTTCATCTTCCACATCTGTTGCACCTTCTCTTGTGAGTGTTTCTCCTAAAGATACTCACAAGCATATATTTTGCTTCCATGGGATAGATAATCAATCTTCTAACCATATGTTATTTACATAGGATTATAATAGAGCTCAATCCCTCTACCTATCCTTTTAGATGTGATATTTTCACCTATGGCTATACAAACTTGGTCTGGGTCACTACATGTGCCTGCATCAACTGGGTCTACATCATTATATATGCCTGAATCATTTATTTTACTATGTCTAGATGAATAACTCTCTCATTAGATAGGGCATGCCAAGCATACCTCTCCCCTAAACCCATCTCTACTAGTGGATGCACCCTCTCTCTCTACATCTGTATCTACCTTGTGGCCTTTCCTACTAGTTTAAACCAACTTGCCTGAGCTAGGGCAGATGATACACTTGGATCCTCTAGTGTTATGGGGTTATATGGCTATAGAGTCTCATCTCGGACATCATGGAGTGCTCCCCTAACCAAGGACCCCCATCTCTCTTCCTCATCCTTAGGTACACCTAAAAAATCCTACCAAATGGATGTTAGATCACTATCATATCTCACAATATCTATCTATCTATCTATCTATCTATTTCCAAACCAAACCAATAAATCAATCATAATTTTCTTACCTAATTATGTCTCAGCTCTTATGGTCTCACCATCCACATGACTGCCTAGCATAGTCTCCTAATCTACATGGACTCCTAGTACCTCCTTTGTTAGTCACCTCCTCAGCTTGAACCTAGCTATCATGGCCTACATCCATCTCAGGCTATGCTTGAGAAGTCTCTCTCTCATTTATCTCTCTTATGGATCCTCTATTGAATTACTAAGGATGATGATGGTTTTCACTCTCTCCTCTTGCCTCCATAAATGCCATGTCCTTAGTGGTGGTATCTCATCTCTCTATAGAGTTGATGGTGGTACATCTAGTATCTCTACCTCTACCTCCTCCACTTTCTCTACCCCTCATCATGCCAACATAGTCCATGGTCACTCCTGATGTGGCCTCAATGTTGGTCTCATTGTTAGTGGTCCAAGTCCCCTCTTCCCTAATGGCTCTCTCACATGTTGAGTCCACTATTCAAGCATAACTATCAGTGTCACTAGATGAGGTAGACCCATTTTCCCTAGCATTAGTGCCACCATATGTGGCTCTCTCCACCATATATAGTGTCTTATCACCTCTCTACTCTCTAACATAGTCCAACTATGTTCCATCTCTCCCAAGTAGTCACTAGCTACTTATATGGTTACCATACTATGTTAGTACATCTCACCATCTATAGTACTGGCACATGGGGCATGACCTATACTACCTAGTCCTCCCTCTATCTTCTCACTCAAGGTGACCTATCATCGACCACATTGGGCAACCCAACCAATTGATACATAAGAAATCTCTCATATATCAATGTTATCAGTAGTATGACTAGTCCCATGGTCTTATGTCCTCTAATCCACATCTTGAATATATCATAAAAAAGATTGACATAAATGACATATCCTAGATCATATAATAATACTGCCATGTTTGCCTTTGCCTCATGGGTGAGGATGTGGTACATGTTGGCAACATTCTGAGAACAAAGGAGTCTTTCTCCTCACTGATCACCACGTCATTGGTCTTCCTTGTGACCCAATAGATCAAGTGGATCTTCCATTAGTGGAGGTGATAACAGGGTTTGGATCCCTCCCCCTGAGATCATGGAGGTGATAACAGGTGTTCATGTCCTCCCCCCAAGATAAGTTTCTTTGGTTAGCTCTTGTAATTTCTCCTGATAGAAACAAGGATGAAATTAATGATGCTTATCAAAATTATGGTTGGGAGACTTTATCTATGGATGATGACCTCCCTACTTAGGGTCAACGGGGTGATAAGCCACAGATTCCACCTTCTCCACCACCTCCTTTGGGCACCATGTTTTTTGCGGCAACTTAAATGTTCTCTTTATTGATATGTGTTCTTTTATTTACTTTCTTAGTTGTTATGCATTTTTGATTTGATGTTTTGTTAAGTGATTATTATTAACTCTCTGATGAATTCTACATTTTTAGAATTAGTTATTTTTTATTTGACTTTTCTCATAAGATGTGACTTTTACATCCAATTTTTTTAAAATAATTAACATTGTACTTTATATTTATTTATATTAATACAAATACACTCTTCAATCCAAATATATATATTTACACACTCTACTATGATGTTTATAATATTGAACTAAATTGCATCATATAGATATGCCCCATCTAAAGTATTTGACTCTAATCGAAAAGGTATTATGTTCATAATATCTAATAACCAACATGTTGCATTATGATTGGAAGTTGTTTTTAATTTTTAATTATGGCGTAGTGATTTTGAACTAAATCCTATGTATTAGATTATTAGACTGTAATATAAAAAGTATTATTTTGATGATAATTACATGAAAGAGTAATGATAAGTATTATTAAGATAGATGTAAGGAATCTGAGCGTTTGTGTTATTTGAGAGGAATTTAAATATAAGGGATATATTATAGAGGAGTTGGAGGGCTCAAAGATAGAGTTCATCTATGAGATTGGAGAGGATGAAGGTAATTTGAATTTGGTGTCAAATAGAAAAATCAAATTCAAGAGAACAATCCAGTTAAGTGTTAAGAGTAACGAGAAATATTAAACTAAAGGATATTATTAGATCCAAATCTAGATACTTAGATAGATATTACTACTGAGCATGTGTATGCTAACTGGAAGTGATTTATTTATTGTTATTAGTTTTTGGTTGCTATCGGTTTGTTGTTGATTGACATTATTTTATTTGCTTTTGTTGTTTTGGCTAGTGATTATCCTTTTGTTTTAAGGTTGGACCTATTGATGCTTATCATTCAATTTTTCCTTGTATAAGGGAAGGGGCCCTTTCAAAACTCTCATTTTACTTTTATCAAAAAAAAATACATGTAAATGTATAGACACTTAAAATATGGCCACAATACGTTTAATTTAGGTGTTTTTAGTGTGTTTGTCATGGTTTTTCATGCAAATTTTTTTCTTTTGGTTCCTTTCTCCTTGCTGTATTTGGGTTTTTTGGAAGATGTGAAAAATAACCCTAGTGCTCTTAGGTCTTCCTAAAGTGCCTAGATGCTCATGGGTATGTTTGGAAGTTCCCATAACACTTATGGGCCCTCTTGTGTTCCCTTTTGGTCCTCACTAGGATAAAGTGCACCAATCACCTATGTCCTATATTTTACTATTTTTAGTCATTTTGACACTAATAAAGTCCTAATTTGTATTCAACTCTATGTGGGTTTAGATCCAGAGTAAGTTCTAATAGCAGCGTAAGAGAGTCCAAAATTATCAAATTCCTATGGATGATCATTTTATCTGAGTCTAACGAACTCGTCTAGAAAGGCAGAGTCAAACTATTTTTTCTCAAGACTATGCACCTACATTTTTAATTATTTTTCCATGTTTGATCACCTTTGGATGTGCTCATATACAATCAAGTATTCTTTATCCTTTTTCCAAACTCTAGCTCTTGCACGTTTGATTAGAAAACCTTGAAAAAATGTTAGCATTCTAGGTTGGACTGACCTTAGTCAATTCCCAGTGACCAACTAAGTGTCACATACATTAACAATACTCTTAAGAGGGCACAAAATACATGTAGTTCTCCCTTCAATGTGATTTTTTACTGATTCATGTGGATGCAATTCTATATGTTATTTCACTAGGCCCTCCTTTGATACAAACATGCAAAATAGAAATTATTCTTAGAAACTTTAAATTTTAAAATGAACAATGAACTAAGAGTAGTGTGCACTTTGTATGTAACTTTAAAATAATGAATGTTTGTCCCTAAATGCCTTCAAGCGTCTTTCTATATATATGAGTTCTCAAGTTTGAATTTGGGGAACAAGTGGCACGTAAAATTTGACCCAAATGTAATCAAACATGTAGAATAAAATGGTCCAAAAGGAAAATTGCCCAAAAGTAAAATTTCCCAAAAGAATTTGAAAATGGCTTTAGGACACTTTCAAGATTTTCAAATGCCTACATATGGCAATAACACTATTACATTTTAAATTCATCTGTAAATCAAGAAAAACTCAACATTTAGTAAACGACTAGGGATACATGTGACATAGTAGAGAAGTTATAAATAATAAAATAGAGTATTTAATAGTCAAATAAAGTTAATAAGATGACAAAAGACCAAGACAAATGTACTAATAATTTCCCTATTCACAATTAAGGATTCATATATGTAAAATCTAGTAAAAGATTTATGTAAACAAGGCTTGCACTAAATTTAGATATCTACATATCAAATTCATATCTTCTTTTTATTTTGATATGCATGGCGACACACACATTCAATGTGGGGTAAGATGTAGATACTTTAAAATATCTCATAGACATTTATTATTCATTAAATTATATGATTATAGGTTGTTTGTGTAATTTTTTCATTTAATGGTCCAAATTAGATGTTAATGGCAAGTTTTGTGGGTGGTTGTTATGTCTTTGTTATTTTTTGCACCCCTCCTCTCTACCTCTCAAACTTTCCATCTATGTTTTTAAGTGTTTAGGTGGTTTTGGTCATGTCTCCCCTTTTTTCTTTTGTGTCTCCCCTCCACCACTTAAACTCTCTTTGTATGTTTGTAGGTGCCTTAGGTACTATGTCTCTAACATCCCTAGTGCTCTATAAAATATCGAGAATTGAAGACACTCATAATATTTTTAATATCCCATTTTGGTGAAGGTACACCTATTTTATGGTCCTTTATTAATGAACCCAAAAACTAAGAAGAACAAGAAAATTACCAATAGGCTAAGATCGTAAAATAATTCTTAGAATTAATTTGTATTGATTACTTGAAATAATTACAAACCCACACCATGCTTAAATAAGCCTCAACTCAGAATTTAGAGTTTACATGTAAAATTTGAAAAAAACTAAAAAAAATGCCTATTTAAAAAACAACTCTCGAAATCTCCCAAAATATCCTAAGCACTATAATAAGACTATGAGATGAAATTTAACTAAATTTGATGTTCGGTTCTAAAAATATACAATTTATAAAAATAGAAAAAACCCAAAAAAATTATTAAATCATAATTTTAGACCTTTAAATGATCACGTATGGCCAACAAAAAATATCAAAAACATTTCTAGGTAGGTAAAACTCTCTAGGATAGCAACGTACCTTTCGATATGATCGCTTTGGCATGTGGAAGAGCTCAAACAGATCTATGGGTCAAAAGTTATGGCCTCTAGAAAATTGCCCTATTTTTCTTTGCATCATTCTCCTCTGGTTGAAAACAACTCATCTCCTGCGAGTTTTCCTAATTATACTACTAACACTTTTCCTTGTCAATCTTCTTTAGCTCCCATTCTATAATCCAAGTGTTATTTTCTTGTTGCAATCCTTCCCACTGCATCAAATACTTGTTATAATTCCCTTGCCTTGTGTTCAATGTCTTCATATCCAAAATCTACACTATTTTTTCTTTCTTCTTCTTTGGAACCGATTTCTCCCAATTTACTTATTCATCGTCATCATCTTCACCATCTTCTCCATGGAATTCATATAAATTTGAAACATTAAATACTGGAGATATATCAAAATTCGGTGGTAAACACACTTGATATGCGTTATCATTGATTTTCTTCACAATTTTGCATGGCCTAATTTTTTTGTATTTCAACTTGTTGTATGTGCCTTTTGTAAATCTTTATTTCCTCAAGTAAACTATTACCAACTCTGATTCAAATAATTTGGATCTTCTTCTTACATCCACTCCTATGCCACTGCATCAAATACTTGTTATAATTCCCTTACCTTGTGTTCAATGTCTTCATATCCAAAATCTACACTATTTTTTCTTTCTTCTTCTTTTGAACTTATTACTCCCAATTTACTTATTCATATTCTTCATCTTCACCATATTCTAGATGGAATTCATATAAATCTAAAACATTAAATACTGGAGATATATCAAAATTTGGTGGTAAATTCACCTCATATGCGTTATCATTGATTTTCTTCATAATTTTGCATGGTCTGATTTTTTTGTATTCAGAAGTCTTCTTTTCATCAAGATCATGTTCAACACTAGTATTCACATTAGATTCCTCATCAAAAATGTCATCCCTTATTAATGTTGATAATGCCTATCTTTTTTAGGAATCCAACTTGTTGTATGTGCCTTTTAGAAATATTTATTTCCTCAAGTAAACCATTACAACTCTCCTTCAAATAATTTGGATCTTCTTTTGACATCCGCTGCTACTTTATATTTCTCATTACTTTCCTACAACTTTCTTCTCACTCCTTGCAACTGTTGCATATACTCTGCAAATGCTTCTACATCATCAGTAATTTGAACTGCAATTAGAAATTATACCAAATCTAAAATACCCATAGGATTTCTCCCATAAACAATTTGAAAATGTGACTTTTTTGTTGATCTATTCACTGAATTGTTATATGCAAACTCATCTTATGGTAAATCCAAGTGCTTTGGGTTCTCTCCCACTATGCATCTCAATAAATTTCCCAAGATCATATTCATAACTTATGTCTGTCTATCTATTTATGGGTGATATGCACTACTAAATTTTAGCTTATTACCCATCTTCTTCCATAAAGTCCTCCAAAAATGACTTAGAAATTTTGTATCCCTATCTGAAGTAATAGATTTTGAAACACCATGCAATCTCACAATATCCATAAAAAATAATTATATAACTCTAGTGACATCATTGGTTTTCTTACATGCAATGAAATGAACTATTTTAGAAAATTTGTCTATAACAACAAAAATTGAATCATTACCTCTCTGTGTGTTTGGCAATCCCAACACAAAATTCATACTCAAATATGTTCATGGTCCTCTTGGAACTAGTAATGGCATGTAAATTACATTATTTTGTGCATGTCCTTTAGCCACCTGACATATTATGCACCTTGAAACATACCTTGTCACATCTCTCTTCATCTTTGGCACAAAATATTTTTCCTCTACCAAGTATATTGTCTTTGTTTTACCAAAATGTCTAGTCAAACCAGCACTATGTAATCCTCTTATTATATTGTCTCATAGAGACCCAAATAGAATGCGTAAGTGTTTTCCTTTGAAGTGATAAACTTCTTGTACAAGATACTCATCATGAATAATATCTATTCCACCTATTAATGGATTCATGCACTGTTTAACTATCTTACCAAAATATAGATCAGTATCATATAATTCTTCAATATCATGAAATCCAACTACTTCACTCACCATAGTAGTTAATAACGCTACCCTCTCGCTCAATTCATTAATTACTTTATTTTGTTTTCCTATTTTATGTTTCAACACAAAAATATACGCTTGCAGAAAAGAAACCCACTTTGCATGCCTACTATTCAACTTCTTTTATGTATTCATATACTTCAAAACCTCATGATCTGTAAATAGTATAAACTCCTTAGGCACAAAGTAATGCCTCCAGTGTCTTAATGCTTGTACAATTGCATAAAGTTCAACATCATAAGTAGAATACTTTGTTCTTACCTCATTCAATTTCTCACTGAAATATGCTATTGGCTTTTCTTCTTGACTTAGCACAACACCAATTCCCACAAATAAATCATCACAATCAACCTCAAACACTTTGTTAAAATCAAGTAATGCTAAAATTGGCCTTTATGTAATCTTCTTCTTCAAAATTTCAAAACTTTATGTGGTTGATCTAGTCCATGCAAATTCTTTCCCTCTCATGCAATTTGTTATTGGTGCCACAATACTACTAAAAGTTTTAATAATTTTTTTGTAAAAATTTGATAGACCATGGAAACTTCTTCCCTCTATAATGATTTTTGGAATAGGCCACTCAACAATCACCTTTATCTTTTCTTCATCCATTTTACACCATCTTCTGAAACTGTAAATCCCAATAATACCAAACTATTCTACATAAACCTGCACTTCTTCAAATTTGTATATAATTTCTCTTTTTTTAATAAATCCATTACCATTCTCAAATGTTGTAAGTGTTCTTCTTTAGTATTACCGAATATCAAAATATCATAAAAATAAACAACCACAAACTTACCAATATATTCTCATAGCAATATATTCATCACCCTCATAAATGTGCTAGGTGCATTAGATAATCTAAATGGCATCACCATCCACTCATATAAGCCATCCCTTGTCTTGAATGCAGTTTTCCACTCATCTCCTTCATAAATTCTAATCTAATAATAGCCACTCCTTAGATCAATCTTGGTAAAATATTTTACTCCTTAAAGCACATCCATCATATCATCTAAATGAGGTATAGGAAATCTATACTTTATTGCAATTTTATTAATTGCTCTACTATCCACACACATTCTCCATCCTCCATATTTGTTTAGAGTTAGCAATTCTAGTGTTACACATAGACTTATACTCTCCCTTATCACTTTCTTCCTTAGCAATTTAGTAACTTATTTATTTAATTCTACATGTTCTATTGGACTCATCCTATAAGTTATTTGATTGGGTAGCGATGATCCTAGAATCAAATCAATGTGATGTTGAATATCTCTCTTTGGTGGTAAACCATCTAGTAATTCATCAGGCATAACATTTGCATATTATTTTAACACTCTTGTTGCTTCTATTGGTATTGACACCATTTTTATTTCTTCATTATTTGTTATTAGTGCATAACAACAACCTGCTACCTTCATATCTTGGATAAATTCTTTAGTACAAAACATACTTTCTATCTTCTCTTCTTCTTTAAGAGATAAAAAAACTACCTTTGTATCACCTTTCCAAAAAGTGTATGTGTTCTTTGCTCCATCATAAACTACTTTCTTGTCAAATTGCCACGGTCTCCCCAATAACACATGACATGTATCCATCAAAATAACATCACACCATATTTCATCATTATAAGTTTTTCCTATAGAAAACTTGATTAAGCACCTTTTATCTACTGTAACCTCATTCCCTTTCTTAAACCATGAAATTCAATAAGGGTTAGGATGCTTTTCACATTGCAGATTTAGTTTCTCAATCAGTTCTTTAGAAACCATATTTTCACAACTACCATCTATAATTACTCTACATACCTTTCCACCCGAAGTACATCTTGTTCAAAAAATATTTGATCGCAGTCATGCATTACCACCTTATTTATTCTGCACTTGTTCCTTCCTTGGAGTGATTATGGTTCTTCTCATCATGAGATTCTCTCCAACATATGTTGGTGCAACTTCAGTATTCTGCTCTTCTATTTCAGCCTCAGATTTAGTCTTGGGTAATCTTCTTGACTCCTTTCTTGATCTGGATAGTTTGGACACTCAAATGCTCTGTGCCTTTCTTCTCCACATCTATAATGGACACAAGATCTATATTGATTTGAAAACCATCCTCTAGTACCAACGTAACCTCGTCCTCTTTGAAATCCTCTTCTTCTTTGTTGGTATTGAAAGCTTTGCCTATTATCATCTTGCCTTTCTATACCATGTGATGATTCACATTTATTAGCATTAAATCCACCTCTAGTGGTATTAAACCCACCTCATCCTCTTATTGGAGGGGGTCTGTTTATTCTTAGATCAATAGATGTCCTTTTAAAATTCTATCTATTTTGTTTTCTTTCTACCTTTAAAGATAATTGATAAGCCTCCTCCATGTTAAGTATTTTATGCATGCTTAATTCATCTTGAATAGAAAATTTCAAACCATTTACATACCTTGTAGCCATCTACTCTTATGTTTCATCATAATCCACTCATATGGAAAGCTTGTAAAATTCATCTGTATACTCTTATATATTGTGATCTTTTTGCCTTAAATTTTTAAATCTTCTGTATGGAATTTGTGCATAATCCATAGGAAGAAATATCTTCCTTAGCTTCTTCTCCATATTTTTCCATGAATTAATCTTCTCTTTACCTTTTCTATGTCTCTCTTTCTGCAGGTGATCCCACCAAATCATTGCATGACCTTTTAATTTTGTGCATGTAAACTTTACCTTTTTATCTTCTCTCATAGTCTTCCACTCAAAGAACTTCTCCATGCTATTCATCCAATCTATCAATTCCTATGATTTTAAACTTCCTCTATAATCTAGAACATTAACCTTGATTCCTTCATTTCTTCCTTCTAAATACCAGACCATCCTCTCTTCCATCGATGTTGGTTGCTCTTGTTGTCCTTCTTCTTGTTGAACTTCATCATGATCTATGTCTTCCTCATGACCACCTTCTCTTCTCTATTGATTGGTGATAACCTCTATTAATTATATAACTTGTCTCTATAGCTCTTGTATATTCTAGTTCATTTGTTCCATACCTTTTCATCCTCTTGCCATTCTTCTCTCCTCCAAGATTTGAACTTTCTCTAATACCAGATAATGAGCTTGAAAACTAATAAGAACGATAAAATTATCAATAGGCCAAGATCTTGAAACAATACTTGAAAATGATTTGTATTGATTGCTTGAAATAATTAAAACCCCACACCATGCTTAAATAAGCCTCAACACAAAATTTAGAGTTTACATGAAAAATTCAAAAAAACTAAAATCTAAAAAAAAAAACCTATTTTAAAAAACTCTCAAAATATCCCACACATATCTTGAAATATCTTAAACACTATAATTAGACTATGGGATGAAATTCAACTGAAGTTAATGTCCAGTATATTTAATTTTTAAAAATTGAAAAAACTAAAAAAAATCATTAAATCACAATTTTGGATCCTCAGAGGATCAAGTATGGCCTTTGAAAAATATCAAAAACATTCCTAGGCAGGGAGAACTCCCTAGGGATAGAAACATACTTTTTGATACGGTCATTTTAACATGTGGAAGAGCTCAACGGAGCTATGGGTCAAAAGTTATGGCCTCTGGAAGGTTGCCTTATTTTTCTTTGCATCATTTAATTTTTTATTTTTAATTGTTATTTTGTCAATTAACATACCAATAAAGATTTCAATTTCAATTCAATTGTTTATAAATATACAAACATTATAAATCATTTTGATGAAGAAAATTTATATAATTTATTTTTATTGTTCGTTAAATACACACATTATAAAAGAAATCAAAGAATCATTAAAAAATTCACTATTAAAACATACAGGTTTATGTTAAACACATAAAATATAAGGTGCATGAGTTTACATTCTATTAAAACTATTCCAGGTATTAAGGTTTATGTTAAACACAAAAATATAAGGTGTGTGGGTTTTCATGCGATTGAAACTATCCTAGTTATTAAGGTCTATTGTTTTCATAGTGTTTAATGTATTCAAATATCAAGATAATTTTCTTGATCTTTAAGGAGCCTCATTCGATATGAAGATCAAAAATGTTTAAATTTATTTATTTGTGAGACACTTCAACTCTGACAAAGAACACTCAAATTGAAGTCCTCAGATACAAATAATTATAGGCATATCAGTTCTTACTTCCAAATAACTAATTTTAGGAATCTTAAGAGATCTCATGCACAGACAACTTGGTCCAAATCTATCAAACAACGTATATTCTATTGGTTTCAAGTTATTCAACCTTGTGGTAGTCGATTTGTTGTTTCTAATATATGTTTTTGAAGATACTTTTGACACTCCTTTTATGTACTGGTTCATGTATTATCTTTTCTATCCCGTAAACCATTCTTGACCTTTTGTGGACATTAATATCTAAATTGAGGTTTATTGTTTTATTAGTGTCTAATGGCATTCAAATAGCAAATTATTTGTCAATTTCTAGGGAATTTTTGTGTCCTTTCAGATTTTTGCAATGTACGCATGTTCTTAAAGTCCTTGCTACAACAAAAATTACTCACCTTTTTATATTCATATTATCCCATTCAATAATGTTTCTCCTATGGCTGATTTGATAGGTAGGTACCTACTCCACGAAGTGTTTAAATAGATTGATGAGCATATGAAATTTGGAGTGCAAAAACAAAATGTCAAAACAATACATTATATTTAACAAGGGCGACACGTGTCAAGCCCCTGCGGGGTACACAAAGATGAGATTTTGGGAAGAGGATAAAATAAACAATGTCAATTGGATAAGATCAAATTTGAAAACCATGAAATAAAACTTCTAATAAATAAATTTAAAAATGTGGTGAAATCTCTAAAAAAATTTAAAAATGTGGTGGAAACCCTGAAAATGCCACATAACCCTAAAAACGTATATGTCTACGAACTTGATGAATTTGTAACAAATTTTGACAATTTTATAGGTTTTTTTGCTTTAAATTAATTTTTTAAATTCATCCCAAATTTCAAGGTGAATTTAAATAAATTGCATTATTTTTGTTCAATGTGGCGAATTTTGGACTTTCACATTCTAGTTCACTAGATGCGATGACTACAATCCAAGTAGATACAACAAGACATATTCATATGTAGAATCAGTTATCAATTTGGTATATATAATAGAAAACATTGCCAACAAATAATAGGGTAATTGTAGTGCATCAATGAAAGTCAACTAGCTAAATCAACTGTGCACAATACAAAAAAAGAACTCCGATATCATGTTCTTTCACAATTTTCTGAAATGCATTTATGCTCATAATGGATGGAAATACACTCAAAATGTATTCATATACCTCCAAATTCCATAGATATTTGAATATAAAATGTGAAATTTTAAAATATTTTATGACAACTCCATAAACCATTATTACTGAGAGAATAACCAATCCGTAAACATCATTACTAACAGAGCATAGTATATTTTATTTTATCTTTACTCTTCCCACTCCATAAACCATTATAGTAAGAGAAATAATATAATCTATTTATCATTATTCCTCTCAATTATCTTAATATTTCTCTATATTTTATTATTAAAAATACTAAACGTCAATTATAATAAATTTAGGCATATGCAAAACTTAATACAGAAAATAGTATGATTTATTTATCATTTAAACTTTGTTTATCATTCGAACTTGTCTAATTTATTATTAAAATATAATTAAATGTCATTTAATATATCTTAATATTTTTATGAAATTTATTATTAAAAAGAATAAATAGTATTTAATATAAATTTTTGATAAAGCAAAGCTTTATTATCGAATGGATTGTTTTAGAATCGTATTAATATCAATTAAATTTTTCAAAATAGATCTTATCTATCATTAATCCTCCTAAATATATAAAAAAAAATTGTTTTATTTATTATTTTAAAAGATCAAATTTCATTAGCATATGCAAGCTTTAATATAGAGATGATTGTTTTGGAATTATATTAATATCAAACATTTAAACTTAGACCATGCAAAAAGATTTATGATCTATATTATTTTATTCTTGAAAATTTAACATCCAAAAGGTTTAACTATTTTTTATCACCATGAAGTCTCATATAAACTAATCTAAAAATATAGATTTGGTCAAATTACATATTTCCTTTATCAAAACCCTGTTTCAAATTTAAATCACTATGTACATATCAAAATTAGATTATATCACATGGAAGTTAGGTTATTATATAATTGTAGTTCCATGATAGTGATTGAAGTATATAATTATAAATTGAAAAGCTTTCCCTATCATCTCGCATATCTTCTTCTGTTAAGAATGAAGGTACTCGTGAGTCATGAACTTTCCAAAGTAGCTCCAAAACAATGCAATATCATCCACATTTATAGTACAATTTTTTCAAGTGGGAATATTTTGTTTTAATATTTCATAGTAAGAAATATATAGATTTCTAAAATAATAGATGTCTACATGAAAAATATGATCATGCTTTTTGACTTAAAGGTGGAAGTGGGTGTAGAATATTAATATGGATATAAAAACAAATAAAATTCATTCCATTTTCAGCATATAAACTTAGATTTTAGTTGTGTATGCTATGGATCCAAGAAAACTGGAAGCCCTTCAGATTTGTGGAAATACTCATGATGCCCAAAGGAAATTTTATGGCCATATTTTCATCTAAGCAAGAAACAGATTAGGTATACTGGACCCTAGATCAAGAAGTAATCTGGATTATTCATGATGCACTGGGCTCCAGCATTGAATATTAACAATAGACAGCCTTAAATAAAATAGGAGGTTTCATAAGGGAATATTTTATAGTATTAGAATTTACTAAACATCCAGGAGTTTTAACTATGCAAATATCTACATAAATATAAATCTAGATAAGACGTTTCCAAGTAAAATATTGTTATAAATGTGCAAAGATCTACATAAATATAAATCTAGATAAGCCTTTTCCAATTAGAATATTGTTAGAAATGCATGGAATGGAATGAGAACAACTAATAGATTTTGAAAATATTTATTTCAGATACAGAGATCGCCATGAACATGGACATATCACACATGTTTATCCTTCACAAACTTACCAGAGAAAAAAAAACACCTCCCTCCATAGAAACACAAGACAGGAGAGGAGAGGAGAGGAGAGGAGAAGAGAGGTATAGTTTACTACTCTATAAACTAAACTAAACTAGAGGTTTAGGTTTAGGTTTAGGTTTAGGTTTAGAGAGTAGAGGCACTCTCCTCTACAAAAGTAAACTAGAGGTTTAGGTTTAGGTTTAGGTTTAGGTTTAGTTTAGAGGGTAGAGGCACTAAAGGTTTAGGTTTAGTTTAGAGAGTAGAGGCACTAGAGGTTTAAGTTTAGGTTTAGTTTAGAGAGTAGAGGTTTAGTCTATTATAGGTAAAAGGGTAAAGTTAGTTGTTGTTTAGTATTCTAGGTGAAAAGGGTAAAGTTAGTTTAGTGTATAGTTGTCTATTCTAAGTGAAAAGGGTAAATTTTATAGGTGAAAAGGGTAAAGTTATTATAGTTGTCTATTCTAGTTAGTATAGTTGTCTATGATAGTTTAGTTTAGTGTATAGTTGTCTATGATAGCGGTGGAAGGGGGGGTTGACTTCTCCTATTAAACTATTATTTATAAAGGGCTACCCTGAGCCAAGAAATCCCACTATAAGTCCAAGCACGATCCCGACAAACATTACTACCCATATAAAGGTATCCTTCCTAAACTGAAAAAGCTCAAGCACTTCATTGAATTTGGTCAATTTGGTCACCATTTTAAAATTCCATTCCATCCCTCGCTTCACGAACGTTATTTCATTTGCCTATTCTCATATTATATGACAATAGTGTCATGGTAGGGTAGGGGTAAATGCTAAGCTACAATCTAGGAAAGCTACAATCTAGGAAGAGGAAGAGGAAGAGGAAGCCAACAATGCCTTGAAGCATAACTGCAGGGATCAGAAATGCTCAAGGCACAGTGGTTGTGGTGCCTTGAAGCTATGTGAGATGAAAGTGCCTTTAAAAGGAAGGCACAGTGGGCAACCTCTCAAGGTAGCTTAGTGAGAGGAAGCCTTGATCCTTGGGCCTTGAGCAGAGGTGCTCTTGAGTAGAGCAGAGCCTTGAGGCCCTCCCCTCCCCCTCCCCTCCATGAGCTGACAATCGATGGAGGGAGCCATGAAGCAAAGACCCCTCAACGAGGATGTCGACAGTGGCCTCAATAACCCCACTGCTAAAGGGATGAGGATGCCGACAGTGGCCTCAAAGAGGCAACATGACAAGTGGTGACCTCGAATGAGGCGACTGAAAGGGTAACGTAAATGCTAGAGACCTCGTGAGAGGATGCCGATAGTGGCCTCAAGGTGAATATGCAAGACCCAAGGATGCTGACAGTGGCCTCAACAGATTAACGAGGTGAAAGGGTAAAGGGTGCGAAAGGAACTGGCAAAAGGGTAAAGGGAATGCCAAATGCTAAAGGGTATAGGATATAGGATAAAGGCTCAGGGAAGGCTAGGGAAGGCTAGGGAAGAATTACTCTAAAGAGTAGCTATGGCTATTAGGGCATTTTTTTTATAGAGGAGAGTGCCTCTACTCTCTAAGCCTAAACCTAAACCTAAACCTAAACCTCTAGTTTAGTTTAGTTTATAGAGTAGTAAACTATACCTCTCCTCTCCTCTCCTCTCCTTTCCTCTCCTCTCCTCTCCTCAATAAACTAAATAAAATAAACATGTGAACCTAGTTTTCGTCCATGCATCCCACAAGTTGTCCACCACTAACTCCTCCTCCTAGGAACTACATTTATTCTCCAAAAAATCTATAGCCAAATTAGCCTCCCAGTATTATTGTTTAGCCTCCCACTCCAAAAGGGGATCTAATAAATCCCAAGCATACCTCAAAATATTATCAATGTTCCATGAGCTAGCCTTCTGATTACACAAAGCATGAATCAACACCATCGATTCCCAATTGATGATAACCTTCTCGATGCCACATTAGACTACTAAGCCCAACCCAAGCACAAGGCCATGTGCCTCTACCTCATTATTGGTACCATCCATTAGTTTTTGTGAGGTCACTCTAATCAAGGAGCCTACACAATATCTAATTATATAGCCCGCCCAAAAGGCACCTCAATTGCCTCTTACCATACTATCAAATTTTAATTTTAACATACCAAAGATTAAGAAAACCACTCTAAATTATCCACCCATCTACAAACCTTAGAAGAAACGACCAACCCATTAACAAGAAACATTCATATATTTTATTATACACTTTCTTTTATATCAATAATCTAACTTTTCAAAAATTTAATTTTCATTTTATTATACTTTACCCATTCCACCCTTATCTACATTCTAAAAGGAATTTCAATACTTTTAACATGATCGTATTGGCATGTTTAACTACAAAATACTCTAAGAAAATGACTTAACAAGGAAAGTTAATAATAAGTCATTAAAAGATAGTCCAAAATTAAAAGGCACTCTATCTAGTGGTCATCAACCAACCCCTCCCCGGCACCCCAAAAAAAAAAAGGTACTCTCTCCTCAAAAATATATTTTAATATTAAACAGACAAAATATTTACTAGTATGATAGATATTAATAAACATTAAATCTTATTTTATGAAAAAATAAAAATAAAAAAATGATAAATTAAAAGAGTGTTATTTTAATTAATATATTAAACGGGGCAAAAGCTAATTGGGAAACTTGAAACAATCAGCAATTATCTTTTCCATCCGTTGTGTGACTCTCACTAATATTTGGGAAGAATTGTTTAATGAATTATATTTGGGAAGGTCACTTTCAGACTACAATAGGTATGCCTAGTACATAATTGTCAAACAATTTATATAATAATAAAACAAGAGATTCATTTATTTTGAATAAATCAAATTGTAACATAAATATTTATAGTATCAAAATTAAACGTAATTAATTTTTCAATAAAAATTAAAATAATATTTTAAAATGTTTAGATTGAATATTGAGAGATTTAGTAATATTTACTGAAATGTAACAAAGAAAAGTAAGGTTTTATGAAACAATATTCAAAGGGAGAGAGAAAAGGAGTGGAGGGTGCATGTTAAAAGGATGATAAATATTACCTTAAGTTAGCAATTTTGTCATGATGCCTAAATAAAATCAAAAATACACAAGTACATAAAAGTTTTAGAAATATGTAATTCAGTGATTAATAAATGCCTACCTAAATTATTTTTGGGTGTCTACATAATACATGACTCTGATGTGTGTGTGGGGACATATCAAAGAAAAAGTAGATATGGTATGGATACAAGATTTTGTACCCTTGAAAGTCTTGAAGCAAACTTGAATGTACCTAGAAATTTTGCAAGAGCATTCCTTCTTTTTCTACACATGTATAAATGAGTGCCAAAAATAATAATTTGTTAAAAATTAGAAAACTAAAAATGATATACCTAATTTAATTGAAGATGTGTGCAATGCCCCTATAATACCACCTACCTCTAAGCCTATGATAAATCATGATTATAATTTGGAGAAAAACATTTAACGACAAAAATAAAGCTAAAATAACATCATGAATACTTCACAAAAAAATGATAAACAATATCCTAAATATTTCTCATGGTTAAAATATGTAGTGTGTCTTGAGTACATGGCAATGATTGAAATCTGAATGTCCCCATTTATAGAAAAGAACGTTGAGTTAAGTGCATGGAATCTAGATGAATATAATGAGTGGAATGTATGCCCTCATTTGATAGTTGAGATGAAGTTTTAAATTATATATCTAAAAGAAATATATTACACACATCATGTGTAAGATAAGATATAAAACCAATAATATATATATATATATATATATATATATATATATTTGAAATACACCAAGATATATCAATCTCAAAGTTCTTATTTTGAGATTTTCACATACCACATTGACTAATAATTCCATTACCTACTCTACTAATTTATAACTAGACACACATGACATCAATCTAGCTACAACAATGTGTTAGATGTTTTAACCTTATTTTTTTATTAAAGAACCTAAATGAGTGTAAAATTATAAATATTTAGATTGTCCAATATGTGTCTAAATTATGAAAAACTGAATGTAAAATTAGATGTTTAATTACAACTTACTAAGTATAGAAATGACCAAGAAAAATAGGGTACTTAGATTGTTATTGTTATGTTTGGGTATGAGATTATGTGTAGGTCGTAAAAAAAGGACTTAAATAGGATCAAGAGTCATTTAGATCTTGAAACTATCTAGACTTACCTGGATGGATCCAATAGTAGCTAGCCACCTATGAAAAACTATAAGCATCATAATTCTATCTAAAACATCCCTATGAAATGTGCCCTACTAATTTGGCATAGATCATTGTACCTACTTCTAAACCACATTTTTGTGAAATATCAAGCACTCTTTACTATGTGTAAGTCTAAAATTATATCTATTTCACCTTAAAACCCTAGTGCCACTTTCAACATTAATAGAATGGAAAATATTAATTGAGTTGACCCTAACCACTCCCAACTGAGTGGATGAATATTTCCTACATTTCCAATACTTTAAAGAGCATTCAAACACCATGTAGTTCTACCTATTAGGCTTTTGTGTGAAATAGTGATCCTTTAATATGGATGCATCATGCAACTGTTATTTTGACACTTGACAATATGTAAACTTGACTTGGCTTAGGTGTTTCAAATTGGCTAGCACCTACTCCTTTAAGGTATTTTTGACTTAGAATCTTTAGGTCTATTCCTCTCAATGTATAAATGATCTATGTATTCTTGGAAGGGGATAGATAGATGCTTTTTAGATAAGAGTAGGCTTAGGCCTAGTGTACATAAAACATTAAGTCTTTGGGTAACTTGTTCTACCACCGACATGAAAAACATATAGGGTAGCCTACAGGAAAGATTTTAATTTAGGAAAATGATCATTGAAAGATGAATGAATAGATCAATTACAAGTGGAAAAATTTGGTAAACTAGATTCGTCTTAGTATTGACCAGAGACATCCATAAAGGAGAAAATATTGATATGATGATTGGGAGGAAGTATTATTATAATAATAAGCACATTAGACATAGCCTATGAAAATTGTGTAAGTGACTGATAGCAAATCGAGAAGGCCAAGCCCATAGAAGGTGAGTGGCCAAGAAAGAATGAGGGAAAAAGTCATGTATGTAGGCAAAATTCTTGTATAGAAAATATAGGTCAAGGCTGACATTTTCAAGTGTCTAATACTAGATTTATTTGTCTATAAATGCCTACCTTTCATTCTAGTATTGACGATGATAAATTAAAAGGATAAATAAATTTTATACTTTAGTGTGTAACCATACTTTGTCATTGGGAGAAGGCTCTAAGTGTTTCGATTTCTCCATGCAAACCTATAATGAAACATGTAACAATCAATATCCATATATGATATAAAATTCAAAGTAAAATAGTTCAATACCATATTTAAAATATAAAAATTAGGGAATACACCTATAAGTATATGAATTATGCTACCCTTTGAAGTATTTGAAATTAGAGTGATTATTCCCAAATGTGAGTGTCATTATGTAAAACATGGGTTGTGAAGATAAATGCCCCAACCCTCATGAAGAAGGAAAAGTGATTTGAGCAACATCTAGAAACTCAATCACACTCTATCTTAATTGATCTTGAGTTTACCATAGGTTCAATACGGAAGATTTTTAACCCATACTAGGTTTTTTATGAAAAGGTGGATTCCCATACGAGGCTCATATGGAAATCTAAATCAACAAAATCAAATTGCAACAAATGGATTCTAGATTGAGAATGCTACCTTTCATACCAACTTGAAAATATAAAATTAAATGCATGAACAACATCCATGTGCCATAATTTGATCTAAAT
This sequence comes from Torreya grandis, assembly GCA_037957365.1. Classification (NCBI taxonomy): domain Eukaryota; kingdom Viridiplantae; phylum Streptophyta; class Pinopsida; order Cupressales; family Taxaceae; genus Torreya; species Torreya grandis. The sequence continues at coordinate 1,469,228 of JARHVA010002984.1, read as the reverse complement.
ATAACAATCTAATATAAAATGCCATAATTCTACGTCACTTTACCCCCAAACTGATAATCTTGATAACCTGCAAATCATGTAACTATAAAATGTTTGTATATGTATTACTTGTGCCCCCAAATTTGTCTCAATCTATATATATGTATCTCATAACTTGAACCAATATGATAATTTGACCCAATATGAACCATCTGAATCATATAGTTTGTCCCAAAATATGAATATATATGTATAGAGACTTGAATGTTTGTGACTAGCCCACTAGCGTGCTCCCCTTTTGAGGTGATGGATGTAACCTACAAATTACTCATCTCAAAAGAAAAGAGTTATACACATCATTTATATAAAAAGATATAATCACTTAAACTATGTGCTAACATGAGTAGAATATATCATCATAGGATGATTAGATCATCAAAACATATAGAAAACAAGTTTTCTAAGGCATATATAGTTTCATGTCAAGATAAGTATAATAATTAGGCATGCAGTAGTAATCATCATAGATATATACATTGTATAAGAAGAAAGACGGGTATATAATTGTGGCAACACATACAAGTAGAAAGATGCATGATATGAATCACAACACCACAATCTAAATAGATAATCTTAGATATATCTAGGCATTTGCAAACAATGTCATGGTCATGATGCACACAATAAAATCACGTGGCATAGAACTCATTCTCATAAAGAAAAATAGTCCAACATAGTAAACTCAATAAAAATGCAATGTCACACAAGGAAAGAACCACACACAATGAATAATCAATGCCACACAAGTCAAAATCTACATACAATGTAATACACACTCAAAGATCGCATAATGTAAAAGTGAAAAGTAAAGACATGTGAAGGGGTACAATGGTCACACAATGTAATAAACAATAGAAACAAGCATTCATACAGCAAGCAAAGCTAGTTTATACAATCAACGTATGTAATCATCACACTTGGTATAATATAATATACATATAACATTCTAAGTAGTATAAGAAAGGGAAAGACATATACAATCAATCTAAGGTTGCTCAATATGATCAATAGACTGGTCATAGAAAGACGTAACATAAATAAATATATCAAAAAAATGCCCCCAATATAAGCACAAGTAGTTCATTGGATGTAAGAATGTCCCACATTTGAATACCTTTGTCAAATGAAAATTATATGTCCTATAACTCACTCATATATACTGTGAAATGTATGTACATATGAAAAAGGATATGTGATATACCAGAATGTAATAAAATGAAATATGTAAACTAACAATACATGTCATATATAAACCCTGAATTTTTATTTTTTTTAAATATTTCAATTTTTTTTGGTATTTTTTAAATATGAATTATGTGAAATGAATAGGCCTAACAACAAATCAGGGAAATTGCCTGTCAAATTCTGAGCAAGTTTCATGTCCTTGCAGAGTTTTTTAATGCTCCAAGGAAATTGTAGGCAAGTTTCTTGTTCTTTCAGAGTTTTGCAATGCATGCAAGTTCTTAAAGTCCAGATATTACTCACTTTTCTATATTCATATAATCCCATTCAATAATGTTTCTCAATTTGAAAGGTAGGTACCTACTCCACCAAGTGTTTAAATAGATTGATGAGCATATGAAAATGAGAAATAACTTCATGAGGTATTAAATAGATAAATCTGCGTATGAAATTTTAGGGAGGAAAAACAGTTTGTGGAGTGCAAAACAAAATGTTAAAAGAGTACATTATATTTAACAAGAACGCCTATTCTGATAACATTGTGTTTCTTCATGAAAATGCTTTATGTAATTCACCGTCTCCCTGTGGGGTAAATTGTTTGAGACCGAAGCAACAAATAATATAGAGTTAGGTGTGGATATGCTGTAGAATGTAGTGTTATTAGAGTTTGGTATGAGTCTAACTAGTATTTATAAATTGGTAGGGTTTACATTTTTCATGAATTATAAAATTTATATAAAAAAATATTTAAAACATTGTGATAGGTTGTTCAAGAATTTGTGAATACTGGATAAAGTCTGTATTAATTTTTTTGTTGAAAGAATTTTCTTAAAATGTTTACTACAGTAATAAATCATTTTTGTTTGAGATGGCTGTGGATGAAAAAATATATTATATATTAAGATGTCTATTAAATTTAAAATAAAGAAAAACTATATTCTAAACTTTAAATATATATATTTCAAAAAAAATTTATTAAAATATAATATTTATTCATAAGAATAACAATATAGTATTAAAAAAAAAATTAAAACAAGTTTTTAATTTATATTAAAGGTAATGTCTTTTAATGTTTATTTGATAAATAAGAAAGAAAAACAATTAAAATTATTTTTATAATTATTTCTGCTCTTTTGTTTTATTTAACTATTATTTTCAACTAAAAATAAACATAATTTTTGTATGATTTTATTTATTTTTTATATTTATATATTTTATCACATATTTTTATTTTACAATTAACTTTTTTTAAATTATATTTTATCAATTCTATCATTATCTACATTCTGCACATGTTTTAATACACATCTTTATTTTATACTAATAATCAAATTTAGAAAAAAAATAACTTTCTATTTATTATCTTTTATCAATTCCACCCTCACCTATATTGACATACTTTTAACATGCTTTTATTGGTACGTTTATTTACAATTATGAACAATATTTGGTAAGAAAGTGAATTAACAAAGAAAATCAATAATAAGTTAATAAAACATAGTTTAAAATTATGAACAATATTTGGTAAGAAAGCGATTCAACAAAGAAAATCAATAATAAATTAATTAAAACAAGTCCAAAATTGTAAGACACTTTTTTGGTTCAAAAATATATTTTAATATTAGATAAATAAATATTTTATAATATGATATAATAAATATTAAATATTATTTTATGAATAATATAACATTTAAATGAATTGAAAGAGATATTTTAATTGATATGTGTAATGATAACATGTAATATAGTATTATTCATCAAAATATAATTATTATGTGATGTCATCTTGAATAAATAGATTTCAATCAAATAGTAGCATAAATATTTATAATACCAATTTAGATGTAAGTAATTTTTCAATAAAAACAAAAATAAGATTTTAAAATATATCTTGAATATTAAAATTTTTGGAAACACTTATTAAAATGTGACAAAGAAATTCAAGATTTTATGATAAGACACTCGGAGGAAGAGAGAAAAGGAGTGGTGGGTGGATGTTGAGAAGAAGGACCAATGTTACCTTAAGGTAGTAATTTCAACAATAATGCGTAAATAAAATCAATAATACATGAGAACATAAAACTCGTAGAAGTATATAATTTAGTGACCAATAAATGCCTACCTGAGCTATTTTTTGGTGTGTGTCGACATATATCAAAGAAAAAGTATATATGGTATGTATGTAAGATTTTATACCCCTAGAACTCTTGAAGCAAACTCGAATGTCCCTATAAATCTCACAAGAATATTCTTTATTTTTCTACACATGTATAGATGAGGGCCAAAAATAATAATTTGTTGGAATCTAAAAAAATATAAATGATATACCTAATTTTATTGACGATGTGTGTAATGCCCATTTAATACCACATGCCTCTAAACATATGATAAATTATGATTACAATTTTGAGAACAACATTTAGTGACAAAAATAAATCAAAAACAACATTGTGAATACTTCACAAAAATTTGATAAACAATATCCTAAATATGTCCCATGGTGAAAATATGTGGTGCATCTTAAGTAAATGGCAATGATTGAAATATGAATGCCTTCATTTATAGGAATGAATGTTGAGTTAAGTGCATGGATTCTAGATCAATATAATGAGTGGAATTCATGCCCCCATTTGATAGTTGGGATGAAGTTTTGAATCATATATCTATAAGAAATGGATTATGCACATCATGTGTAAGAGAAGATATAAAACCAATAATTTCTATCATAGAAATATGTCACCTTGGAAGTGTATATGTCATAAACTAGTACAAATATGTTAAGTACATCTATTTAAAATATCCCAAGAGATATCAATCTCAAATTTTTTATTTTTAACTTTTCACATACCACATTGATTAATAATTCCATTACCTTCTCTACCAATTTCCTACTAACTAGAGACACTTGGCATCAATCTAGCTACACCAATATGTTATATGTTTTACCTTATTTTTCATTAATGAACCTAAATAAGTGTAAAACTATAAATATTTAGATTGTCCAAGATGTGTCTAAATTAAGTAAATTTAAATGTAAAATCATATGTTTAATTACAACTTACTGAGTATAGAAATGACCAAGAATAATAGGGTACTTAGCTTGTTATTTTTATGTTTGGTTCTGAGACTATGTGTAGGTGGCAAAAGGGACTAAAACTTGATAAAGAGTCACTCATATCTTAAAACTAATAATCTGGACATGCCTGGACATATCCAATAGTAGCTAGTCATCTGTGAAAAACTAGAGGCATCATAAGTCTGTCAAAAACATCCCTGTGAGATGTGCCTAACAAATGCATCATAAGTCATTATGTTTAATTCTAAACCATTTTTTTTATGCAATATCATATGCTCTTTGCTTTTTATAAGTCCAAAATTATATATCCTTCACCTTAAAACCTTAACTCCTCTTTTGACATTAAGGGAATTGAAAAGATTAGTTGAGTTCACTCCAACCACCCCCAACTGAGTGGATGAATATTGCCTACATTTTTAATACTTTGAAGAGAGATAAAACCCCAATTATTTTTCCATATTATGTGTATGCGTACAATAGTGATCCTTTAATATGGAAGCAACCTAAGAATTTTCTTTTGAGACTTGACAATGTGTAAGCTTAACATGGCTTATGTGTTTCAAATTGGCTAACGCATACTTATTTGAGGTACTTTTGACTTGGAATATTTAGGGCTATTCCTCTCAATGTAAAGATGATAATGTAATCATTGAATGTGATTGATACATGTTTGATAGGTAAGAGTAGACTTAAGCCTGGTGTGTATAAATAACTAACTCTTTGGGTAACTTGATCTACCACCAACGTATAAAACGTGTAGGCTGACCCATAGGAAAGATTTGAATTTAGGAAAATGATTGTTGTAAGATGAATAAATAGATCAAGTACAAGTGAAAAACATAGGTAAACTAGATTTGTGTGAGTATTGACTAGAGATGTTCATAAAATAGAAAATAGTGATATGATGATTGGGAGGCATTATGACTAGATTAATAATCAGATGATGATCAAACCATGAAATTCCTATAAGTTATTGATAGCAAATCAAGGAGGTCAGGCCCATAGAAGGTGAGTGGCTAATAAATAATGAAGGAAAAATTCATGTATGTAGGCACAAATCATGTATGGAAAAGATAGGTCAAGACTAACATTTTCAAGAGTCTAATATTTAGTAAATTTATTTGTCCACAAATGCCTCCATTCATTTTAGTATTGACAATGCTAGAGTAAAATAATAAATAAATTGTGTAACCACACTTTGTCTTTGAGAGAAGGCTCTGAGTGTCTAGATTTCTCCATGCAAATCTATGATGAAATATGAAATAATCAATGTCCATATATGATATAAAATTTAAATTAAAATATATCAATGTAATATTTGAAATTTAAAGAGAAAATAATACACATGTAAGTTTATGGATTGTGTTAGCCTCTAAAGTATTTGAGACTAGAGTGATTATGCCCAAAGGTGAAATCCATTATGTAAAACATGGGTTCCAAAGATAAATTTCCTAACCATCATAAAGTAAAAATGCTTTGAACAACGTATAACCTCATTCACACTCTAGTTTAATTTGTCTTGAGCTTATAATAGGTTCAATGGTGTAACACCATACTAGGTTTATATGAAAATTTGGAGCTCCATATTATGCTTGTACATAAATCTGAATAGCCTAAATCAAATCACTACAAAAGGATTATAGATTCAAAATGATACCTTTACTACCAACTTTAAAATATAAAATTACATGCATGAACAACATACATGCCCCATAATTTGATCTAAATGTATCAATCTAATTCAAACTACCATAAATCTGTATGTCACTCTTCCCCCAAATTGATAATCCTAATAACCTATAAATCATGTATCTGTAAACTGTATACAAATGTATTATTTGTGCCCCAAAATATGTGTGTGTGTGTGTGTGTGTGTGTGTGTGTGTGTGTGTGTGTGTGTGTGTGTGTGTGTGTGTGTGTGTGTGTGTGTGTGTGTGTGTGTGTGTGTGTGTGTGTGTGTAACTTGAACCAATATAATAACGTGACCCAATATAAATCATTTGAATCATATAATTTGTCCCAAAATCTAAATATTTGTGGATAAAGACTTCAATATTTGTGACAAGCCCACTAGTATGCTCCCTTTTTAAGTTAAGGGATGTAGCTTACAAATTACTCATCTCAAAAGAAAAAAAATATATACATCATGTTATATAAAAATATATAATATCATAAATCATGTGCTAACATTATTATAATATGGCATCATAACATGATTAAATAACTGGTCTAGACTTATCTTTCCATCCTTTATCATATTTTAAAACCATAAAAAATGCCTTCATCATGGACCGATGGTGTGACCCCATTTTTATAGGTGAATAATTCTAGATTGAATAATATTTTGGAAGGTCATGCTCCTACTCGGATGGGTAATTTTTTTTCACACTGCAATCATTTCACACCACAATAGGCATGATTGCTACATCATCATCAAACAAGTTATTTATTAATAAAACAAGAGATTAATTTATCTTGAATAATAATATTTCAATCAAATTGCAACATAAATATTTATAATTCCAAATAAGATGTAAATATATGCATGTATTGTATGATAAGTGACATGGGAATATGCCTAATATAGATCATGGCACCATGCACAAGAAGAAATATGCATGATATGAATCAAGACACCATAAGCTCAATAGACAATCCTATATGTATCTACATATATGCAAAAAATGTCATGGCCATGACACACACAATAGAGGAACTTACCATATAAATGAATGTCACACCAAAAAATAATCACCAATTTTACAATCAATACCCATGTAATGTCACACAAGGCAAGAGCCACACAAAATAAACAATCAATGCCAGAAAAATCAAAATCTGCATTCAATGTAATACATACTTAAGGATCACATCATAAAAAATTTAAAAGTAAAGAAATGTGAAGGAATGTAATGTAAGACACAATGTAATAAACAACATCAATAATCATGCATAGAGAAATCAAATATAGTCTATATAATAAATGTATGTAATCATATAACACTATAAGTAGCATAAGAAAGGAAAAGAAGTGTACAATCAATCTAAGGTTGCTCAATATGATCAATATAATGGTCATAAAAAAATGTAACATGAATAGATATACCAAATATATGCCCCCAACATAGGCATGTGTATCTCACTAGGTGTAAAAATTCATGCATTTTAATGTCCATGTCATGAAAATTGTACGTCTTGTAACTCGCTCATATATACAATGAAATGTATGTGTATAAGAAAAAGGATATGTAATATACCATAATTTTATAATTTTAAATATGTAAACTATAAATACAAGTCTTGCATGGGTCCTGGTGTTTTTTTTCTATATATATTTTTTTTTGAAGTACAAATTATGTGAAATGTGTAGGCCCAACAACACATCAAAAATATGTGGATATTAAAATGGTTGACTTGAAAATAGGTCATTAAACTCTAGATATCGAATCATGTCAAATACCCGTATATCATCATCATCATCATAATTTTTATCATACCATTGTTCATCTATTATCTTTAGCTTCCCCTTTACTCTTTCTTGAATTTTGAGCATACACACCACATGTTGTTCCATTATATATAAATATGCATGTTCTATCTTAGTAAATATTAAATTTGGGCTTGTCCTTGGATCCTTGACTCTTTGATTGTAATTATTTTCATCATGAAATATTTTTATTGTATTGTCCTAAAATTGAAAATAATTCACTTATATCGTGCCTCCACTACATCCTCCATTTGTTCTACCCATTATTGATAAAATATAGCTTGTGACTAATCTCTTGTGCTTATCACAAATATTAGTGTGTCTAAAACCTTTGGACCATAAGAACTTGGTAATTTAATATGTCCTATTGATCCCTCAAAATGTATGAGATGATGTAATTCATGTGTATCCTGACTCAATTGTTGTATAAATGCAACTATGAATGTATATGGGTCTTCTTATATATTAATATGAACTTATTTCCAACACTCATTCTTGATGTAAACCTAGATAGTCAAATTCCTTTTGTGGATGCTTTTAATTTATGTGTGGTCTACCTCTACACTAAGTTATATTAGAAACCACTAGAGGTGGCTCATTCTATATTTGTATTACATTAATTATCTATTCATTCTTAAATTTCTAAATATGTTGTTACAATGCTTCACAACTATTTGTATCATGTATAATTATTTTATGGAAATCACAATATGATGTACCTTCTTAATTTGATCACTGATCCATTGCTCTATGTCTATTGGTAGGTGGAGGAAATAACTTTTTTTCAAGTAACATTTTTAATATGATGTTTATTTTATCTTGAGTTATTATTACTTGTAACACAATGGAATGATTTATGTCCATTAACTCCACATTATTGACTAAATTCTACTCTAGTGTTGGCATTTTACCTTTGATACACTGCATAATGTGAAGTTGTTCTTTTACCCAAGTCATGCTTGATTTTACAAAAAAAAACCTTGATTATGCATTAAGCATATGAGTCTCCTATTTTGATCTAATATTGCAACAATTATTTACATTTTTCACATCTTGATTTCCTTGAAGTACTATCTTTCCTTTGTCTACTTAGACTTTTCTTAAGCAAGATCTTTTGATCTTTCAATATTATTTATATATGAATTATCCCAATACTCTCTTGGTCTAATAGGTGAAAACATGCTATGAGGCAAGTACTCATCTAGGTCAATAGGTTTAAATTTTAATTTGGAAAAATAATCATCTATATTTATTGGCATTTCATTATTATCATAGTCATTGTCACCATATTCTATGTATATATTATATGGATCCTCTGAATTGACCAATAGGGGAAGATCTAGTATTGTCTCTTTTTGTTCAACATTAGATTGTGATGCCTTCATTAATTGAAACATTTGTAATTGGTTCCATATCATTTGATTTACTTGATTCTCCAACCTCA